>JAREYC010000007.1:0-7500 GCA_030015325.1 Cryptoblepharus egeriae
AACCCTAACCCTAACCCTAACCCTAACCCTAACCCTAACCCTAACCCTAACCCTAACCCTAACCCTAACCCTAACCCTAACCCTAACCCTAACCCTAACCCTAACCCTAACCCTAACCCTAACCCTAACCCTAACCCTAACCCTAACCCTAACCCTAACCCTAACCCTAACCCTAACCCTAACCCTAACCCTAACCCTAACCCTAACCCTAACCCTAACCCTAACCCTAACCCTAACCCTAACCCTAACCCTAACCCTAACCCTAACCCTAACCCTAACCCTAACCCTAACCCTAACCCTAACCCTAACCCTAACCCTAACCCTAACCCTAACCCTAACCCTAACCCTAACCCTAACCCTAACCCTAACCCTAACCCTAACCCTAACCCTAACCCTAACCCTAACCCTAACCCTAACCCTAACCCTAACCCTAACCCTAACCCTAACCCTAACCCTAACCCTAACCCTAACCCTAACCCTAACCCTAACCCTAACCCTAACCCTAACCCTAACCCTAACCCTAACCCTAACCCTAACCCTAACCCTAACCCTAACCCTAACCCTAACCCTAACCCTAACCCTAACCCTAACCCTAACCCTAACCCTAACCCTAACCCTAACCCTAACCCTAACCCTAACCCTAACCCTAACCCTAACCCTAACCCTAACCCTAACCCTAACCCTAACCCTAACCCTAACCCTAACCCTAACCCTAACCCTAACCCTAACCCTAACCCTAACCCTAACCCTAACCCTAACCCTAACCCTAACCCTAACCCTAACCCTAACCCTAACCCTAACCCTAACCCTAACCCTAACCCTAACCCTAACCCTAACCCTAACCCTAACCCTAACCCTAACCCTAACCCTAACCCTAACCCTAACCCTAACCCTAACCCTAACCCTAACCCTAACCCTAACCCTAACCCTAACCCTAACCCTAACCCTAACCCTAACCCTAACCCTAACCCTAACCCTAACCCTAACCCTAACCCTAACCCTAACCCTAACCCTAACCCTAACCCTAACCCTAACCCTAACCCTAACCCTAACCCTAACCCTAACCCTAACCCTAACCCTAACCCTAACCCTAACCCTAACCCTAACCCTAACCCTAACCCTAACCCTAACCCTAACCCTAACCCTAACCCTAACCCTAACCCTAACCCTAACCCTAACCCTAACCCTAACCCTAACCCTAACCCTAACCCTAACCCTAACCCTAACCCTAACCCTAACCCTAACCCTAACCCTAACCCTAACCCTAACCCTAACCCTAACCCTAACCCTAACCCTAACCCTAACCCTAACCCTAACCCTAACCCTAACCCTAACCCTAACCCTAACCCTAACCCTAACCCTAACCCTAACCCTAACCCTAACCCTAACCCTAACCCTAACCCTAACCCTAACCCTAACCCTAACCCTAACCCTAACCCTAACCCTAACCCTAACCCTAACCCTAACCCTAACCCTAACCCTAACCCTAACCCTAACCCTAACCCTAACCCTAACCCTAACCCTAACCCTAACCCTAACCCTAACCCTAACCCTAACCCTAACCCTAACCCTAACCCTAACCCTAACCCTAACCCTAACCCTAACCCTAACCCTAACCCTAACCCTAACCCTAACCCTAACCCTAACCCTAACCCTAACCCTAACCCTAACCCTAACCCTAACCCTAACCCTAACCCTAACCCTAACCCTAACCCTAACCCTAACCCTAACCCTAACCCTAACCCTAACCCTAACCCTAACCCTAACCCTAACCCTAACCCTAACCCTAACCCTAACCCTAACCCTAACCCTAACCCTAACCCTAACCCTAACCCTAACCCTAACCCTAACCCTAACCCTAACCCTAACCCTAACCCTAACCCTAACCCTAACCCTAACCCTAACCCTAACCCTAACCCTAACCCTAACCCTAACCCTAACCCTAACCCTAACCCTAACCCTAACCCTAACCCTAACCCTAACCCTAACCCTAACCCTAACCCTAACCCTAACCCTAACCCTAACCCTAACCCTAACCCTAACCCTAACCCTAACCCTAACCCTAACCCTAACCCTAACCCTAACCCTAACCCTAACCCTAACCCTAACCCTAACCCTAACCCTAACCCTAACCCTAACCCTAACCCTAACCCTAACCCTAACCCTAACCCTAACCCTAACCCTAACCCTAACCCTAACCCTAACCCTAACCCTAACCCTAACCCTAACCCTAACCCTAACCCTAACCCTAACCCTAACCCTAACCCTAACCCTAACCCTAACCCTAACCCTAACCCTAACCCTAACCCTAACCCTAACCCTAACCCTAACCCTAACCCTAACCCTAACCCTAACCCTAACCCTAACCCTAACCCTAACCCTAACCCTAACCCTAACCCTAACCCTAACCCTAACCCTAACCCTAACCCTAACCCTAACCCTAACCCTAACCCTAACCCTAACCCTAACCCTAACCCTAACCCTAACCCTAACCCTAACCCTAACCCTAACCCTAACCCTAACCCTAACCCTAACCCTAACCCTAACCCTAACCCTAACCCTAACCCTAACCCTAACCCTAACCCTAACCCTAACCCTAACCCTAACCCTAACCCTAACCCTAACCCTAACCCTAACCCTAACCCTAACCCTAACCCTAACCCTAACCCTAACCCTAACCCTAACCCTAACCCTAACCCTAACCCTAACCCTAACCCTAACCCTAACCCTAACCCTAACCCTAACCCTAACCCTAACCCTAACCCTAACCCTAACCCTAACCCTAACCCTAACCCTAACCCTAACCCTAACCCTAACCCTAACCCTAACCCTAACCCTAACCCTAACCCTAACCCTAACCCTAACCCTAACCCTAACCCTAACCCTAACCCTAACCCTAACCCTAACCCTAACCCTAACCCTAACCCTAACCCTAACCCTAACCCTAACCCTAACCCTAACCCTAACCCTAACCCTAACCCTAACCCTAACCCTAACCCTAACCCTAACCCTAACCCTAACCCTAACCCTAACCCTAACCCTAACCCTAACCCTAACCCTAACCCTAACCCTAACCCTAACCCTAACCCTAACCCTAACCCTAACCCTAACCCTAACCCTAACCCTAACCCTAACCCTAACCCTAACCCTAACCCTAACCCTAACCCTAACCCTAACCCTAACCCTAACCCTAACCCTAACCCTAACCCTAACCCTAACCCTAACCCTAACCCTAACCCTAACCCTAACCCTAACCCTAACCCTAACCCTAACCCTAACCCTAACCCTAACCCTAACCCTAACCCTAACCCTAACCCTAACCCTAACCCTAACCCTAACCCTAACCCTAACCCTAACCCTAACCCTAACCCTAACCCTAACCCTAAC
This sequence comes from Cryptoblepharus egeriae, assembly GCA_030015325.1. NCBI lineage: Eukaryota > Metazoa > Chordata > Lepidosauria > Squamata > Scincidae > Cryptoblepharus > Cryptoblepharus egeriae. Next base: position 3,388 of record JAREYC010000007.1, read on the forward strand.
CCTAACCCTAACCCTAACCCTAACCCTAACCCTAACCCTAACCCTAACCCTAACCCTAACCCTAACCCTAACCCTAACCCTAACCCTAACCCTAACCCTAACCCTAACCCTAACCCTAACCCTAACCCTAACCCTAACCCTAACCCTAACCCTAACCCTAACCCTAACCCTAACCCTAACCCTAACCCTAACCCTAACCCTAACCCTAACCCTAACCCTAACCCTAACCCTAACCCTAACCCTAACCCTAACCCTAACCCTAACCCTAACCCTAACCCTAACCCTAACCCTAACCCTAACCCTAACCCTAACCCTAACCCTAACCCTAACCCTAACCCTAACCCTAACCCTAACCCTAACCCTAACCCTAACCCTAACCCTAACCCTAACCCTAACCCTAACCCTAACCCTAACCCTAACCCTAACCCTAACCCTAACCCTAACCCTAACCCTAACCCTAACCCTAACCCTAACCCTAACCCTAACCCTAACCCTAACCCTAACCCTAACCCTAACCCTAACCCTAACCCTAACCCTAACCCTAACCCTAACCCTAACCCTAACCCTAACCCTAACCCTAACCCTAACCCTAACCCTAACCCTAACCCTAACCCTAACCCTAACCCTAACCCTAACCCTAACCCTAACCCTAACCCTAACCCTAACCCTAACCCTAACCCTAACCCTAACCCTAACCCTAACCCTAACCCTAACCCTAACCCTAACCCTAACCCTAACCCTAACCCTAACCCTAACCCTAACCCTAACCCTAACCCTAACCCTAACCCTAACCCTAACCCTAACCCTAACCCTAACCCTAACCCTAACCCTAACCCTAACCCTAACCCTAACCCTAACCCTAACCCTAACCCTAACCCTAACCCTAACCCTAACCCTAACCCTAACCCTAACCCTAACCCTAACCCTAACCCTAACCCTAACCCTAACCCTAACCCTAACCCTAACCCTAACCCTAACCCTAACCCTAACCCTAACCCTAACCCTAACCCTAACCCTAACCCTAACCCTAACCCTAACCCTAACCCTAACCCTAACCCTAACCCTAACCCTAACCCTAACCCTAACCCTAACCCTAACCCTAACCCTAACCCTAACCCTAACCCTAACCCTAACCCTAACCCTAACCCTAACCCTAACCCTAACCCTAACCCTAACCCTAACCCTAACCCTAACCCTAACCCTAACCCTAACCCTAACCCTAACCCTAACCCTAACCCTAACCCTAACCCTAACCCTAACCCTAACCCTAACCCTAACCCTAACCCTAACCCTAACCCTAACCCTAACCCTAACCCTAACCCTAACCCTAACCCTAACCCTAACCCTAACCCTAACCCTAACCCTAACCCTAACCCTAACCCTAACCCTAACCCTAACCCTAACCCTAACCCTAACCCTAACCCTAACCCTAACCCTAACCCTAACCCTAACCCTAACCCTAACCCTAACCCTAACCCTAACCCTAACCCTAACCCTAACCCTAACCCTAACCCTAACCCTAACCCTAACCCTAACCCTAACCCTAACCCTAACCCTAACCCTAACCCTAACCCTAACCCTAACCCTAACCCTAACCCTAACCCTAACCCTAACCCTAACCCTAACCCTAACCCTAACCCTAACCCTAACCCTAACCCTAACCCTAACCCTAACCCTAACCCTAACCCTAACCCTAACCCTAACCCTAACCCTAACCCTAACCCTAACCCTAACCCTAACCCTAACCCTAACCCTAACCCTAACCCTAACCCTAACCCTAACCCTAACCCTAACCCTAACCCTAACCCTAACCCTAACCCTAACCCTAACCCTAACCCTAACCCTAACCCTAACCCTAACCCTAACCCTAACCCTAACCCTAACCCTAACCCTAACCCTAACCCTAACCCTAACCCTAACCCTAACCCTAACCCTAACCCTAACCCTAACCCTAACCCTAACCCTAACCCTAACCCTAACCCTAACCCTAACCCTAACCCTAACCCTAACCCTAACCCTAACCCTAACCCTAACCCTAACCCTAACCCTAACCCTAACCCTAACCCTAACCCTAACCCTAACCCTAACCCTAACCCTAACCCTAACCCTAACCCTAACCCTAACCCTAACCCTAACCCTAACCCTAACCCTAACCCTAACCCTAACCCTAACCCTAACCCTAACCCTAACCCTAACCCTAACCCTAACCCTAACCCTAACCCTAACCCTAACCCTAACCCTAACCCTAACCCTAACCCTAACCCTAACCCTAACCCTAACCCTAACCCTAACCCTAACCCTAACCCTAACCCTAACCCTAACCCTAACCCTAACCCTAACCCTAACCCTAACCCTAACCCTAACCCTAACCCTAACCCTAACCCTAACCCTAACCCTAACCCTAACCCTAACCCTAACCCTAACCCTAACCCTAACCCTAACCCTAACCCTAACCCTAACCCTAACCCTAACCCTAACCCTAACCCTAACCCTAACCCTAACCCTAACCCTAACCCTAACCCTAACCCTAACCCTAACCCTAACCCTAACCCTAACCCTAACCCTAACCCTAACCCTAACCCTAACCCTAACCCTAACCCTAACCCTAACCCTAACCCTAACCCTAACCCTAACCCTAACCCTAACCCTAACCCTAACCCTAACCCTAACCCTAACCCTAACCCTAACCCTAACCCTAACCCTAACCCTAACCCTAACCCTAACCCTAACCCTAACCCTAACCCTAACCCTAACCCTAACCCTAACCCTAACCCTAACCCTAACCCTAACCCTAACCCTAACCCTAACCCTAACCCTAACCCTAACCCTAACCCTAACCCTAACCCTAACCCTAACCCTAACCCTAACCCTAACCCTAACCCTAACCCTAACCCTAACCCTAACCCTAACCCTAACCCTAACCCTAACCCTAACCCTAACCCTAACCCTAACCCTAACCCTAACCCTAACCCTAACCCTAACCCTAACCCTAACCCTAACCCTAACCCTAACCCTAACCCTAACCCTAACCCTAACCCTAACCCTAACCCTAACCCTAACCCTAACCCTAACCCTAACCCTAACCCTAACCCTAACCCTAACCCTAACCCTAACCCTAACCCTAACCCTAACCCTAACCCTAACCCTAACCCTAACCCTAACCCTAACCCTAACCCTAACCCTAACCCTAACCCTAACCCTAACCCTAACCCTAACCCTAACCCTAACCCTAACCCTAACCCTAACCCTAACCCTAACCCTAACCCTAACCCTAACCCTAACCCTAACCCTAACCCTAACCCTAACCCTAACCCTAACCCTAACCCTAACCCTAACCCTAACCCTAACCCTAACCCTAACCCTAACCCTAACCCTAACCCTAACCCTAACCCTAACCCTAACCCTAACCCTAACCCTAACCCTAACCCTAACCCTAACCCTAACCCTAACCCTAACCCTAACCCTAACCCTAACCCTAACCCTAACCCTAACCCTAACCCTAACCCTAACCCTAACCCTAACCCTAACCCTAACCCTAACCCTAACCCTAACCCTAACCCTAACCCTAACCCTAACCCTAACCCTAACCCTAACCCTAACCCTAACCCTAACCCTAACCCTAACCCTAACCCTAACCCTAACCCTAACCCTAACCCTAACCCTAACCCTAACCCTAACCCTAACCCTAACCCTAACCCTAACCCTAACCCTAACCCTAACCCTAACCCTAACCCTAACCCTAACCCTAACCCTAACCCTAACCCTAACCCTAACCCTAACCCTAACCCTAACCCTAACCCTAACCCTAACCCTAACCCTAACCCTAACCCTAACCCTAACCCTAACCCTAACCCTAACCCTAACCCTAACCCTAACCCTAACCCTAACCCTAACCCTAACCCTAACCCTAACCCTAACCCTAACCCTAACCCTAACCCTAACCCTAACCCTAACCCTAACCCTAACCCTAACCCTAACCCTAACCCTAACCCTAACCCTAACCCTAACCCTAACCCTAACCCTAACCCTAACCCTAACCCTAACCCTAACCCTAACCCTAACCCTAACCCTAACCCTAACCCTAACCCTAACCCTAACCCTAACCCTAACCCT
>JAREYC010000007.1:615000-960000 GCA_030015325.1 Cryptoblepharus egeriae
CTGGGCAGGGGACTGACTGTATCTGCCCTCAGTGTGGAAGGGGTGGGGTTGCCACTCTCAAATTGGCCTGTTCAGTCATAAAAGACGCTGTTTTAGGACCTCTACTTCTGAGCACGATACCATAGTCTTTCCAGACTGAAGGATGCCAATGATGTTGTTGTTGTTGTTATTCCTCTCCAGGGCCTGGAAACTGTGGAGCTCCCCCCTGCACCCATAGCCAGTGCTTGCAAGAGAGGACAAGCACCTCCCAAAATGTACCTCCCAACAGAATAAAAGATCAAAATGCTCATATCTACTGCTCTCATATAGCTAATTTAAACATATAGCTTATTGTTGAATTTAAAAGTATTGCATATAATTTATGACATATAATTTCTTAATTCCAAGAAGGCTATAAGGAACAAGATCTATTCACAAGGGAAAGGAGGACAGTGAAGATTTTTTTCCAGGACACAAGGCTGAAAAAGAGGGTGAGTGGTCACCCTTCCCTGTCCCACTCAGGCTGACTACTGTACCTCAGAGTCCTCCAGGACAAGGTGACCTGGTGCCAAGACCAAAAAAAAGAGGATGAGGCCTCCAAAATGTAGGACACCCAAGAAAAAATGTAGGACATGACAAAATAAAAGCTCAGAACACTCCTACACTGTGTATTGCTCTCACATGTGAAGCATGAAGGCCTGGGTAGATTGTTATGGAGGATGGGCTGTCCCCCAAGCAGCAGATTCCCCTCTCCATGCCAATGGATTAGTCCAATGGAAAGGCAGAGCCCATACGATTGGATCCAGCTGCGTTGCAGAGCTGGGCTGAGGACAGGAGCTCACTCTGTATTGTGGAGCCGACCCGGGTCTCGAACCCTGGCCTGCTGGTTAACAGGCACAGTGTCTTAGCCACTTACACCACCCACAGCCCTGTACTTATTAAATTTTAAATGACATCTCATTTAGAAATGACAAGACTCACAAGCATTACAAGACTGCCTTGTTCCTGCTCACAAAAAAGGGGACAATGAAGATTTTTGCAGGCTGAAAAGAGGACGTGTCCTGAGAAAGAGGACAGAGGAGCACCTGGCAGAACATGCTTGAATGTAGCTATGCAGAAAGGGATGGGGAGGGGGTGTGGCTATGCAGATGAGAAGGTGTGGCTATGCAGATGAGGAGGTGGGAGTGGGTGTGCACTGAATTTAGTCCTTGGATTGGCAGTCTATAGGGAATTCCCCCTATGGGAGACTATGAGGAGGGTTTGGGGACAGTGGAGGATGGCAGGCAAAGCTGGGCTTCCACCTGCTTAGAAAACAAAAGGAAAAGCTAGGAAGGAGGTCAAGCACTGCTTCAGTTGGCCCTGCCTGAAGCAACACTCTTCAGGGCCCTGCCTGGAAACAGACAGAGATCCTCCCAAAGTGGCATCTCTGATCACTGTCAGATCACCGTCAGGATCACCAGAAATTCAGTGGAAAGAAGGTCTTACATGAAACGTTACTTCGCCTCAATTCCAGGTCAGATCCTAATGAATCAGCTCTGGACTAAAATTCATCAGAGACTTATTTGTGTTTCTTCCAAGAACAGGAACCAGATTCCTGCAGGTACCCAGAAAATGTCCCTCCAGGCAGGGCTGAACAAAACCCATTCCTGGCCCTTTTTCTACCTGGGTTTTGGCTTTGTCTGCACCTGTCAGCCCACATCTCCCCCACAACCCCCACTGACCCCACTCCTACCCCCACATTCTGAACAAGGATGGTTCCCTGCAGGATCCTGAGCCAAGAATCCCCACCAATGACTACACCTACTCCTCTTGGTGCAACCCCACCCACTCCTCTGCACACCCACTTCCACTCATCTGCATAGCCACACCCATTCCACATTGCCCCAGCCCTGCATCTGCTTAGCCACACCCTCCTGCCTACTCCCCTTGACTGGAGAGCAGGGAAGGTCAGCAGGTGCAGCTTCTCCTCTCCCAGATCACAGGCAGGAATTCCCTGGTCCAGAGAAGGGATGGAGCTCAAGGAGCCCAAAGTGGGAGTTTGGGAATCTCCTGCTCAGTCCCCAGCACTGTCTCCATCATCGCAGATGTGGGGCAAACAAAGGGGGCAGTGACTGGGAGGACAGGATAACCATACAGTGGTGCCTCACATAAAGAGCTTAATTCGTTCCAGAGGCATGCTCTTTAAGTGAAGCGGATTTTTCCATAGGAAATAATGGAAACTCAGACGATTGGTTCCACAACCCCCAAAATATTCCTATAAAAATATGAACTGGATGTAAAAATGATGACAAAACACTGGAATTGAATTCAAAACATGCGTTCAATGTGCAGGATCCTATGAAGTCTATTAGGCTGCAATCCTAAAGACACTTTCCTGGGAGTAAGCCCCATTTAACACAATGGGGCTTACTTCTGAGTAGACATGGTTAGGAGCCTGCAGTCAAAGACACCTTCCTGGGAGTAAGACCCATTGAACCCAATGGGGGTTACCTCTTGGTCCACTACGTCCTTGTGCGCATGCGCAGTATTTCCTCGGCAGGCTATTTCCCGACCGTCCTAGCGGCGGCGTGGCTGCCTACGGGCCAATCGGCGGCGTCCTCGTGCGCACGCGCAGTCTGCTCAGGGCAGGACTCCATTTCCCGACTGCCTGAGCGGCGGAAGGTCCGGCGAGGGCGTGGCGCGGGTGGCGTTGCCGTTGCTACGGTGGGGAGGGGGCGCGGCCTGGTCGTCCCCGTCCGTGGGGAGCCGGGCCAGGGTGGGGATGGCGGAGCAGGAGAGCCTGGAGACGGCGGCCGAGCACGAGCGGATCCTGCGGGAGGTGGACAGCACAGACCCCGCCTGCATCGGGCCCACCCTCAGGTCAGGCTCCTCAGGGCAGGGCAGGGCAGCCACTGACAGGCTCTCTCCTCACAGCCCAGGCTGGGAACTCCAGGGCTGGGCCCTCCCCGGTGGGGGGGGGGAGCTGGGGGGGCTAAGCTCTCCCCTGTGGGGGAATAAGTCCTGGCTCCTCTCCTCTCCTGTGGGGTGGGGGTAGGCCTGGAGGTCTGGGGGGGGGCTGAGTCCCTCCCCTACTCTGAGGGGTGGGGGCTGGGGGGCTGAGCCCTACTCTGTAGTGTGGGCCTGGGGGAGGCCTGGGGGAGGCCTGGGGGGCTGAGCCACTGGGGGTCCTCCACTTCAGGCCTGCACACCCAACAATCTCCCCTTCTCAGGCCTTGCCAAGGCTGGGGTGGGGGGTCCTTCTGCCCCACTGTGGCTGCTCCTTACAGCCCCCAGACTGCTCCCCCTCAGACAACTCCATCATCTGTGCAGGTGGGGGTCCTGAGCTCCTGCTCCCTCCAGCCCAGAAGCCGTGGTGTGTGGCACCCCCCACTCCGGTGGGGGGGGGGTAGTGGCTGGTCTCCATTGGGTGCTTCTGCCCCCTACCTTGCCCTGGCTGCCTCCTTTGCTGGGTGCCCAAGTCCAGGGCTGTAGTTGCCCTGGATGCAGCAGGACCACCTTTCATGCCCCCCAAGACAACCCTGTTGTGTGCCAGAGGTTGTGGCCACAGTGATGTTTATACTACTTGGGGGGGGGGTGTGTGGGTGGGGAGGGGGCAGAGAAGTCCACTTTGAAGGGGCCCTCACCCCTTCGGAGTCTTCCAGGAAGAGGGAGCTGTGAGGTTACAAGTCCTGGCTCCTATGCAGCTTCTGGTTTTAGAGGGGGCCTGCCTGAATGCCAGCTGCAAGGGGGTGCTCACTGCCCTGTGGTCCTCCTGATGAGACACTTGGTGGGCTCCTGTCAGATAAAAAACTGTGGAAAAACTCATAATTATGATTAAAATCCAGTTCTAGTTATTAGCTTTTAATTAGCTATTATTATTTTTCCATTTTCTTTGTAAACCGGTTTGTGAACTTGTTAGTTGAAAATACTGTAGATAGGTAGATAGATACAGGAAACTGGACTAGAGGGGCCTGGGCCTGACCTAGTACTGTTTTATTTTGTGTTTTGTACTCTGAAGCTGAATTATTTATAATAAATAATAAATTGCAAAAAGCAGTGTTACTGGGCACATTTTGCAACAGTATTTGTAAGATAAAAAGCAGGCAGGTCAGGTCTTTGGGAAGGACTCCACGTCTGGGTAAAAGAAACCAGCCAATAACGCTCAACCTGGCTGTGGAAAAATTTATGATTAAAATCCATATTTTAATCCAACCTCATATTTATGATTAAAATCCAGTTCTAGTTAAAAACAGGTCTTGTTCAAAACAAAGTAGCATCAATAAGGCCAAGTACTGGCTTGTTCCTGTGCTTTTCCTGTTTTGCTCACACAAGTGTGATATTCCTGTTTTGAGCACTTCTCTCTCCAAGGATGGAGTGGCTCAAGTCCCAGAGAGTGGGGGTTTCTAATTGGGAAAGAGTCTCCAGTCTCCAGCAGCCATTCTGGTTCCATTCAGAAGGTTTGTATGGAAGTCAGAGTCTGGCCTTTCCTTGCCAGCTTGTGCAGAGCTGGAGCAGTCTCTGAAAATCTTTGGCACTGCAGTCCAAGCGTTCAGGTCCTGGTGACGAGACCTCTCTGCTGGAGGATCCTGGACTTCCTCGCCTTCCTCTTCCTGCCTGCATTGTGTGTCCTTCGGCAGTCATTGTGCCTGGACTCTTTTAAGTCACCGTCCAGCAGCCTTTTCCCTCTGTGTCATCAAGGCACCATGTACGGTGCTCTGTCTCTGGCAGCCGCCTCCACTGTTGTGATTTTGGTGTGGCCGAGGAGCAATTGAGAATTTTGGCAAACACATTGCTGTTTTCTCCACATCTCTGTGTGTGGCATTTTGGGCTTGGGTCTCCTGCCTGTGGCTTCTTAGGACCCGGGTGTAGGTTCCTGCCTGGTTGCAGTGGGCTGCCATGTGGGGCATTATCTTATGGCGCAGAATTGTTTTAAGTGACCTTAAGGTTGGCCGCCATAACCCATCCTGGGGTATTTTTAGAATGTGTTTGTCCTTTGATAACTGGAGAGGACTGTCAGGCGTGCTGTTTTGTGACAAAGCGTAGGCATAACGTGCAAATCCGAAGAAGGCAACTCTCTGCAGCACACTCTGAGCCCTGCTGGGAGGTTGCCTTTGGCGGTTCTGTGATGCCAAATTGTCCAGCACTTCCAAATCTCACAGTTAATTTCTTGGTCAAGTCAGCATCCCAGTGGCAAACTGCGTTAACAATTATGTTGAGGAAGGTACCTAGAGAGGACAGTGTGGCTAAGGGGAGTAAGGTTTAGTGGGGAGAGCTCACATCCCTCGCTTGCTGGGTCAGAGCTGGACAAGGGTGGCAGCTATTGTCTATTTGGTGGTAGCATAATGATTTCTGGGTAAAGTAAGATGGTATTTCTTGCCGGGTGTTCCAGCCGCATTCAGTTTCTATTGAGCTTCTGTGGAGAAGGAAAATTATGGAATGAAAACTTCAGATTTTCCTCCAAAACCATTTAAGTCTATAAAGCCTCGAGGGTAGTTTGGCTCACAGTTCTGTTCCAGGTGCCAGCTGAAGGGGTCACCAGTGTGAGTGCCACGAGAAGTGCAGCCCTAGTCATTGATTGTGGGGATGTGGAGTTGAACCTGTGAGCAGACCACTGCTGAGCCACTCGTTGAGGTAATCCTTTATGGGGAGAGTGGTGGCGGGTCTACTTTAGTCCTACCTGAAGTTCTGACTGAGCTCTAGTTTTCCTTAGGGCAAGGTAGGTTTGGGCTGTGAAGGCGGAAGGGCAGCATCCCTCCAGGCCTTGTGGAGAGTAAGGTCTGGACAAACTTGGATGCAGTAGGGAAAGGTCTGAGCCAAGAAGGTAGGTTTTGTGTGAGTGTTTATCAGCGGCAGCCACAATTTCCTTCCACCCAAGAAAGCCAGTGATGCATGTAGGCACCCTGCCTGGAACTCAGACACTTTTGGAGCCCAAGAACCAAGATCAGCCATTCACCAGCATGTGGAGGAGGAGCAGTCGTTGCCTATGAGCACACTGAGGTGCCTGGTAGTAAGTCAGATCCGTTGTTGTCTACATGGAATGGCTGTGGCCGGCCCAGGCTGTGGATGGATCCTAAGCCCTGTTGGTTGAGCTGCAGAGAGGCATTACTTTCCTCTGCGGGTCCTCCTGAAATACCTCTGTTCAGATCCAGGTGCTCTTCTTGATTTTCCCAGTAAAGTCATCCAGCAGGTTCTGTGGTGATGGAAGGGAGGGAAGGACGGGAAGGAGCGCTAGTTTCAGCAGCTGCCTACGTAGTCAGTGGAAGAGCCTGCTGCTCAACTCTGCCTCTTGCATTCAGCTGTGTGTGCCTCTCATTTCCAAGAGAGAGAAAGCAAGCCTGGGAGAAAAGGTGCTTGCATGATGGACAGGGCTCTTGGGGAGATGTGACCCCTCAATACTGCAAAACAAAAAAAAAACCTTCAATATTTGGGCATACTCAGGTGTAGTTCTGCTGAAGGGAGTTTACTGAGCTGTAAGGCCAACCCTTTAATTTCTCAATGGGGTTCTGAAGGCTCACCATATATGGCAGCCATCCAATCCCTGCTTTCCCTGGATCTCTCCAGTGGCTACCCACTCACCATTTATGGCTATCTTTCCTTGTTCTCCTGTTCCAGCTCTTTGCCAGTATGCTGGGCTGGGTACTTAGAACATAAGAGCTTCTACTGGATCAGGCCTGAGGCTCAACGAGTCCATCTTTTTGTATCTCACAGTGGCCCACCAGTTGCCTCAGGGAGCACACAAGAGAAGAAACCTTCCCTGCAGCTAGTATTTTGAGATTCCATCCATCCAGGCTAGATGCCAGCACTGTGCAGGCTAGATGCTGGCTAGGATGCAGGCTAGATGCATCCTGTGGCAAGGAGTTCCACAGGCTGTTCAGCACATGTGCTGGTACTGTCTGGCTCCAAGACTCCAGGCACCTGCTGACTGGGCTCTCCAAGACTATCTTAGGAGTGTAAATGACCACAGAGGCTGAAAAGTTTGAGGAGCACTACTCTCACCTGGAGGATCTGGAGGAGCTGGGTCTCCATGATGAGGTGAAAGTGGAGTGGCAAAGAGATTCCTGCCATTCTGCCTGCTGGAGAATGCCTACTTGATCAGTTCTGGTAGCACCATGGACTGTTGCGTAGGTGCTGCACACATTAGTCTTGGATCTGTTGAGAGGGTGTCCTTGGGGGTCACAGGGCTCTCTCCTGAGGAAGTTGGTGCATTTTTTCTGATTCCAACCAAGGAGGCTGCATTGAAAAACACATAGAGGTGGTGTCATCCAAGAACTTGCTGATGGTGACTCATGTTGCCTGGAAAGAGTGAATCCTCTGAACCCAAAGAGGCTGTCCTCTCCAGAATTAGTAAAGTATCTGGACACATTCTGGTCAGGTCCCTGGAAAGGGGAGCTGGAAGCCTACAGATGGCTCAAGAAAGCTGATTGTGCTGTAGGAGAAGCATCTTTGGAGGTGTGCTGATGGTCTCGGTTTGACTTCCCTTTTGGAAGCATTGGAGCTCCCTGCCTGCCACGTGAAGCAGATGGTTGCAAATCCCAATTCACAGGCAAATGTCTGAGGCAGGGAGAGTTGCGGCTCAGACCATCCAGTGTGCTTGTCAGAGGAGAGTTGGAGCCAGTGGCACCCCCTGGTCTTGTGGTGTACAGTGGGATGTCGGGTGATGTCCCTCAAGGTTAGGTCCACCCCGGTCAGGCTGTAGGCGGGTGGTGTTTGTCAGCACCACTGGTTTCTCTCTTTTCTGCTGGAACACATGCACTTTCCACTGTGCTGGGCAGTATTTGTGGAGCTGCTGTGGTCCACCTGGTCCACCTCTGGTGGTCTTGTCTGTCCTGACTGACAGCCACAGGCCCAGGCCTTTCTCAGCCCAGTTCCCTGTGATCCTTTTAGTCAAAACTCTTGGCATTTATTTTTTAAAAAATTCTATTCTGCTTCTCTGGTTTTCAGAGCTGCACAAGGCATCTGTTGATCAGAAATGATGATCCCCAGTAAAGACTGCTCCCCCTGCCAGACAGGTGCCCTGTACCCAAGGGTGGGGACCCAGCAGTTGGTGAATCTTCATTGGTGAAGGTCCCTGAGGCCGGCAGTCACTTCCAGAGGTAACTCCCTGAGCACAGGTGCTCTTATCTCTTGCCTTTCAGCCCACCTGGCTAGTAGCCAGCGAGGACGCAGTGCCTGAGCTCTTGCTTGGGGCCTTTTTCAAGGCTGATGCCCCACCCTGAAGCCAGGAGTCTCTGAACTGGAGTGAAAAGAGGCTTCCTCTGCTCTGGTGACATGCAAGGCTAGTGCATCTTATGGGAAACTGGCATGTCATCCTCTCTCTTTTCAAGGGAAGTTCTTACCCTTTCTTTGTAAGGGAGGTGCGTAACTCCCCAGATAATTTATGGCCCCCATTTCAGCTCTGTAACATCACATTTCACTGGCCTAGAGTAGGTTTGGTTCAGTTGAAAAGTATTTGGGTATGCCAAGAGGAAGGCCCATCTGTGCTGGGAGGGAAGCCTGCCTTGCAGCTGGAGGGTGTCTCTCACATGAAAGAACCAGCCAACCTGCTCTGGAGCTTCACATGTGTCTGTTTGGTCCAGAGAAATACCAGAAATAAAATCCAGGGCAGCAGGTATTGAATCTCTCTGTGCTGCTGGTTTTCTGTAGTAGGGCTAATAGGAGGCCAAAATTAGGATATACAGAACTAAAAACTAGGGCTAGAGCTTGGAGGAGTGAAGTTTCTTATCAAAGTTTCACTGTCTGAAGCCCAGCTGGAATGGACTTGAGCTGATCTCACACATTTTGCATCTGTGTTTTTGCTGCACTCAGTTTTGTACGTTTCTTGGTTGTTTGAAGAACACTTCAGCCAAGGTTAATTGGCAGAGGGTAAGATCCTAACCAATTTAGGCCAACACAACTCACCTGCTCACTGTTCCCGTGGTGGTGTGGGGAGGCTGGCACATGTCTGTGCATTGGCCTGACCCCTGCAGGCACTCCATACGGCACATTTGCAACAACCCCAAGCCAGCACAGGACTTGTGCTGGCCTAACTAGGGCTTAGGATTGCACTCTGCATGTGTCATTACCCTGTCTTGCCTAGTCCTCCTTGGAGACTAATGGGGAGCTGTGATGTTGAACCCTGTCTTCCTTTACACTTGAGGATCTGGGGCCTCTTGCCTTCCTCAGACTCTGAATCAGTGGCATTGCACTGCCTGATTTTGAAGCTGTTCTATTCTTATTAGGTATAACTGGTCAAATGTATCTGTTCCTGCTTTGCCCATCCTTTAAAAGGCTGCTAAAAATATTCTTCAACTCCCAGCTGTTGTTCCTGCTCCATAAGTACCTCCAGTGCTTAAAGATAGTAAAGAGGTTGCCTCTCTTGGGGTCTTCAGTGGCTGCTCTCCTTAGGCACATGAAAACCCTAAAAAGCTTACCTGTGCGAAGGTCTTGATCAGGACTGGGACCACAGTGGAGAGGTTGACCTCCATGCCATTTTCCTGCTGGCAATATGTACCATGAATGATGCCATTTTTGACTGCTTGGAGGCTGGCTCAGGTAGGAGAGCTGGAAGGCAAATGTATTGTATTGGCATCCATCAGTCTTGAAAGACTATGGTATCATGTTTGACCCTGTATGTGAAGCACAAAGGCCTGGGTAGATTGATATGGAGGATGGGCTGTTACCCAAGCAGCAAATCTCCCCTCTCCATGCTGGCACTGAAATAGTCCAATGGAAAGGCAGAGCCGATACGATGGGTTCCAGCTGCGTTGCAGAGCTGGGCTAAGGACAGGAGCTCACCTTGTCTTGTGGGGATCCGGGTCTCGAACCCTGACCTGCTAGTTAACAGGCATAGTGTCTTAATCACTAGTGCCACCCACAGTCCATTGGAAGGAAGGCAAATGACATCAGTGGAAAATGCCATCTTTCTTTTCCTGGCAGAGCATCGTGTGCTGGCTCAGGAGTCTTCAGTGTCTGGCCCTTGCCAGCTTCTGGGTGCATTTCAGTGCTTTGGCCTGCAGCATTCTAGACGAAGTGGGCCCTCCTAGGACAGCGGCTCTTGGTACGCTCAAGACACCAGCTCATGGTCCTGGAGAGCCTTCGGATGTTGGCACTTCAGTATCGTTATCAGTTCAGTGTGAGACTGACCTGCACTGTCCTCCCTCGGACTCTTGGCAGGAGGTGTGTTGGGCTGGGCTGACTAGACTGTGGTGTGCAGTGCAGCAGCTGGAAAGCTTGATGGCTGCTATGCTGCCTTTGGGGCCCTGAGAGTTGCCGTGTGGGGCTGGGCGCTGAATTGCCTGTGCCTTTTGCAGCTGGGTCAATCTAGGCAGTGCCTTTGGGCTTCAGAGAAGAGAAGAGAGGATTCCTCCTGCCGATTTTCTGCTCTGATGAGATGGCAGGAGATCTGGTGCCGTCTAGAGAGCCACAGCTGTATTTTGTTCGCACCTGTTGCGTGCCGGTTCCTGGAAAGAATGAGCTGGCGCTGAATCTGAAGAGTGCCTGGTTAGCTGCTTGTTGAACCATCATCCTCCCCCTTGTTGACCAGGGTCTGCCAGGTTCCTCCTAGCAAGAGCTTGGAGCCTCAGTGCTGCTTCTGCTTTCTCTGGACTTCCTCCTGCTTGCCAGTTGCTATGTCCAGTTTCCTCTCCCGTTGCCTTCTGCAGGATCTCCTGGCTGCATCGGGGCCTGGGCTGTGTGTGAAGGTGCTCTGAGGCTTGCACCAGCCATGTTCTGGAGTGCAGTTTGCACACTGTCAGTTAAATGGTGCCTTCTTTTCAGGAACTCTGTGCTTTCTCGGTGGCCTGTGGGACCTGTAGGCAGGGGATTCTTCTGGATCATCTGATTTGGATGAGGCTCTTGGTCTGTAGGGGTCCCAGATCCTCTAGAAAGGCTGGTTCTGGGATGGTGCTGATCCCTGCCACTCAGTTCCATCTTATGTCTCATGCTTTTAAGTGCAGGTAAGGTCACCTAGAGCTCTGCACAGCCGAGCCCCTTCTTTATTCACCTTGTTTGGTCAGGACTTTCATAAACTCCATGTCCTTTTTAGTATTTATCTATTTGGCCTCAGTCTGTCAGAGAGAGAGAGAGAGAGAGAGAGAGAGAGAGAGAGAGAGAGAGAGAGAGAGAGAGAGAGACTTCCTCAGACCACCAGGGTCTTACAGTTTGTATTGATGCTGTATAAATGGGAGTTCCTGAATTTTTGGAAGCTCCTTCATATGGCAAGGAGAGCTGCTTCCAAGATGACCGACCTTTGTCTGCTGTCCCCTCCATGGTGACGGCATGAAGACCTACCACCACCCCCAACCAATCAGTGGAAGAAGCAAGAGGCAGGCTGTTGCTGACCTCCAGGCCTTGTGCCTGTGTGTCCTTCACCTTTCCTTCCATCAAAAAGCATCACTGAAATGCTTTTGCTACAGATAATGCCACCCACGGTCCCATTTTGGAGGCATTTTAGCATCGTGTCCAAAGGGAATAGGTTAGCCGGTGTCCTAAAGAAATCTGAGGAGTCCTTCTCTTTGTCCACAGCCTGTCCATAGTTGTGTGCACAAGTGCAGCCGGGATGTTCCCTTAGCAGAAGAGCTTGGTGTCTCTCTGGAGGCTTAGGTTGGTACCAGACAGTGGTGGGCACCAGCAGGTTCGCACCTACTCTATAGAACCGGTTGTTAACAAGAGATAGGACATATAAAGTTTAAAAATAGCCATTTAAAAGTGGCTGCCAGATGGGCAGAGAACCGGTTCTGAATTTCTTTGAAGCCCATCACTGGTACCAGACCTTCCATGCCCCCTGGAGAAAAGTGTGTTGGACCCTTGGAGTGGGTGTGAAGGCAGCTAAAGGTGTTGCAATGCTCAGTTATAGCACTAGGTGGCGACAAAGGTTTCTGAATGTGTGTCTGGAACACTATGCTCTGTGGACATAACCTTTGGTGGAACATAGATATTCCAGTGCAGGTTGTTTCATTGCATTCTGCGTTAAATTTCCTTTCCAGTGATGTCTGACGTGACGGTATTATCATTCAGAATTACCCCAATTTTCCTGCTTTTCACAATTTTAGCCATCAGTGTCAAGCTCCGCTTGTTGCCGCCCTCCCTCCCCCCCTGAGTTTGTAGCCTGGTGCAACTGCATCTCCCACCCCTGCGTAGCTGCACCACCGGCTGAGAGTGAGTGACTGATCCAGGGTCATCCAGGAAGCTCCATGGCTCAGGTGGGGATTTTGAACCCGGATCTTCCAGGACTGAGTCCAACTCCTGAACCACTGCACCATCCCCTTGCTAGGGTTTACATTACCACCTCCCTTGGCAATCTGTTCCACTTCTGAAGTGCTCTGACCATCAGGAATTTTTCCCCTGCTAATCCGATTACATGCAGTTCTCTTTTCTTGCAGTTTGTACCCGTTGGCTCTATTCTACTTTCAGAAGCCACCGGAGAACAAATGATATATTCCATAAGACGGCTGTGCTGTTGTATCTCCTCTCCTCTCAGCCTTCTTTTCTCCCGGCTGAACAGACCAGGTTCTCTCAATGTTTCTTCGTAAGACTTGTCCTCCATCCCTCTGATCATCCTTGTCCGGCTGCATCTTCTTTTAAAGTCAGGTGCTCAGAACTGGACACAGGACTCCAGGTGAGGTCTCGGAACCACAGCTTTTCACAACTAGGAAGCTACTGTTCTACTCAGCTGCATCGGCCTTTTTTGCAGCCTTGTTACACTGCTAACTCTTGTTCATCTTTGGTCCACAGCAGTTCCCAGACTCTTGGATTTCTGGAGAGGTGCATCATTTCTTGACCTGCACTGCAATTCCCCCTGTTCCTGCCAGGATAGTTCCTTTTGAACAAGTTGAGCGCTTCCAATCATATGAGGTTTCCACCATCATACTGTATTTGGCTTCCTATATTAGGATTTCAGTTCAGCCCTGTTTATTTCTTGTGCACGTTGTGCACCCCAAAGCCACAGGTATTTCCTCCTTTTAGTTTCTTCACAGCACAATTCAGAGTAACTACAGGATCTCTTACATCAACGTAAGAGGCATTTACTATGGATTGCTCTATGCATTTCTCACAGGTGGCGCCGTAACTGTGTTGACGTAAGAGGTCCTGTAGTTACTCTGGATTGTGCCTTTAGTGCAGCTTCTTGTGAGTCTCTGATCACCCCCTTTGGGAGTCCCTTTCTTTCTTGGTCTCTCCATCTTGTCTCCTGAGCCTGTTTTTCTGTTTAGTTCCTTGTCCTTTTCTGGCATCCCTTTTGTATTTGGTTTCAGTCCCTTCTCCAGGGCCTTGCAAGGTTCTTGCAGAATACATTCCGCTCTGCCTAACGGAGTTGATTTATTGCTGTCGGATGCATTCTTTGTTCACAGCCTGGTGTGTGGTACAAGTGATGAAGTATGCTATTGCTATTTTCTATTGTTGCTCTGTTTTAGGAGTCTAACTCTGTGGAAGAGCCAAGAAGAGATCGGGATCCTTCATGATGCCAATACTTAAGTCAGTGGGTCTGGAACGTATCAGAGTGTTGTGACCCACTTTTTGAGGGACATGGGGACCTTCTGTGTGCAAAGCATGACTTCTTCCCCCGGCCTTTGTGTAGTGGCTGGTAAAGGAGATGGACTGATTTTCTTGTGCCAAGGGATGGTTGGGATAGGCCGGCTGTGATGACTTTTGTGGTTGCTGCTGGCCCACGCAGACCTTGCAGACCTGTGCCTGGATTGGGGGCCCAACTGCTGTGGGCAGCTGTCCTTCCTGCTGTGCCTTTGGAACGCCTGGGTGTGCTGGAACATCAGCAGGGGAAAGCGGAAAGCAGTGATGGACACCCGGCCACTTCCACCTGAGTCTGCCTCTCATTAGTGCGCAAAGCTGTTCCCAGCAGCGACTCTCACGGAACGGACATGTTTTGGAGAGTTGTGGCACTCTGTGGTCCACTGCCGGCTCCTTCCCTTTGTGACGGCCAGCGTGTCGTGAAGATGATTCACTTGCTTGCTTAATGCTCACCAGCTTGGAGGGCCTCAAATGTGACTTGCCTGGTTGCAGGGCTTGTTCCCATCAGCCCTACACATGGTGTGAATCAGCTCGCCTTCCAATTTGAGAGGCGGATTGGCCTGCTGATGCAGTGCCTTTTGTTCCTGGGAATTATTTCCATGGTGTCCACCCAAGGAGGGAAGGAGCAAGCCTGCTCATAGCCGGACCACCCCGCTTGGCCCCTGGGAGGGGGATCTGTGCTGGCCGGCCTGCCTGCCTTCGGGGTTGTTGCATGTGCTGCCTGGTGCTGTCTCTGAGGCCTGATCTGCTGCCCCACCTTTTCCCCTTTGCTTCAGATTCAGCACTGGCCTGCTCCTAATAAGAAAGCTGCCATTCAAAGGCCTGCCCAGTCCCTCTAAATTGGAGCCTGGGCTCCCTTCCCTTTCTAAAAAAACTGGCTTGGAAGTGACTGGCTCATCCCTGGACTTGGTGGAGGCTTCTCCGCCTGTCTCTGCCTCACCTTTGGCCAGCTCTTCCTGGACCTGAAGTCTCTGGCAGGGGCAAGTGGAAGACATCAATGAGACCGAGAGTCACCTGGGGTAGTCAAGGTCTTATGGGGTGTCCTGAACTGTCTGAGGGTTCAAAACCACCTCAGGGTTTCAACCCACCGTAGCATACGCAGCCTTTTAATTGAAGTTCTGGCTTTAGTTCTACTTACTAATTGTAGTTAGTACAACCCTTGACTGTTCACTGGAAGGTCAGAGACTGAAGCTGAAGCTCAGATATTTTGGCCACATCATGAGAAGGGAGGACTCCTTTGAAAAGAGCCTGATGCTGGGAAAAATTGAAGGTAAAAGGCGAAAGGGACAGCCAAGGATGAGGTGGTTTGATACCATCACAGAGGCAATGAGCATGAATTTGGATGGACTTTGGAGGGGCCTGGTGTGCTGCAGTCCTTGGGGTCAGAAAGAGTCAGAAACAACTGAACCACTAAACAACAACTCATTGCAGCTGACAAGCTAGAGACTTCTCCATCCCCGGAAACTGAGTCTGTGGTTCCCATGTGTGACTTTTGTTGGGCTTCTCTATTCTCTTCCTTCTCCTGTGTAGGCTTGATAGACCTTCCTTGTGTTTCCTGCTGTTCTATTTTGATGCAGATTGCCGTTTGTAGCTGGAGAAGAATTACATTCATTTCCACTTCCACTATCCCGTGAGGGCAGGTGAGGTTTGAGAGAAGGAGTGAGGGCAGGGGTGCCATATAACCTGGAAAACTGGACTGTTCTGGTTTGGGGGGATTGCATTCACATACGGGCAAGTTTGATGGGCCTGTCCCAGTTTTGTGGAAGAGAATGATGACAACCCTAACTGAAGGGCGCTTGGCAGACTTCATGGTGAGCAGAGTTGTGAACTTGGCCGTTGTTTGACCAAATGCTGGAGCTCCACCAACTCTTTTTTATTTTATTCAATTTATATCCCACCTTTCTTCCTAAAAGGACACTCAAGGCGGCTAACAGCATTTAAATCAACAGAATAAATCCAGTTAAAAACTAGATAAAGCAATAAAAAACCAGACACTTGGGTCCGTTTTCTCCGCAGCACCTGCTAGTTGGTGGATTGCAATTTTCTGTGACGGAGCAGCTTTGCTTCCTTTGCTGGTTTGTCAGCTCCTGGATTGCAAGTGAGCTTTGGGCAATAAGTAAGCTCCACCTGTTGAATGACAGGCCTGAAAGCTTCCGCAGTCCTTACTCCTCTCAGTAAGTTAATTGTACTAGACTGTTACATTGTCAGGCTGACCACAAACATCTTTTTTTTTTTCCAAACTGTGTTTTCACAAGTGGTGTTTTAGGAGATAAACTCATGGGGTCCTCTATTTCTGCGGATGTTTCCCACCATGGTTCAGTTATCAGTTTCTTGCCAGCCGACCTCTCTTGCGAGGACTCAAGGCACGACCAGCACTGATCCTGCTTTGCTCCTTCATGCCAGGTGGCAGCTCCACCTCCACCCCACCCCTCCTGCCAGCTGCTTAGATCTTGGTGAGCTGGAAGCAGAGAGCGCAGAAGTGAACGAGGAGCTTGCAGGGCTGGTGGAGAGCAGCTGTTTCCTACCAGCTAAGGGGCCACTTTCATCCCACTCAGTTTAGGAACAGGGATTTTCTGAGCTTTTCCAAAAAATGGTTTTTGTCTCTCTCTCTCTCCTGTCAATTTGGCAGGAGATTCATAGTATGCATTTTCATTGTTCACAAACTGTGGGTGGCACAAGCGGTTAAGACGCTGTGCCTGTTAACCAGCAGGCCAGGGTTCGAGACCCGGGTCTGCCCCACAAGACAGGGTGAGCTCCTGTCCTTTGCCCAGCTCTGCGACGCCGGCTGGATCCAATCATATTGGCTCTGCCTTTCCATTGGACTAATTTAGTGGTGTGGAGAGGGGGGATTTGCTGCTTGGGTAACAGCCTATCCTCCATAACAATCCAACCCAGGCTTTCGTGCTTCGTATGCAGCACCGAGCATGATACCAGAGTCTCTCAAGACTGACGGAGGCCTGCTTTTTTGTTCACAGCACTTCTTTTTTTCCCCCTGGAGAAAGCTCCAGTATGCTACGCAGCTCTTACTGGTTTCAAAGGGATTTTCAAGGAGGACCCCAGATTGGCATGTATAAAATTACAGTGCTTTAGCTGTCGCTAGATGGCAGGCTCTGTCCTCGTTCAGAGAAACCCAGATTTCAGCGGAGACTGACCAGTGAAGATTTGTGTAAAGTTTCCCAGCTTCCTACCTTGTGCCCCATCCCAGATTTTGGCTGATGCTGCCAGGAGAGACTATGGCCTATACCCTAAAGTGAAATTAAGCCCCTTTCTCCGGAGCAGTTAAGATGACTTTCCATAAGATAACACTCATAGACCCGCAACAGCTATGGATTTTGCCCCATGTTCTTTTTAAAAAAGTATATTATGTGATACAAACGTACCTGCTGGATGCTGAAAACTGTCAGCATTATTTTGTGCCAGGGAACAGAATGGATTTCTTTGCATGGGTTTCAGGGCTCCCAGTCCTCCTTCCAGTGCCTACTCTTTGGATATTTCTCAACCAACCTGAATAGCTCTACAATCCAGAGTAACTGCGTGAGCACATAAGGGACATTACATGCACCCAAAGTTACTGCACCACTTAGTGAAAACCTATGGGAAATTCATATTGCAATCCAGAGTAAATTGTTCTTACACCGGAGCAAGCACTCCCCGTAGTTACTTTGGATTGCATCCTTGGTCATACGTTTCTTTGCTCCCTAAAGCCATAATATCTGAAAAAGACTCAGAATGGTGGGTTCTAAGGAACCTGTTCCAGAGGCAGCATTTTGGACAAGTGTAAGATTTCCACTGATTTCAGGGAGACCCTCAGCAAGGTTTGTGTTGCCCTTTGGCTACTTCTTGTGAGCCACCTGGAGCCCTCTGATGGTTTGGGCCCTGCAAGCGCAGGGACTTCCTCTGAACCCACGTGTGCTGCTGAAAAGAGCTGTGGCAAGGGAGTGCTGAGCGCGTTGGTGGTGGGGATCAGGCTGCCACTTCAAGGCAGGTAAGAGGAGGAGTCTCACTAATTTGGTAGTGACTGAAGTGAGAGCCCCATGATAAGTTGCCTGCTAAACTGCTGCAACGTGGAAGGTGGTAGGCAGAGCTCGGGGCCACTGCAGCAGGCTGGCAACATACCAGATGAGTGAGTAGGCAGGGCGGATCGATGCTGGGAAGTCCTGAGGGTTGAAATGGAGACATGGGGGTGAAGGAAGGTTTGTTTTTTCACAATTTTATTTTTGTTCTGAGAAATGTTTGTGTTTTTCAAAAGAAAAAGTACTTCCTACTCATAAGCAAAACAGAACATACAAAACATGCTTGTATTTTGGAATTGTTAATGAACTGCTATTTTAATTTAGTGTGTGGAATAATGTTGCTATTCCTAACACGAGGTGGGTCACACACCAGTTTCTGGTGGGTTGTGTAACATCTGGCTCAGAGGCCATTGGAAATGCAGAGCTGATGAAAACGCTGGGGATCGGAGCGGCTGGGCAGGGTGGGCTTCTGGCAGGAGAGACACCTCTTCCCTGCCCTGAATAGGTGGGATGATGGGACACTGTTGGGGAGGAAGGGGGGGCTGTGTGGTTGGCAGAGGATCCAAGTCTGTGCCTTGGCCTTGACTTCTGAGCTGTAATGTTTGAATTCTGAGCTCTTGGTAAATGGAGAATATGAATGAGATCAACTGCATTTTTCTGTCCCCTTCAGGATCCAGAAGTTTCTTGCTGGCTGTTTAATGATGTGTCCCAATGATAGTTGGTGGGAAATGGACCTCCAAGGTGCATCTGTCTGATTTCTGTCTGTTTCTCTCCAGGTCTGTCTATGATGGAGAGGAGCATGGGCGCTTCATGGAGAAGCTGGACGCGCGCATTCGGAACCATGACCGGGAGATTGAAAAGATGTGCAATTTCCACTACCAGGGCTTTGTAGATGCCATCACAGAATTCTTGAAAGTCCGAGCAGAAGCCCAGAAGCTAAAGGTAGGCTGGAATTGGATGGGATGGGGGCACCACTCTATGGAAGGGTCGTTGGAAGGAGTGTGGTGGCAGCAGTGACCCTCAGAAAGGCGGCTTGCAGGACTCTCCTATGTTACCATTTCTTTCCTGACATATTCCACTGCTGTGACGGAATGATGCCAAGGCTTGAACTGCAGGCATCTGTGCAGGAGAGCCACTGTGTTTTGTCTGTTCTGGAGTAACATGTTTGCCTTACCTCCAAGGTTGACCGTTGGTGGAACGTCTCTTATCCCAGTGTGCTGAGTTACTGTGTCACAGGGAACAAGCTTCAGCTGGAATCGGCCATATTTCTGCCTGAGTCTGATATGGGCTCTCCTCTGTCCAGCTCCAGCGCACTGTCTGTGCAGCCATAGTTATCTTAATGTGAGGATAACTGCTTGCAGCTGAAAATACTGCTTGTTGAAAATGTTGTCTATTGTTGTTGTGTTTTGGCTGAGCCAATTCACTTGGGAATGACAGGCTTCTCAGAGGCCTTGAGAACTTGGCTGATGGGTGTCCATCAGGGGAATCAGTAACATTTCAAATTTGATGTTCTTGTGGATCCTAAGAAATAGTGACGTGGGGCTGATATTCACCTCCTCGTTTTCCTGTGTCGGCTGCTCCCTGCTGGTGCTTAGCAAGCCCTCTGCCATGTGTGCTGTGCGGAAACTTGAACTGGGCATCCTGCTGCTCTTTCCTGCATCTTCCCCAAAATAAACTGATTGAGGACGTGTTGAGTAGCACCTTATCTGCTCACCACCCCCTGGGTTGCACTGTGGAGCACTGTGGCTCCTCAAGCACGAGAAGGGCAGTGCTTGTTTTTGCGGGGTGGCTGTTACGTTTGCTGTCAGTGTTCTGCCAGTTCTCACACTTTTAAGCGGATCACCAAGAGAAAGTAGCTCTACCGAGTTTCTGGCGTCTTCCCTCCCAGATCTAATTGTACAGCTCTTTTGGTCTGCTTTTCACACACATCCTCCATGTGTAGACCAGAAGGCATCCATGGTGTCAGTGGAACAATAGCTGATGGGGAGGATTGCAAGGATAAAGTGTGTTCTGTCGATTACTACATAGCAGGCCTCCGTCAGTCTTGGAAGACTATGGTATTGTGCTCGGCGCTGCATACTCTGCATGCGAAGTACTAAAGCCTGGGTTGGATTGTTATGGAGGATGGGCTGTTACCCAAGCAGCAAATCCCCCCTCTCCACGCCACTGAATTAGTCCAATGGAAAGGCAGAGCCAATACGATGGGATCCAGCTGGTGTCGCAGAGCTGGGCTAAGGACAGGAGCTCACCCTGTCTTGTGGGGCCGACCCGGGAATCAAACCCTGGCCTGCTGGTTAACAGGCACAGCGTCTTTACTGCTTGTGCCACCCACAGCACAGGATTACTACATAGCTTTCCTAAATAAGAATACAATCTGTGCGCTTCCTGAAGGTTGATGGAAATGAAGTGCATGGATGAGAAGCTGTCAGCTCTTGGCATCTCTCACTTTAGGGGCTGACAAACCTGAGGTGAAGGGGCAGGGCTAAGGCCATTCAGGTTTGAGAATACAAGTGGGTAAGATGTCTTTAGCACGAGTAGGTAGGACAACACCAGTGGCGATGCAGCTTAGAGCACTGCTCAACTCCTCTCAGATCCATGTAGTAGTCGTGTTGCAGAAGTTGTCCAAACCTGGTCCTTGAGCAGCACAGTGTGTGTAGAGTGACAGAAGGGTCTCTAGCTTTCTTGGCTGGTCAGGGGGTTGGCTCTGTAGGAAAAGAGGGTGACATCAAGTCTTTGATCCTGCTTCCTAGTAGTGAGAGGCACATTTCCAAAGGGATTGCTGGAAAAGGATCAGGAACAGTTAAGAGATCTCAGTTGATTTCTTGGTCTGGCATATCTGCTTTGTACCCATTTTATGCACAGGGTGAAACCGACAGATAGGATTTCAGGATAAAAGAAAATATAGATTAAGGGTTAAATCCAGAGCAGTTACGGGTCCAAGCAGTTAAGACACCCTCTAGTGTTATCTTATGGAAAGTCATCTCAACTGCTCCAGTGCAAGGGGCTTAATTTCACTTTAGGATATAGGCCTAAATGACTTTTTTGGCCACAGGTTGCCTTGTATTTGGTGCTTGTGAGACCTGGCAGGCCCTGAAGGTGATTCTGTCTGAATTCAGAATCCACCAACTGGTAATTTTGGCTGGTCCCCTGCTAAACTTTCTCTGTACCTGATTTTTCTCTTCACAGAATCAAGTGACAGACACAAACCGAAAACTACAGGTGGAAAGCAAAAAGGTGAGTGAGTCATGCGTGTCCATTGTGGGCGTGTTTGCCTTTTCACATCACATTCCTCGTGTGCCCTTAGATGTGGCCTTGCATGTCCCTGGTTGTCATCTGGTCCACCACCGTTGCCTCTGCACAAAAGAAATGTGGTTGTAGGAACTGCACATATGAAGGAGCTCCTGGCTTTAGTGGCTGGAAAGCAGATCAGTGTCCCTGGCAGACTGGAGGGAGCCAGTGGCAGACCGAGGCTGAGTGGCACCCTGAATTTCTTGCCCCCTACCCCACAGTTTGCCATTGCTTCTCATGGAGGAGTTTGCCGTAGTAGAATCCCTTCCAAAACCTTGTCACCTGCCTTCCTCTCTAACCATTCGAGTCTACTCTCCAAGGGTCGTGTCCGAGGGTCATTGCTGCAAGCCTAGTGAAGACAAAGGGGCTTCTGCTTTCTTTTACAGCTGGTGGGAGCAATGGAAGAGCTGAAGCAGTGTCGACTACAGCAGCGGAATATTTCTGTGACTGTCGATAAGCTCACACAGTGCCTTCCTGGTGAGAGTTTTGCCTCCAACAAATGGGGTTTTTATTTCAGCACCAAGTTGTGAAGGCTCTTACTGACCTCTCTCCATCTCTCTTCTTCTCTAGTTCTGGAGATGGACAGCAAATTGAGAGAGCAGATGAAATCCAAAAGGTAAGCCCATAAACACTGGTGTGTGCAGCAAATGGCCAAGTGGTCACTTGGAAGGGAAGCTGTCAGAGTCAAGTAGGGCTTCCCATAAGCAACTGACCAGGCTTCAGAAACCCCAGAGTTCATTTGCAAAGGGTGTTGTTTCAAAAACGTGCAAATTAAGACTGTCCCTACCATCCAGAGTAACAATGGAAAGACGTAAGAGGCACTTACTCTGGATTGCTGTGTGCATTTCCCATAGGTGGCACCGTAACTATGTCAGTGTAAAAGGTCCCGTAGTTACTCTGGACTGTACCCTGTGTTAACCAAGAGCTGCCTGCGTATTTCTTGCACGTTCCCGACCTCTGTCTTGGAAGGAATCAAGTTTCAGGTTAAATCATTCCTTTCTCGACTTTATTTTTCTGTTATCCGGGTATATTTTGTGCATGTTCTGGACATATTTTATTTCTCTTGTTGCAGCAGTCCAGTTGCGGTGTTCAGACTCTGTTGTGCTTCACAGAGATGGAGCCAGCTCTGCAAGCGCTCTTACGCCATCTTTGGATTCTTGTTAACTGGGGTCTGTTGGGGTTGCAGCCACATCCTTCTTCCCTTTCCATTCTTTTGCTTATTATAGTTTACCAGTTGAAGGAACTTGCAAGTTTGGTTATACTAAAGTTTAGAGACTTGAAATAGAGGACTTGAAAGTTTGCTGCATCAGCCTCTGTTGTTGTTTTGAGCTTGTCACGCAGTCCGGTGGGTGTTATTGAGTGGTTTGTTTTATCCAGACTTCCACGTCCTTCCCAAGACCTGGGATATCCGGTTTCTCCTATTTTGATGTTATAAATACTACCACAGAATGTAGCTGCTCTCAGTGAAGCTGCTTTGTGCAGTCGATGGATGGAAATTTCTGTTCAGGTGCTGCTCAAGGGCTTTGGAATAGCATCAAAGTATCCGTCACCACCGGCGTCCCTCTGTTCTTCTGCTACAGCCTTTCAATTTCTATTGGTAAATCTTTGCATTTTGTATTTTCCAGTTTTTTCTTCTCTACTCCTGGTGTTGTTATTTTGGCCTTCTCCATCTCCCAGTGGGCATTTGAAGCATACATAAAAATTTAAAAACAGTGCCAAATATAAAATGAGAACATGAAAATTCCCTGAAATTAAAAATTGTCTTAATATTACAACTCAAAATGGTCCTAAAGAAAGCCTGACGCTATTGTGGTTTGTAGGTCTTTTTACCCTGTTTTGGTTCCCAGGTCAGAAAGTGCTGCTCTGCTTGCCTCTGGTGCTCCTGAGGCTGGCAGCTGAGCTGTTGGCAACTGTTGTGAGTCTCGGGCGCACTGCAGTGGCCATCCACTTGCTTGTCATGCTGTACTGTTGGTTCTCTTGCTCTGGGTTCCTTCAGCTGTGGTGAGCAGCATAACCTGTGCTTCAAAACATTTATAGCTTGACTGCAGTGTGTGTACGCGAACACCACCAGCGTTTTGTTCATCTGTAACACTCAAGGCTAAATGTTTCCCACATGTGTTTGGGTGGGTGTCATTCCAGTACCAGCAAAATGGATTCCATTCCTCAGGGGGAAGAAGGCTTTGTGCAGCCCCCCTTTTGCACCCAACCTGGCACTCCAATGAGTGATTTGTTTGCTTTTATTAATTGGACATCCAGGACGAAGCCAGCGGCTGCCAGTCTCTTCTGCCCATTTTGTCATCACGTTTTTCCTCTCTTCAGTCTGGCCTCTGATTGTCTTTCAATTTCTCCTCCTGCCTTCTTCTGTTTCTACTTTTCTTCAACTTTAAATTCATTCCATTTATTAATCTTTCTGTCTCGAGTTTTCAATTTTTCCCCATTAATTCTTTATCTGTTGGCCACCTCTTCAATCCCTTCCTTCCCACCTGTCTGTGCCTCTTTATTTTACTGTTCCAATTTCTTCAAAATAAAACATGCCCAGCTCAAAAAACTTGCCATCCATCAGTCTTGAAAGACTAGGGTATCGTCTTTGATGCTACATGCGAAGCACGAAGGTCTGGGTAGATTGATATGGAGGAGAGGCTGTTCCCCAAGCAGCAAATCCCCTCTCTCTATGCCACTGAAATAGTCCAATGGAAAGGCAGAGCCAATATGATGGGATCCAGCTGCGTGGCAGAGCTGGGCTAAGGATAGGCGCTCACTCTCTCTGGTGGGGACCCGGGTCTTAAACCAAGGCCTGCTGGTTAGCAGGCACAATGTCTTAAACACTTGCGCCACCAGAATAGTGGACTTCAGGAGTTTAATGGAAGCCTTCTCTCCCCCCACACCTCATTTCCCCCCCAGGTTCCCCCTCCGTTGTTCTAGGATTAAATCTCACTGGACTTCATAGGATGGAGTTAAAAAGCAAGCATGCCCCAGACCAAGCTGTTGAGTTGCACTACCTTGGGGTGAGCCTGTGTGTTGAAGATTTCCAGGTTCTTGTCTAGATCTTCCTGGTCCAGCAAAGACTCTGGATTTTTGTTCAGAGTCATGCAGCCTTCCGCACACTCTAAGGCTGCAGCATTTCCTCCGCGTGGTTTGTCTTCTGGGTTCATCTCTGTCTCTTCCGCTTCCATCTTCAAATAATCCATGCTGCTAACTGAAAATCTCCCATTTCAGACTGACCCTGCCCAACCCTTGGCAGGAAATGTATGCACTTCAGCCTTGCTAGGAATTCTGTCCCATTAAGTACAACCTTCTGCAGGTAAAGCGGCTTTTGAGTTTTCTTTGCTGTGTTTTTAGAGAGTTTGTAGAGGAATGATCTGCAGTTGGTACCCCCATCTCTCCTGTGGGCATCTCTGTTTTGGCTATTACAGGAATAGACCTTTGCCCACCTTTGAATGGCAAGGCCCTAACCTGGCAAACTGAGCTTCGTTCCCAGGAACTTGGCTTTAGAGGTTGAGAAAGAGAAGTGCATGGCAGCCCTCGGTGGAGATTGCCAAGGGAGGTGGTGGACTCTCCCTCACTGGGGATCTTCAAGCAGAGGCTCGAGGAGCACCTGTCAGGGATGCTCTAGGAGGATTTCCCCACATCTCTGACCCAAGTTCCCTGGCAAAACTCAAAAAGGTTGGAGAACATTGTCCTCCGGGTAATGCTCCCTGTTGATGGGGAGAAAGTGGCTCTCTTTGCTGAAGGCCTTTTCTTTTGGAGACAGATGCTGCAGGGCACATTTGAGCAGCTTTTGCTATTACTTAAAAGAACAGCACGTTGGAGCGAAAGGAGCCCTTCCAGTGCTTGTTTCCTGCTCATGCAATCTTCTGCCTCTCCCCAGAGAGGGGTGCGTGGTGGTGGTGGTGGTGGTGGTGGGAAAGCTGTACATGAACTTCATGGTAGCGCAAACAGTGCCTGGATTCAGGAGTCAGTTGTGCGTTGACTTTTCCTTTTCATGACCTCCACAATTTGAGCTGAAACCACTTCCCTTTTCTTGATTGGATGGTATACAAACACTGTTGGAGAGGAAGATATTTGAGTAGTGCTGTGGGACGTGTGTTGTTGAAAACGGGCATGCACACTTTGACCAGGCACATGTTTTTATGGTGGGGGCATGAATTCCAGGGTGTCCGGACCCTCTGCTACTTTCCGGTCTGTGCCTCTCTCAGGTCCCCAGACCCTTTTCTTTGTTTATCCCAAGGCTGGAAATAGTTATCGGTTAAGGGCCACATCTCAGTTTCACAACTGGTTCCCCATCTGCCTCCCTTGTGTGTGTCGAGATGCCTGGCAAGAGGCGGGCACGGCTGCTGTCCAGCCAGCAGCTCCCTGAAGAAGGAAACCAGGAGATGCTCACAACAGGGTGACCAGATGCCCCAACCCAAAAAAGAGGGCAAGGTCCCCCAAAATTACTGACATGTTAAAAATGTAAGACACCCCCCCAAAATTAGGACAAATGTAGGACAAGCTAAAAATACTTGTATTGCTTTCTTGTACTTAATTTCAATACTGTGTTACTTATTATTAGCACCCTCATTGCAAGACCTGTTTCCCAAATCTAAAGGTACACGTTGAAGTGATCCAAGCAGCCAGCCTTTCCCAGACATGCAGAGGCTTGGTCTTTGGGCCTCCTTTCCTTTGCCCCCTTTCACAATACAGTGGTGCCTCACATAAAGACCTCACTTCGTTCCGGAGGCCTGCTCTTGAAGTGAAATGCTCTTGAAGTGAAGCGGATTTTTCCATAGGAAATAATGGAAACTTGGACGATTGGTTCCACAACCCCCAAAATATTCATATAAAAATTAACTGGATGTAAAAATGATGAGAAAACACTGGAATTGAATTCAAAACATGCATTCAATGTGCAGGATCCTATGAAGTCTACTTAGGCTGCAATTAAAGACACTTTCCTGGGAGTAAGCCCCATTTAACACAGTGGGGCTTACTTCTGAGTAGACATGGTTAGGAGACTGCAATCAAAGACACTTTCCTGGGAAGCTTTCCTGGGCTGCTGCTGTGGAGGTTCAAGGTGGCTGGTGGGAACACTTGGGGGCAGGTAGGGGCAGTGCTGGCTGCAGCCCTTTTAAACAGCCTCCACGTGGAGTGTCAGGGTTGCATACGTGCTTGTTAAGTGAAGTGGAACTTGTTATGCGAAGCAAGATTCCTTGGAAATTTAGACTTGTTATGTGAAATGCTTGTTTTGTGAGGCGCTTGTTATGGGAGGTACCACTGTATAAGCTCCATTGGCTGTAATGCTTTTGAGTGGACCCAACTGGGCTTGGAGGCTTAAAACTTAAGAAGCCAGGAGTTATTCTCTCTCTGGCAAGCACAGGGACTGGAGCTCCTGCTGGCCAACATCCAGTGGCTGGAGCAGTTTTGGCCTTTGGGAAGCAGGCTGCAAAGCGTGGCACCATGCATGGTGGGAGATGTAGTTCTTTCACGGATAACTTGGAAAGGGGCTTTAGCATGAGGAGGTGGGGAAAGACAACAATTCCCTTCCCTCCCTCCTTATCCTGCAGCACCAGTGGCTCAGTTGGCCTGCAGATCCTAGTAGATGGCTGGAGAGGTCCCCAATTTCCTGACAGACTTCCGGATCCAGGACCTCATTTCGGGGTCTGTCTGGGAATTTCCAGTCATGAGGTCACCCTGGCTCAGAAGCTCAGCCTTGTGTGGTGCAGGCTGTGCAGGGAGGGAGCCCTCCTGGGTTGGGTTCCTCACCTACATTTGATTCCGCAAACCATCTCAGTCTCTTTGTACAACCTTGATACACTTGAGTTTGGCTTCAAGTGTGCTTGATTGTATTAGGTGACCTTTCTGGGCACTGGGCTTCTCCATTCTTGCTCCTTTTGGTAACTCTCCTGCCCCAACAACTGTTCAGGATACCATTAGAGTTATTCCTTCTCTACCTTTTAACTTACATTTCTCTCTTGTGTCCTGGTAACAAATAGATGGCAGTTGTGCCCCCTAATTCTCAGTAGCTTTGTGTCACTTCATTTCCTGGACACGCAGGTGGATGTCCCTTCACTGGAACAGGAGGCTGGACATGGGCAGATGCCTCTTTGCCTGCCTGTTTTCCTGTCTGACAGAGGATGGGTTGGGCTGATAAGCTTGGACTTTCTCCCCAAATCTTAGCTGTGCAATGGAAGCCTGGAGCAAGAGCTGCCTGGGGTCTCGAGGGACTGCCCTATTGTGACTGAGGAGTGGGGAGGGATCCTGCCTGCTGCTGCTGACACGGGTTGATCCTTTTTTCCAGGCACTACCCAGCCTTGAAGACCCTGGAGCACCTGGAACATCTGTACTTGCCACAAGTGAGCCATTATCGCTTCTGCAAGGTCATGATCGACAGCATCCCAACCCTGCGTGAGGAGATCAAAGAGATCTCCATGTCTGATCTGAAAGATTTTCTGGAGAGCATCCGCAAGCACTCGGATAAGATTGGGGAAACTGCAATGAAACAGGTGAGGAGCTGGAGGTGAGGCAGGCTTCACAGAGGTACCACAGAAGTTCCTGTGGCTTGGAGGCTGTTGGGTGCTCCTGAATCCAGAATGCACCTCCAGGCAGACATGCCTTGATATTTCTTGCTTCTGATGGCCAGCATGCACTTTGGTTGAAGTCTCCATGACTTTCTCCACGCCAGTTGGCTCCGTCATCCCAAGTTCTGATATTCTAAAGGACAGTGAGATGTTCTGGGATGTTGCAGGGCTGGTGGGACCTGATGACCAGCATCCTGGTCCTGCTGAAGCTACATGTTGGAGGCTGGCTTTTTGTATCTGGGTCTGTCGGAAGAGCATTATGTGATCTGTTTCTCTTAGTATTGGCCACAAAGGGAGCTTCTTTCTGCCATGTCAGCCCATTCTGCATCTGTTGAGCATAGCTTCTGCCCACAGCTTTAGGCCAAAATGTGGGAGGTTCAGCCACTTGGCCTTCAAGATGCAGGTTTTGTGTACTTCTGGTCGTGCAAGGAAATTCCTGTCTCTTGCTAAGATCTTGGGCAGGAGCTGGTCACGGAGTGCTGTGTGCTCTGTGGAGCTTCTCCTCCTCTTCACCCTCCCCAGCTGATCCACCTTCTCTCTAGCATCTCAAGCACACATGGGAATGTGGCCATAGGAGTCCAGTGGATTCTAGCAGTTTGGGCTGAAGACAGTGTCTGGTGCCTGTCTTTTAGGAGCTATTGGTAGCCTTGTTGCTGGCTGAGGAAGTGCCTGTTGTTCCTTTGCCAGAGGCTTCCATGTGCTGAGGGTCACATGCAGTCAGTGCTGAAATACCTGTGGTGGTGCCACTGCTGGGCAGTATAGCTTGTCATGGAGAACTGTTTGGGTCCCGCTTTCAGCCCAGACCTGCACTTCACCCTGCTTTCCATGTGTGGAAAATGTGGCGTATGAAATGGCACACATTCTCTGACTGTTGCGCAAATTCCAGCCGCTGATGGCTGGCTTCACCATGGCCCGGAACAGTGTTTTAAAGGGCCATTTAGACCATGTTTTTAATTATCCACAAGCTGAAGATCTTCAAACCCTGTATAATCTCCTGGAGCACAGATGGAAGTGGGTGGTTTTTCCTCACAGTATACATTTTATAAAAAAATTAGGTTTATGTTTGAGTGCAGAGGCTCCCCTTGTTGTCCTCTTTGTCAGCTTTTTGGCAGAGACAAGCCTGGGGCTACTTTGCCCTTTTGGCAGCCATAGGTTTGCACATGAGTTGCACACCCTCCACGGCCTGAATAGTGGGTTTGGGATGGAGCCTTCCAGTTTCCAAGGAGTTCTTTCTGGTGGTTGACTGCCCTGAAGCCCCAGAGCCAGAATTGCCTACACTGAACTATAACTCCTTCAGAGCAGGAAAGATAGTAGGGAACAGATGTTGCTGCCACCAAGATGTCTTGGGGCTCATCATAATTGGCAGGACCTTCCATGAGAGGAGAGGCCTTCACTGTAGGGGGCTGTGAAAAAGGTGAAGGTGCTGGCATGGTCAGGAAAAGGATCAGGAATAAATAAAATTGATGCTGTGCAAAGTATGATGGGGTCTACCAGAAATATTTATTATTTTGTCCTTTACCGCCTCCCCTGCAGAGTGAGTTTAGGTCAAATAATACATATTAAAACCATTTGTAGAAGAGTCCATCAAAGCAGCAAGTCAGACCCCAGCAATTCTGCAGCAACACCACGCAGTCTGCAACAACCCCCAGACTGTGTGTCCCAGAAGGTTGTGCCTTGACACGATGCTTGGAAGGGATGCGGTGACCTGCCTGGCACTCTTGTGTGGTCGTGCTCCAGAGTGCTGATGCCCCCACCTCAAATCTGTGGAGTTTCTCCCACTTCACAATGTAACGTGTTGCACCCACAGTGGATGGAGCCCCTCCCTTCTGCCCTCCATTCAGTTCCACATGGACCCCATCCTGCCTTGACTCTTCTTGAGCAGCAGTGACACTGCCTTGCAGTTCTTGTGGGAAGCTGCTGGGGGCGCTTTTTCAGGGGAGGCCGTGAAGGAACACCCCAGGGAGAGCCTGCAGCTCACCTGAGGACAAGTCAAGAGGCAAGGAAGGTGGTATTTCCTCACTGGGCTTTCAAAATCTTCCTAAATGGCCTCATAGCTTAATCTTTTGGGACACAACCTGCTTACGACATGCCAGCTGTCTGAAGATTGGCACTATTTGGCCTTCCTCACTTTTTCTTTGGGGGGGGGGGAGATTTTTGCAACTTTTTAGTGACTGGATCCTGAAACGGGCCCCTTGGGAATTCCCATATAAGCAGGCATCAGGTGAAGCCCCCTCCTACCAGTCTGCACCTTGTCCCTTGTTTGCTGCTGCAGTTTTTCGGCATGGCCCCTTCTGCCTCTCCTTCTGCCTCTCCTCCGGCTGGCAGCGGCTGCTGGCATTGACAGTCCGGTCAGGTCAGCCAGAGTTGAGTTGTGTTGCTGGGGGAGCTGTGACTGTGCGAGGATGTGTGATTTGGCGGGACTCCCTTGAGGCTCCACTTTGAATCTGGTGCACATTTCAAAGCATGTGTTTTAAACTTGATGCAATACTGATTAAAACGGAGGGCTGGGGTGACTTGGCACGGCCCACCCCCACATCTGCCAGAGGATGTCTTGCTGCAGCAGAGAGACTTGCTGGAGCAGCGTCAAGCAGCCTCTGTGGGTGTGCTGCGTCCCCGCTCAGGCTTCTTGCATTGGCCACCATCGCCGCACGCTCAGACGGTACTTAAGTGCCATCTCTTTTGCAAATCCCAATGGTAGCAATAGTGTCTTTCTGTATGTCTTGCTGCAGCAGCTGTGAAATCAGTGAGACCTTAACATGTAACTGTTTTAAGGCCTGGGCAGGACAAAGTGTGGACAGTCGTCCCTGGATTGGGGGCAGTGCAAGCACCCATAGGCTACCCAGTTGGTGGAGTTTGGCTCAGAGCTGCTCTGCCCCACCTGGTGGGAGCTGCATGGGATATCTAGGGTTGTGTGAGCAGAAGAGCAGAAACGTGCAGTTGTCTTGCTGGTAGGACTGCTTGCTGTTGCCTTCTCCTCTTGGGAAGACTGGTGAGGAAAAGGCCGAGTCCGCTGTTAGTCCTGTGGGGTCGGGGAAGGAAAAACTTCTTGGCCACTTTGTGGTCATGGCATCCATCTCTGGGCTTCAGACAGGGTGACCAGATGCCAAACCCAAAATTCCTGAACCCCAAGGCCAAAATTTCTACCCCCCAAGCCAAAATTCCTACCTGCTTAAAAAAATTGCCAATTTTTTTTTGTTTTTATATTTTTTTTGTTTGTTTTTTGGCTGTAGGGAGGAGATATCTCAAAACTGATTTTTGCATTGGATTCTGCTCTTCAGTACGAATCCAGCGACATATGGCATGATGGGGTACTGTGCACCATCACAGAGTTCAAAACTGAAGCCAAAATGTAGGAGATCCAGACAGGAGGCTAAAAATCTGGACAAATCCAGGTTTTTCTGGTCATCTGGTCACCCTGGCTTCAGAAGCCTTTGTTCAGCAGTGCTGCAGCCCGGAAGGAGAAGGCAGCCTGTGGCCTGCAGTAGTGCTGCCTTTCTTGGACTGTGTGCTTGCCATCCTGGCAAGGAAGGCAAGGAGCCCCAAGGGGGAAGGACACACTGAAACGGTAAGGAAGGGAGCGGCTGTAGGTGCACCAGGAGAGCCCTGTTCGTCTGTGGCCTCTCAGCAGTGCCCCTCTGGCAAAACATTACTTTGCAGAGGCCTTTGCCAGAAGCAGCACTGCCAAAAGGGAGGCTCACATCAGAACCAAATCAGAACAATTTTGTATTGATTAGAGCAGCGTTTCTCAAAGTGGGGGTCGGGATCCCTTTGGGGGTCGCCTAGAGCTTTCCTGGGGGTTGCCTAAAGATCCCTGGTTCAGGGGGCCAAGTCAGGCTTGCCAGACCTCTGGCTGTAGCTGTGCACGCACTGGCGCTGACTGACAGCCTCAGGGCCCAATCCTATCCATGCCTACTCTGAAATAAATCACATTATAGTCAGGGGGGCCTTTACTCCCATGTTAATGTGGATAGGATTGCAGCCTCAAGGCCCAATCCTATGCATGCCTACTCTGAAACAAATCCTGTTGTGTTCAATGTGTGCATAGAACACACATTTCATTTGTAACCATGAAAATACATCCTGCATATCGGATATTTACGTTAACAATTCATAACGGTAGCAAAATTACAGTTATAAAGTAGCAATGAAAATAATTTTATGGTTGGGGGTCCCCACAACATGAGGAACTGATAAAGGGGTCACGGCGTTAGGAAGATTGAGAACCACTGGATTAGAGTATCTGGATGTTTCTTAATTTTGGTACGAAGACTTCAGAGTTGCTGCTTTGCAGTGGCATCGCAACAATAGTTTAGCTGCAGTTTATCCTTTCCTGCTGCAGAATTTGCTGTGCGAAGGCAATAGGACAGAAAACGAAAAGTGTTTGGATGATATTTATTTATTTTATTTTTTATTTTAAAAATTTGTATTCTGCCTTTCTTGAGTCGTAGGCTGACTTGTGTCCCTTCCCGATGATACCCCTTCCCCAAAGACTGCTACTGTTGGAATTGTAAGAGAAACGCTAAAAATGGGGCTCACCTTTATCTTGAAAATATCGTTGAGATGTGAGCATTTTCTTTTGTTGCTGGCAGCTAATGAGTTTTTATGTGACTCCAAAGTGCTTATTTCTAGTTAATGACCTCACTTCCTTCTTAATGACCTCACTTCTGGCCCTCAGAAGGTGCCATGAATGCTGTTCGGCCCACTGCATGGAATGAGAAGGACACCCTTGGTCCAGAACTCATCGAGGCACATGTTCCTCTTTGACCCCTTTGAGCTTTCTCCATGTGCCTTTCTTGTCCTTTTCCTTTTCCCCTCCCCACCCTCCTTGCACTGCGCAGGGCACACCTGAGCCATCCCCAGCCTGGGCCGCAGGTGCAGACCTCCCTGATCAGTTGTGTGTGAAAGTCGCTCCCCGTAGATGGCCGCTGTCCCTGATGATCCTGCTGCTTCATGATCTGAAAGAGCTCTTTGAGTGTCTGCTTTGTGGCCGGGCTCCTCTGTCTGCCTCCCAGGGTGCCTGCTTGCCCTTCACCAGCTCTGACTTCAGCCTTCCTGACCGTTTGTTACCATCAGCCCTGGTTGATGCTGCCCCCTTTGCACAAGAGGCGTAGGCAGACCTCGCAAGGCTCCATTTACTGGATGCGTGACTTGCAAGGGTGAGGGGCTTCACGGCTTCATGACACTGTCCTTTTCCTCTGGAAAGGGAATGCCACCCACCTCCTGGGAATATGGGGGAGCCATGATTTATTGGTGGTGTCTTGAATCTGCCTGAAATCTCTGGATGGTGAGTGATCTCTCTGGGTGGTAAGCGCTGCTGCTGCCGCCTGGGCTGTGCTCAAAAGTATCCAGAAACGGGGAGAACAAAGGAGAATCGGGTGTGTTTGCTTGTCCTGCTAGCATTGGCAGCTGTTTGGGTGTAACCACTGGGTGCTGAAAGCATTAATGAGTGGATTTGTAGGAAAGGGGAATTTGGCTCCTCAGGAACCAAGAAATTTGTTGTACTGGTATTCTAAATTTTATATACTAATGAGCAAAAGAAGGGTTTTGTGTTTCTGCCTGTCCCGTTCCTCTGAGCAGCAATAGGGGTATGTTTCTAATCACCTCTGTTAATTCCAGCCAAGTTGGCAAATCCACTTGTTTTCTGTTTCATCTTATTTCGGGGTTGGTGGCAGTGCCTTGCAGCAAATCACTTTCTGGGTTGACTTTTTCAGAGGCTGAGCTAATGCCATAGGGATGAAAGATCTGGCACGAGTACCCAGGGTGCCCTTTTGGAAGCTCATGGCTGTGGGAGGCTGTGGGAGAACTGCAGAGCAAAGTGTCCGGCGTGCAGTTGAAACAGAGCAGCGGGTCTCTCAGTCAAGCTGCTCCAGGTCCGGGTTTGGTTGGCAGCTTGTGTGATTCTGATTTCAAGCAAGGACTTTGGCCCCAGAACTTTCCAGGTTGCTGAACTCCATGTTCAAGATCCATTGCTGGATTCCTGCAGAATGTCCTGCAGAATTGCATTGCAGAGTGTGAGTGTAGGTAAAGGCCTTCTGGAAACAAGAAGTCCTCCCTTTCCCTGCAGTACCCCCACGACTTGCATGCTGTGTGGTTTATGGACATCGATATACCTCTTCAGTTTTGGTCTCCTCTCTTCTTTGGCAAGTCTGTAACCGGAGAATTCTAGAGCCCTACCAAAGGGCCATCTTGTCTGGACCTTCATTTCCAACCATGGCCAAACAGAACCTCTCAGGCAGGGGAGTAGAGTTGGCCAGGCTTCCTTGCTGATCTTTCCCAGCACCTCATATTCAGTGACGCCTTGCCTGCGGCCCCGGAGATGTCCGCAGTGCACTCTCAGATGCACCTCTCATTCATTCTCCTGCCTCTCCACCCCCATAGCTGACAATTGGCATGAATATCATTCAAAAGATACTGTGCAACAAACACCTTGAAAGGCTAGCAGTCCCTCAAAAAGATTAAAGGAGAAAATCCCAGTCCACGAGTGGATAAACCCACTCATTAAAAGTGTCAGAAGGCCACAGCACAAAACCAGAAATGGCTCCCCTTCCCAACAGCAGTCCTGATGGCAGGAGGAAAAGTGAACTTCCAGGGAGGGTGCAGATCTTGAGCCACTAAGTGCTGCCGTAGAAGCTTTTGTGGCCACCCACATAATCTCCTTTGAGGGGGTGCAGATAGGAATCCTCTTGAAATTTCTGGGGGGACAATGCATGGAAGAAAGTTTCCACCACACAACTGAGCTGGCTATTCCAGTACTGTGATAACCTCCAGTACTGCTGGCAGCACTCCCAGCAGCAGGAAGAATGTCCTGCTTTCCCAACCCAAATGGCCAGCCTTCTAGGCCGGCGCTGAGTGGGCTGGCAGGCAGCCTCCTTCTCCAAAGGATCCTGTCCACATCCTCAGGTTGTTCAAGCTGAAAAGAATCTAAACCAGGACCAGCAGCAGCTGTGGGAACCCCCTCAAACGCTCTTAGTGTGTGGAGTCCCAATCAGGGTGGCTGTGAGTGATGTTCCCTGCCAAGTGCCTGGCAGATTCGTCACATGAGTGACCGCGCACTCCTCCACGCTCCCTCAGGGCTAGAGGGAGCAGCCCCCAACCATGTGCAAGAGCTCAGCTGGGTGGCTTTCCACAGAGGCCTCCAAATTTTGTCATCCTTGGTGGTTGTTTGCAGTCATGAGATGCTTGGCCTCCTCCGGGGGTCACGGGCAACAGCCTCCTGCCCAGGTGTTTCCACTACACCACTGGCTGCTGCCTTGTCTCCACCTGACTAGGGAGGCCCAAATCAGCAGGTGTGGGAGCAAGAAAGAAGGGGCCGTTGGCCAGGCTGGCTTCCGTCTCTGCAGGCTCTGCTCACGAAACTCAAGAATTGATTTAACTGAGGACCGCTGGATTCTGTTCTCCTGACTGGGTTCATTTTCCTGGTTGGATCCCACTGTCTGACTCTTACAAATGGTTCAACACAAGCACCTATTTGCCTGGCTGGACTTTCTGTGTGACATGAAGCCCACAGCTGACTCGGAGTATCTGCTTGATGTCCATGGCCACTCCTGGCGTGGGTGGAGAGAGAAGATGCAACTGAGTCTCGTTGGCACAGCAGTGACACCCAGCCCTTCTCCTGGCAGCCCTGCTCTCAGAGGTACAGGGAGAAGAAGAGGGCCTCTTTGGTGGTGTCCTCCAAACATTGTTGCATGGCTGCCTTCCTGTCTCTCCAGAGAATGCTCTCCAAGTGCTTTTGGAATTCTGAAGTCCTCTGCTGGCCACCTTGCTTTGGGCTCCATCCTCACAGTCTGCATCAGCTGCGGATTTTAGTAACGGGCTCTTCTTCTAGTGACCACAGTTTGCTTGCAACGAGGGTTGCGTTTTATCACTACCACTTTGTAAGCCAATAAGGATGGTTGTAAATCCCTCCAATAAATAAAAGGATGTGCCTTAAGACTGTAAGAACAAGATCTGGCTGATTAATCCGCTGCCTCTGCCAGAGGTCACATTGGTGATTCCGGCACGAGTGGTTCCAGCGGAACAGGCAGTGGCATCACTTAGCAGTTGTGGCTCACCCATGAATTGGTCTTAATCCCCTTTTCATCAGGGCATAAAACCGGCCCTTTGAAGTTGGAACATGCCGATGCTTTCTCGTGTGCTGTCCTCCTTGTCTGGGACCCCCGTGACGGACACTGCAGTCGCTTTGCCTGACATCAGTGTGCTAAACTGAGCATTCCCCGTTCACTTTGCCCCATCCCAGCAGTACCCAACGGGGATGTTGACAGCTGCTGACAGCCTCCCGACCGGAGCGGCACAGGGTGGCTTGTGCACAGCTCAGTCTGATGGCAAACAAATCTGGCTTTCCACAAGCAGGGAGCGATGGATGTTTGGAAAAGCCAAGCAAAATGCAGCCAAGTTCTTGTCACTCAGGGCTTCCTGGGCCCAAGCATTTCTGATTGACTCCAACAGCCAAACAGGCTTGAGCTGCCGAAATGGCCCCAGGGCCTTGTTTATAGGTCTACGTTCTTTCTTGAAAGAGCGAAAGTGAGTCTTCTAATGGTTTCCATATTCGGTAAATCTCCCGAAGTCGGACAACGCAGTTGGGCAACGCGAGATGCTTCTCATTACCCTTAACAGGAAAAATCTGGCTAAAACGTTGGCAGATGTGCGGCTTCCACCCCTGAAGGTGAATCTGGACTGACTGGAGGATGCAGAAGGGCTGCAGGCATCTGGGCTGCTGGAGGTTTGTGTTGGGGGGAGCTTGGCGTCCACCAACACTTTTTTCTCTACCCCACCTCCCACCTCAAGCTTGGATTGTGTCCTTGGCTGCTTATGGCAGCTGGTGGAGTAAGCAGGAAGGCCACCAGCTTGGCTGAGTCCTTTCTCCTCTTTGGAGTGGGAGCTGGAGTTTCCCGCCCTGGAGGTTGCTAGGCCGTTCCTTAAGGGGAGGGAAGGATGGGGGTGCTCAGGGATTTATTCCCCCCCCTTTTCTTATTTCTATTCCTAAAACAGCTCACATAATATAGTTAAAACACTGATATGCATATAAAATGTCAGAATGCATCTTCATCCAAAAGCAGGCATCCATCAGTCTTGAGAGACTCTGGTATCGTGCTCAGTGCTGCATACGCTGCATGTGAAGCACGAAGGCCTGGGTTAGATTGATACGGAGGATAGGCTCTTACCCAAGCAGCAAATCCCCCTTCTCCACGCCACTCAAACAGTCCAATGGATTGGTTCCAGCTGCGTCACAGAGCTGGGCTAAGGACAGGAGCTCATCCTGTCTTGTAGGGACCAACCCGGGTCCTGAACCCTGGCCTGCTGGTTAACAGGCCCAGTGTCTTAACCACTTGCGCCACCCACACCCACATTATCTTCCTTTTACTCTAAAAAGACCTAAGGGGCTCTCAATATAATAAACATGAAATCATTCTTAAAGACCACTGCCACGGCCAGGAATAAAAGGTTCTTTCTTCTCCTTCTTCCGCCACCAGGCTTTTCCCAGCTCTTCCCAAGTGGGCTCCTTTGGCCAATCCTGCCAGCGTCTTGCTGTGAAAAGGGAAAGAATGAACAGCCGATAATCCAGACCAGGAGAGTAGAAATTGAATCCAAAGGGGGCAAAAGAAACAAGCTTCTGTCTTTAAAACATTACATATTAAAATAGCCTTCCAAACTGATCACCCTAACCCAATAAACACACAGAATCTTAAATCAGCCAATATACGTCAGGCTGAGATGTGAAAATCTGATCATATCTACTGGATTCAGCCACTACAGATACCACATATCATGCAAAGAAGTAGTTCCACCACCTTCCCTTTCTGGACTGAGGCTGATGCTGTGACCGCTTGTAGCAGTGCCCAGAACAGGAATGACCTCCTTTCCTGGGAATAGCTTCCAGCTTTGCGGGCCTGTTCGCAAAGGGGCCTTTCCCAGGCTTTCCTGGAGAAACTGAGGAATCAGGTTGGAAGCAGGTCCCCTGAGATCTGTCACAAATCTGCAGAAAGTAAGTGCTTTTATGTTTGGGGGGAGGGAGTGGTGGGGAGTCAAAACTTATGGATTAAGAATCATTCCTTGCGCAGGCAGGACAGATTCTGGATGTGGCGGTTTTTATAACTCTGCTCGGTTTGTGCTTATACTGTGCAGTGTTTGTGCATCGGAGAGAAAAGGACATGTACTGGAGGATCAGGCAGGAGCTGGAGCAAGTGTTTGCCGGCTCCGTGGATGTCCAGGCCCGTCACCCGCTTTGCCCCAGCACTGGTCGTGACACCACGGACTGCCGCCTGGTGTGTTACCAGCATGACTTCCTACAGAGGGTAGTTGGTTGTGCTGATATTCAGCATGACTTTATGCAGTTGTCTTGCTGGTCATGTGGACAACCAAGGCCAATCCAGACATCAGTTCAGTCTTGCTGAGTTTGTTCAGTGCACGGGATCAAAAATATCCTGACATTCCTTCCAAAGCGGCTGTTTGGTGCATGCAAAAGGGTCGTCCAGTGTCAGACTTGGGCATCTTTTTCTGGATACGTTTTGCAGTCTTCATTTCTCAGCTACTACTCCTATGAAACATGCCTTCCAGGGTTAATTCACCCTTCCCCAAAGGGGGGGTAAGGCAGTGTCAGCCCATGCGACTTTGCTGTCCTGCAAAAAATCAAAGTGAGCCAAGATGATATCTGTGTCTCTGTTTCCTGCGTATATCTGTCCACCCATACGCATGTGGAACCCCCTTCTTTCAAGTGGTGCCATTTGCCCAAAGAGGTGCTCCTTGGCAGCCATCATCTTCTTCTCCCTCTGATGTTTGTGGCCGTCTTGAAAGCAGAGGTCTTAGAAGCTGCACGGTGGGGATACCTTGAGTTCAGTGGCATGTGCGGAGCAAATGTGAGTGGAACACCAGAGTAATTTTGGAGAGAACTGGCTGCCTTGATGTGGTTGTCGGCTACTACACTGTTTACACTAGAGAGCTAAATGGGATTTTGGGGTTGCTGGGACGCTGACAGCTTGTGGTCCTGTGCAAAGTTTCCGTCATTCATGGGGATGAAAGCTGAAAATCCTTATGGGTTATTTCTAAACAGTTTGCAGGTTTGCTCCCTTTCCAGGACTGGAAAGAGCTGCCAGGATTGTGGTTCTTGCCATGGCAAACCTTTGGATGGGAAGCAGGTCAGATGTCTGTTTGCATTTGAACAGCGAGATAAAGGACTTTATGGGACTGGGAGGGTCTCAAATGTGGTGCCGTTGAAAGTGGGTTCAGCTCACTGGGTTTCTTACACTCCTTTGGGTGAGGTCCATAAGTGAGCAAAAATCTAACCATCTAGATCTAAGAGGCTGGGAAGAGAAGGGGATGGGTGTGGGTGGGTATCAAATCAGTTTGGATCTGTAGTGGATTTGTATGGGAATAGCTGTGGGTCATGGCCTTTGCCCTCTTGGTCACAGATCAGTTATATCTCAGGTGCTGCAGAGAGCTGTCTTGATATCTGGAACCAGAATACCGTAAAATGTACCATAAAGCACATTGAGCTTAGTAAAGTTCCTTCACAAAGGGAGAACGTCATAGTTTTGTTCCAGAGCACGTGCTTCATATTTGAAAACTCCTTGGTCTGTCAGTTAAGATCTTGAGCAGCAGGCTTTGGATCTGCAGGGATCCAGAAATCAGAGGTCCAAGTGGTAGCTGCTTAGCCTGGGTCTCAGGCTTGTTTGATAGTGGATAAATAACCCATCTATAGAGAGAACATCTATAGAGAACATCATCTGAGAAGAGGTGTTGAGGGGAGACACACAAACCTGGCCCTGGGACTGTAGGTTGTGGAGCTGTGGGTCCTGACGGCTCCTGGATTCACTGCTCTTTGAAGACAGACTGTTGGCAGACTTGGTTCCGCAGCGTTCTCCTTCAATTTTGGCATTTGCCCCAGTAGGCTCAGCATGGCAAATACGTGTTCAAGGCTGAGTTGTAACCACAAAGTGTTTGAAACTTAAATAAGGGAGGGGGAAACCATTTGATCAGACGAGTTGAGAGAGCGGCTCGTTCTACTGAGGAGGAGCCGAAAACGTCTTGGGGCATCATCGAACTGTGATCTGAAGCAGCTCAAATCCGACATCAGAGCCATCATGATGTGTGAAGCTGTCGCTGGCCCTGTCCTTCTGTGAGATGGACTCTTGAAGGTCATGCAGTTTGGAAGTGAACAGTTGAAGAGAAGCATTATGTGATGACTTTTCTGCATCGTTGAGCAGAGACATCATCTCCAGTGCAAGAGCAGGGCTCGCATTTCCGTCCTTCGGGTTGCACATGAAGTATTGAGCGCAACATCCCTAGCTCCATGGAGCCTGCATGGGAGGCGTGTTCTTCCCGTCTGCCAGAATCCCTGTCCTTCCAGGTCCTGCTGCAGCCCCTCAGCTCTCAAAAATTTCACTTTGTTTTGTTGTCCACAGAAGGTCTGAAGACTCCAGTGTCAAGCGTTTGGTTCTCCCTCATTGAGAGGGCATGCAGTGAAGTACTTTTGAGGTGTCTGTTGTAAGCATATGGAAATGGGAAATGTGCTTCATGTTGGTGGACATGCCTTCTGGAGTGGTGGATGGAGCAGAAGATTCCAAGAGACAGACCCCTAGTCCATGTCCCCTGGGTTGACAGCTCCGATGGGCAGGTTTCAGGCAGGGCCGCTTTCCAGCCAGGCTGGAACCTGGGACGTCCTGCATGCCAAGTGTGTTGTCACTGAGCCGTGCCCCCCCCATTTCTATAATGTAGCTTTCTAAGTGATTTTGGGATAGGCAAGTGATGGGGATTGGGTGCACGTGGGCGTTCATGTCTGGCCCGACTCCCTCTGCTTGCGGCGGGCAGGATATTTAGTGCTGATACGATCAAAAGGGTGCCCAGGTGGTAACACACACGGAGGAGCAGAGCAGAATATTTTGAAAGGACCTTTGGCTAGAGTTGGGTCCCTGGGTTTGCTTGGCTTGAGGGACGCAGCCCCTTCCAAGGGAACCTTTTCTGCAGCTGGGAGGCACGTTTAATTAATACTGGAACAATTAACTTGACAAGCAAATCAAGCTCAATTTGAACAATAACATTTTCCCAGACATTGTGTGGTGGCCAGATGTCAATGCAAGTGATGTCGTAAGAGCTCGACTCCCTCCACTGCCAAGGTTACGTGCGGGTAAATGGGGTCTCCTGGTTCTCTGGAAGAGGCCAGGGA
Organism: Cryptoblepharus egeriae; assembly: GCA_030015325.1. Classification (NCBI taxonomy): domain Eukaryota; kingdom Metazoa; phylum Chordata; class Lepidosauria; order Squamata; family Scincidae; genus Cryptoblepharus; species Cryptoblepharus egeriae. The sequence continues at coordinate 655,476 of JAREYC010000007.1, forward strand.
TTGGGACTGCAGTGAAGCTCAACGGGGCTCTCTGGAAGCTGGGCTCAGGACCAGGACCATGGAACTGCATAGAACCTGGAACCGTCTTGCTGCTGGCATGTTGGTTAGATGTGGGCTGCATGGTTGGAGGTGTTACCAAGTTTCCTGGTTGGAGGAATGGAGCCCACTTGGACTCTCCATCTCAGCCTAGACAGGCAGACCCTCAGCCATGTGATTGGTAGGCTCCTGACCACCGAGAAGGACCCAAATCCTCATCCTCATGTGGCTGGCTGAGAACAGCTTAGAGGACCTCATCCTCCCTCTAACACTGCGTTGGGCCTGGGAAAGATTCAATTTACATTTCCAGTTTACATAAAGGAATACATTAGAGACAGAACTTATATAAATGAATAGATTTTTCTGAGCTTATTTATAATAAAAACATTAAATATAATTTCATTATATAAGTTATATATTTAAGAATTATATATTTAATACAGGCATGTAAGGACCATGTAAGAGTTATGAACTGTTTGCCATGTACCTTTTGCACATATAGAAGCACATGGAGACATAAGTGGTTAAAGTGATGCCCAGGAGAAGGCAGAAAACAAAGAACTGGAACGGATGCTTTGGGGACAATCATGGATGTTGGGAGTGGGCTCCAACAGTCTGATGGAGTATCATTGGAGATTGGGGCACCCTCGGAGCTGATTGGGGTTCCCCAAGGACTGCAAATGGCCTCTGGGGTTTACTCACTTCTGGGATAGATGGTTGAGGGAATAGGCTACTGAGGCAGTATGGCATCCACTGGGGAATTAGTTTTGGCAAACTCCAAGGAAGAAAGAGGACACTTGCTGGATTTGGGCTAAGGGCGCCTGTCCTTTGGGAGCCATGAGATGGGAGGCAGGTGAGGTCCATCCAACCCCACCCCTGAAGTGACATGGCTTGTGCATCCTCTGAAGAATGATTTCTGGATGGCTACGTTGCGGACCTTGTTCCAGGAAGTCCTTCAGTCCTGCCTTGGATGATGCCAGCGGGGCCGAATGGGAATCCAGCGCCCCAAGGATGCTTGGCCTCCTCCCCAGTGTCCCGCAGGCTCTCCATTGGCGCCGCTGGAGCCCTCCGCAGCCTTCTCATGTGGAGGTTGCCCCACCCCTCGCGGGAAGCGTGTCTGGTTCAAATAAAGAGTGGAAAGTACAGAACATTCCATTTGGATGGTGAAATGAGGGCAAAGGTCTGTTTTTTCCTTCTTCTCTGGGTTTCATAAGGGACTTTAACAAGGCTTAGAACTGGGGTATTGAAGGGGACAGTTTTTAATGCTTGCTAATATTTTTCAGTTCTTTAGAAGTCATTTGAAAGCTTTCCGAACTTCAAGGGAACAGCTGTAGTTTTTCCACAGCCCCATTAAGCACGACCCTTCTGAGCACTGAAAGACCCAGAGCCTGAGGAGAGAAAATCCAAAGTCGACACTTGGGATCAGGCCCAAGTTCTCTGGATAGGAGGCTGCTGGACACCCATGGCTGGTCTACCAGCCTCTTCTGGATGGAGCCACCTCCGGGCATCCCTTTCAGCATTTTTGCTGGCTCTTGTTTTTCCACCCTTGTGTCATTCCCTCTTTCCTCCTTCCTTGCCAGTTGGGTAACTCCCCAACTCATCTCTTGGTGCCTTAACAAGTCTCAACTTGGGTCTGTTCTTGCGTCACGGTGTTGCGGCAAATGTGAATGTTGCTTGGGGAGCTTCCGGATGTAGCCAGGTGGGTCCTTTCAGGGCCAGTCAGATATCTCATCATCTGCAAGGAGTGGGCAAATTGAGCAGCCGTAATCCTACTTGGACCAGTTCATGCCTTTCTGTGATGGTGGTGATGTCCTTACGGATGGGATACAAGAGTAGTGTGGTAGGAAGCGCTCATCATGCTGAAGTGTTATAGCAGTGGCCCAGTTCAGACATAGGCCTCCTGAATCGCATGCCTCCGCACATCCCCCTTGCCTACGTGGTGCTTCTATGCCTGATAAAGCCTGCTTTCCCATACATTTGTCTTAAGAGGAGCAGGGAAGTCTTCAGACTCATGGCTTCTTTCTGGCATAGCAATCCATCATTGGTTGGATCCGGCTACTAATGTCTGTACTGGGCGCCCTTCTCCCTTCTGTGTGTAGAGACCAAAAGGCAACTAGGAGAGGATGGATCAGGCTCACAGGCAGCCACCAGATCTGGTGCTTACTGGCTGCTGCTGCTGTTTTTCTACCTATTTATTTGCTTTTTATGTATTATAATCTTATAAGCCACTCTGGAAAAGTGGGCTTCCCATCTGTGCTTATATATCCCAATTTCCTCTGAATGCTGAAGTCAGCAGTTATTCTATTCACACACCAAGTCTAGGGTATGTGGAGGATCATGTCGCACTAACTCAACAGAGTCCGGTGGCACTTAGCACATTAATGGTTGCAAAATGTTTCAGAGAATGGAAGCCCATCAGATGCACCTCGGAAAGTTTTCTCTGGGTAGGGAGGGGCACACACATGTAGGAAAAAACCCACTGCAACCATTGAGTAGTGGTTAACCTTGTGGCACCTTAAGATGTGGCATCACCTTAGCCTGCTTTCCCTCTGTTAGGGGGCATTGTGGAGTTTGAGGTCCGGGGGATCTCCCCAAAGTTGATTGCATCCTTTGGAGCTCCTGGGAACCTTCCAAGCATCTTTACTATACCACATAATTGGTTGAGTCTTTGGGATTTGGGAGGCCTCCTGACCAAGGCTCCAACCAGGCTTGTCCTAGACTGTCTCTGCTCCGAGTAAGGAATATTGCCACTCCTTGGAATTACACACAGCAGCCTGCTGGGTCTTTGGTGTACCAGTTAAGCATTGCTTTTGTCTTAGAATCATAGAGTCAGAGTTGGAAGGGACCCAGTGGATCATCTAGTCCAACCCCCTGCCTCTAGCAGGAGATCCTCATCTTGTGGGGACCCAGGTCTTGAACCTGGCCTGCTGGTTAACAGGCACAGCACTTTCATATGTTGTGTGTTCATAGCACATGATCCAGAGCAATGCTACTCAAATGGGAGGTCACAACACCCCCAGTTTTGATAAAGGTCTCCACTCCTTTTAAGGTGCGGGAAAGGGGTAAGTAGCAATGTGATACTCAAGAGTGTGCCCCCAGGGGGCTAATTTTAAACCCAAGAGTGCTGCCGAGGTCTCAGAGATACGGAGAGCCCTGGAAAGCTCCGCAGAGGACTTTCAGGGTTTCCCATGTCTTAGAAGTAATGAAAGAGTAATAGTGTTTAAACCAGAACTTAGACTTCCAGTTTCTAGTCGTGATTGCTACTTTCATTCTGCAGGGAACCCTTCAAGTGTTCTGTGGGGATCCCTAGTGTTTCCCACACCTCCCAGATTCTGGCCTAACCTCTTGTTAGGTTAAAAGAATAGCCCCCCCACCCTGCAGCGGCATGATCCTGAGGAAGACATTATTGCCCTAGCCCCTCCCTATGTAAGTAAATGGCTAGGTAAACAAAGCACCTCCCTAAGTAAGTAAGCAAGCGAAGTCTTGCATAGCGAGTCAATCTCCATTTAAGTTTAAGAACCCTGGTCCCAAGCATGGTGAGTGCATATCATTCATCAGTCTTGCTAATCTTGATTCCAGCCGCCTTTATTGGGTATGTGAACTCACTGGTCTTCCATTTGTGTCCACTGATGTTCAGATCTGCTGCTGTGTGTTTGCGTGTCCATGTCTTTCCCGCTGTGGAATGAGACTAGAAGGTACTTGGTGGTACGTAGCAGAGAGACATTCGCAAGTGCCCATTGTTTGGCCGGAAAGCTTTTGTAGTTTCCACGGATGTCCAGATGGACCATTTGCAGGTGAGCTGCTGCTCACAATCTGAAAAAGCTGGTGGATGGAGATGGGCTGTGGCTCCCGAGCTGATCCCGGAGAGTCGACACTCGAAAGGTGCCTCTGTACCTGTCAGCAGGGCTTGATGCACCAGTGGCAGAAGGGAGCGTGCCCGCTTGTCCAGCAGTGGGGCTTGCCCAGAACTCCAGTTGTCTGCTGACGGTGAGCTGTCGCTCAGCTTGCCCACTCGCTGACCTGGGGTGGGAACGATCATCTCTGCAAACGTCAAGATGAGTTGTTTTCTCCATCTGTAGATGGTTAATTGCGGGTTCACACAGTACATTGTCGTCGGCCATCTGGATTTGGTTGCATTATAAACAGAAGTAAATGTTGAGAACATACTTTTCTACAACCCGTTTCACTTGTTGTGGCTATTCCGCATTTTTTGCAACCCACATCTTTGGGCTTTCGATTAGGGTTCCTGGCCTGAGAGCCCTGTGACCACTTTGGGATTTTTTTCAGTGCCCTGAAGGTTGTCGAGCGGAGACTTTCTTGAACATAAAAGTCTTCGCTGTGTGTTGTTTCAAATTGTAACCATATTTTTCATTAAAGTCAGTTGGAGCCCTAATAAACAATTGACAACAAAAATTTTCCCAAATGTTTTGCCGTTGTGCTCTTTCCATATAATTTTTTTAATTGTTTGAAGGAGAAAAATTTCAAAATACACATCATGGCTTAAATTTTTAAAAAATCTGATCCAGTAAATCAGAAAAATGTCCCTGCGTTTAGCTCTTTATTACAATATAATTAAAACCTACTGTGTATATAAGTGTCAGGATATCTCTGCAGGGTGTCTGAATTCTTCTGGATTATAATTTATCATGAGAACTTCTGTTTTTGATTTGTGTAAGTTCCTGTTGGGAAGTAGCTAAAGGGATGCAGCCAGCAGGGTGGTGCACGTCTACTTGTGTGTCGTGCGTCCTGGTTGTATTTGTGCTTGTCTGATGAGGCAGAGCACCTGGAGGTGGCAGGTGATGCGCCTCTTATTGTACGGGGATCTACCGTCACGGATTGCGTAACTGACCGAAGGAACCCAAATGGGTTGCGAGAAGAAGGTGGCTAGATTTAGAATGTACCTCATCAGTGTGCGGGACTGAGGGGTTGCAGCCTATGACTTCAGTGTCTTAAATTGTGTGCCGACAGCAATCTCATGCCCCACTTGCACATAAAGTGTGCTGCTGAAACTCTCCATTACTCCTTAGTTGCTGTTTAACGGTTTATCTGTCTTTATACAAATTATTTGAGATTTCTCTATTGCCTTTCCTCTAAAAAAGTAAGGACATGGTTGAAGCAAGTCCCTTTCGCTGGCCAGAGGTGTTACAAAAGTGTTGTAAAGAAGGGAAGGGGTCTGGTGTTCCACTGCCAGGTAAGTTTGTGCCAACCCTCCTAGCCTGCAGGGGGTTGGGGATGGTGGGAAGAGGGCAGGCCTATAGATGGATCAGGCTGGGAAGGGTTAGGTCAAGGATCTGGTACATAGGCTGGATCTTAATCCCCCTTTCTGGGCTGCATGGTCTCGTGCCATGCCGCTCAGATCCACACCACCTTTAAGTGGTGCAGATCTGAATAACTCTATTTAGGCCCCTGCTGCATTAACTGGGGTTAGAGGATGAGGGTGAACAATTGAAACTAAGGGCAAAATCCAGAGTAACTATGGGGAGTCCTTGCTCCGGTGTAAGAACAACTTACTCTGGAATCCAATATGAGTTTCCCATAGGTTTTCACTAGGTGGTGCAGTAACTACGGGTGCACATAAAGTCTTTTAGGTGCTCCCATTGTTACTCTGGATTTGGGAGTAATCCTGATATGGCAGAAGTTCTCCTGGTTTGGAAATCAACAACTCATATTGGATTATCGTCCTTCTCTGGAGGTGGTTGCGCTCCCTCTGAAGGAGCAGGCTCGCATCCAGATGGTTCTCCTGGATCCACAGCTCCTCCTCGAATCCCAGGTGTTAGCTGTGGCCAGGGGAGCCTTGCTCAGCTTTGGCTGATCCGCCAGCTGCAGCCATACCTGAGTCGCTCAGATCTGTGCGACTCACGCCAGTGACCCACGCCTTAGTGACATCTATATTAGACTACTGCACAGTGACCCACTATATTAGACTACTTACAGTGACCCACGCCATAGTGACATCTATATTAGACTACTGCACACTGACCCACTATATTATACTACCCACAGTGACCCACGCCATAGTGACATCTATATTAGACTACTGCAGGGATCTTTTTGAGGGGGAATGCATCTCTGTGTGAGTACCAGCACCTCTGTGGATGAATTCAGTGGCCCTCAAGAGGGTATGCCTATGATTGCAAATGACTTCATGGTGAGTGCCTGTGAGGTGTGTTCCGGCACCTATTTTCCAGAAAATAGCGCTGGACTACTGCAGTGCGCTCTACACGGGACTGCCTTCGAAGACGCTCCAGAAGCTCCAACTAGTGCAGAATGCAGTGTCTTGTGTGGCTGCTGGGGCTGGATGGTTTGACTCATTCGGGCCACTGCTCTGGAGGCTACACTGGCTGCCCATTCACTTCTGGGCTGAATTCAAAGTGCTCCCAAAGACTTCTGGTGGCTGCTCTGAGATGCAAGAAGCTGGACTTGATCCAGCAGGACTTCTCTTATGCTAACGTGACTGATGCAAGTGGTTGATCTGCCAAGAGACTCGCAAGTAAGCCTTCGGTTGCTCATTGTTTCCCCTCAAGGAGGCAGATGTTGCAAACCCCAATTTGGATGGACCCCCCTCCACTCCTGCCCCTGTTCTTTCTCTGCTTGTTCAACTAATGCAAGCAAGGGAAGCAACTGAGTTTTCCATTTGTTTTGCTTGTATTGATATGGATGATATTTTTTGCCTGTCCGTAATCCCATCCTCATTATTCTGCAACAGCCGAGCCCTCTCTGTGCAGATCCCACGTGCAGACCAGATTACTGGAGGAGGTGCATGTCTGGAGGGCCATGAAGTGCCGGAGAGTTCAGGAGGAACATTAATAGTGGGGTCTGGTTTTGCTTTTTAGAACGAGGGTCAACAGCAAATGCGGAGATGAACAGAAGGCTTTGTTCTCCCCCCTCCCCAAAGAAGAGCTTGATGTGAGAGCTGTTTTGACCTACTGTGTGAGTGAGTGAAACTTGAGCCACCTTAATGGTGTGGAAGGAATTCCTTTTCCTGGATAAAAGCAATCCTTTGGTGCAGGCCACGGCATTCTGTGTCCTGGTAACTCCTATCAGGATTGGATTAATATCCCACACTTTCCCCCCTCCCATTACGGAGGCACTTTAAAGTGGTCTCCAACCCAAAACCAATAAAAACCAGCACTGAGCACAAAATGGAGCACTTTGAGAAGAAAACAGCCATCTGGCGTTGCAAGCTGCAGTATCTAGCGCAAGTCAAAGGCTGAACAAAACTGAGACTGCAGGGATTCCAACAAAGATGGGGCCAGCCTCTCTCTTGGAGGGCAGAGTTTCCCAACTTGGGGGCTACCACAACGAAGGTCGCTTGTACCATGTCCACTCGGGCAACATTGTCACCAAACCCAGTAGTGCTGACTGCACTGTCCGGGCTGTACAACCATTGGTGCGATCCATGTACTGACAGTGCCCTTTGTTGTCTAAAGTGACACCCTCTGAGAAAATAAATATGGACCCATATTTGACATCAGAAATAGCACTATTAGGAACCAGAGAGAGCAGCTTTCAGAAGATGCCACTGGAGACCTTCAAGTGACCATTCAAGGCAGACATTTCACAGAACAGTTAGCTAGCAAGACAGGGTGAGCTCCTGTCCTTAGCCCAGCTCTGCGATGCCAGCTGGATCCCATCGTACTGGCTCTGCCTTTCCATTGGACTAATTCAGTGGTGTAGAGGGGGGATTTGCTGCTTGGGTAACAGCCTCTCCTCCATAACAATCCAATCCAGGCTTTCATGCTTTGCAAGCAGCGTATGCAGCGCCAAGCACGATACCAGAGTCTTTCAAGACTGACGGAGGCCTGCTTTAGCTAGCAATGCTGCTCCTTGGGTTGTTACCCTGCTTATGTTGTCTGCTTGACATTGATCCTTTGGCCTCTTTCTGTCCTCAGGTGTCTTTGCTGCTGCAGATCTGGTGACCTCCTTTCTTACCACTCTAAGGCCATGATGGTGTTGTGTCTTTGTCTAGCCCCACTGAATGGAGAACTAACTCAGCAGTGGCAGGAGACATATTAAAAGTAGACTTACAGTGCATGTGCAAGTTCCTGAAGACTTGGAGATGGTGGAAGAAAGGAGGCAGTAGAAGAAAGGAGGTGGAAGAAAGGAGGCTTAGGGAAGAAAAGTGAAGATGAAATTGGAGGAGGGGATTCTTGTTATCGTTTGAAAGAAAGGGTGAAGTTCTGAGCTGGTCTTTGGTGAGTCTGATGTACTATGCAGGCATTCTTTGGGCAGAGACCAAGCAGATCTTAACCACCAGCACATCCATGGGATGTCAACTCTGAATCACATGTGGGTGAGCAGCAAGAGTCAAATGCCAGGCACTGCTGTTTAATGTAGAGACTCATTTGGGAGTGGGGTAACTGTCAAGTTAGGCCAAGCCTGTGTTTACCTGTTCAGAATCCTGACCTTCAGGTGCTGATCTGCAGTCTGAGTCGGGGCTGGAACTCTCCTTGGACTCCATTCCAAGAGCCCAACTGTTCTCTGGTCAATCAATAGCAAGTAAATTTGTTTGCAGCAACTGGAAGTTAAAGTCTCCCTCTCTCAAGACTGCCCAGCATGGTGGACCGCAACACCTGCTTCAGAGAAGTGCACCTGGCCACCATGTGCACCATCTTCCGGGAGGGGATCCAGAAGAAGGTCGAGAACCACCAAAACATAGGTTTATGGCTCATAAATTAAAATTGGAAAGATGGAGGGGTTTTATTTGTGGCGCTTTGAGAGTTATGCTGTTGTTGTTATTACATCTATAATATGTAGGTTTTTTATTTGTTTCCATAAAATTAGCCCAGGAACTTAAAATGAAAATAATAATAGGAACCAGGCAATGTCTGCTGAAAACTGTGCTTGATGAAATATAGTCTGCAGGGTTTGCCGTGTGTTTTGAAGCTGAGAGCCACATGGAAGGCCGTTATAAAAGTGCTACAAGATAGAAGCAAGAAGAGCAATTTTCTTCCTGAATGTTTTGAAGTCGGTTCTTGCTTTGGAAGTAATGTGCAGTTCCCAGTCCTGTGGCCTTTAAACACAAGGCAACACCTGGACGCCTTTGGTTTACTAGCAAGAACAGCCCAGCACATTTTTGCTGAGGACCACAAGATCCTGGAATGAATTGGCCAGTCAGGATGGAAACTAGGAACAGGTGCTGGTAGATGGGACTGACACCGGTCAAAACACAGGAGTTGCCGGCAACGGAGGGCAGAACTTGCCAGGGTGTGGCTTGAAAATGGGACCACGTAAGCAGTTCCCAAAGATCCGGTCTGTAGTGGGGGAGTCTGGAATGGGACTTGGAAGAGTTTGGTTGATGCCCTGGCTGTTGTTTCCCAGGGCATGATCGTCTTATTGTAAAGCACAAGATGAATGGCACGGCCTTTGGAATCTCCTTTCCAACGCATTGCCTTGCTGCCCCTTTGCTCTCCAGCGCGCTGTTAATTTCTCTGCACTTGCTTGGGGGCACGGATCCCATCCATAAGGCCCTCTGCCCAATAACCGGCTAACAGTTGCTCACAGTCCCTGCGAGCGGCTGGATTTTAGTTAAAACGTAAACCAGAAGCCGTGTCAGTGTGTTGCGTTTACACCTTGCGGAAATCATACCCTCCCTTATCTGATCTGGGAGGAATTTTATAACTTTCAAATGTGTCTCTGGCAGAGGCCCAGCCGCACTGTCGTTTCTGATTAACTTCCTCCTCCGGAGATGGCCTGCTTTTGTAATGTTGTTTTAAGGAATATGTATTCCATTCCAGGGGATATTGTGAAACAGTATTTTAAAGTTGGGTGTCTCAGTCCATTAGAGGGGGCTATAAAACAATTGTGGCAGCAGCTCTCAGTTACGAATGAAAACCGCAGAGGCGAGCGCCAGCCAGCCTTGAGCCCCAATAAATCCTCCACCGCAGGGCCTTATCTCCCGGCTCATCAGGAAAGCGGCAATTAGCCAGCCCGTTTAGAGTAAACCTTGGGGGGGGGGGAACAGCATGTGGGAGCTGCAGAGAGCCTAGAGTTTGCTTGCTCTCGGCACCACCAGGCCAGCAGGCTGGCCGGCATTGGATCGTCACTGATCAGGAAAAGGGAAGCCAAGCAACCAAAGTCATTGATTAGAGAGTCCAGTGTGGGCCATGCGTGGGGTCTGCAGGCGTGCTGTGGCTGCCATGCCTTGAATGCCCACACTGGAGATGCTCAAGAGGTCTGAGGCAGCAAAGTGTGCCCGTCCATTTTCTTGGTCACAAGTTCTCCAGGATGAATGATGCATAGATGGAAAGGCTTTCTGCAAGGCACCCATCATGCCAGCTGTTCTGTGGCTCCAGTGTGGCAGCCTTGCTGATTTCCTGCTGTTGGGGGCAAACCTTGGTGGCATGCTCCTGCCCACTGGTTATGTGGCTGGCTGGTTTTATGCTGGGCACAGACTTCAGATTTCTTGTCAGTGGTGGCCTGAGTCTTAATACTCATTGCCCAACCCTTTCCCTTGGTTGGGGATCCTGACTCTGACCTTTCCTAGCATGGCTGTGCATGATCGTGGCCTGGGACCTGGCACACCTTCTGGCCCTCTGCACACCACAGCAAGGCTTGCTCACATCTTTGACTGCACCACCTGGTCATGAATTCCATACGTGGCGTGTGCAGTGCTTGTTCTTTACTTTCTTTAACCAAGTCTCAATCTGCTGTCTTTGCCTACTGAAAGCTTCTTCCTTGGTCTCCAAGAGAGAGGAAACCTCTCCGACTCCCAGGCTTTTCCTTCTCGGTGCATCTGCCAAATAAGTTGGATGGGAAACATAATTTTTAAAGGTGTGCATTGCCACATCATCCTGTGCTGGGACTGAGTCAGAACACGCAGTGTTCACACCTGGAAAGTCTTGGCAGTTGAGGAATCGGGTTTTGTTCTGGAGCCAGGCAGAAGCACTCTTCCACCCTTGTCTCAGAGAGGGAGTTGGAGTGATGCATCCCCTTGCAAGAGGGTGCTTGAAGCCATGAGGCTGCTTTCCTGTAAGCCACACCAAATTTGCAGGTCTCTTGGGCCCCCCTCCCTGGGCTGCTCCTGATTCCAGAGGAGGGATGGAGTGTTGCCTGTGCTTTGATGTGGCTTCCAAGAGCACCTCTCTGCTGGGTTCCTCGCAGATGCCTTCATGGGAAGCAGAATGTGGAGAATCCAAATGTGGCGGTTGGCAGGCCATTTTTCTTGCGTTATGCTCGATGTCAAATTTTATGCTGCTGCTAAAGAGCCAGGCCAGGGAGGGCTCCTTTGCAGCGAAGCCCACTCATCTGCCAGGGCTTCTTGGAATTTCCATGTCCTGCACACGGGAAGGCTCCCTGCAAATGGCTCAAAATGCTGGTTGTTCAGGCCCTGGGGTTGGGGGGCTCCAGCCATAGGGGCATTTGTTTAGGCATGGGGAAGGAGAGGCATAAATTAATTAAATAAATGAATCTGGCCTGGCCTCAGGTACATCCACTCTGGAACCACCAAGAAGGGTTGCCACCTCACATCAGTTTCCCAGGTGGTTTGGAAAAGGCAGGCAAATATGGGAAGGAAGAGGAATGCCTGGTGCCCCTTGGATCATCATGTCAGAGGTGATGGTGGCCCTGTGGGTGCTGGGGGGGCCATGGGAACATGGCAGAGTTGGCCAAGCCATGCTCACCGTTCCAATGATGGGGGAAAGTGTGGCTCTGAGTCAGTGGTGAGCCCCGCCTCGCCCAACAACTGGTTCGCCGGAAGTTGGGGCCGGGGTCAGGGCCAGGGCTAGGGGCGAACCCCGGCGCAATGCGCATGCGCCAACCCCCGGCGCACATGCACTGCGCGCACACGCCGGGGGTTGGCGCATGCGCATTGCGTCTCCTCCAAGTTCGGCGCACGTGCTGTGCATCTTCTCCAGCAGAAGGAGATGCAGTGTGCGTGCGCCAAGGTCGGTGCATACGCATTGCGTCTCCTTCTCCCGACGTACTGAACCGGTACTGAACCGAACCGGTACGCTGGGTTTTCTGGCCACCCTGCCGCTACCGGTTCGGTGGTGGCGGGAACAACCAGTTCGGGCAATCCGGCCCGAACCGGCTTGGCCTACCCCTGCTCTGAGTGTGTGGAAGGACAGAGGCCCCAGCTGTTGGTGGAATGTGCAAAAGATTTGGGCTTGTTTTCCGTTTTCACTCCATAGCAAATAATGGGGAGAATCCCGTCTTCTGTTTTTCTATCAGTGCACAGATGTCCAAGCTGGACTTGGGTCCGGTTTCAGCCCACAGTTCTCAGCATGGGTTGGAGGAGGAAAAGAAAGTGAAAGCACAGTGCTGGTCTGGCCATAGTATGAGCACATCCCTTTGCTAGATCTGGCTTGCTGTGCCTGGCCAGCTGATGTCAGGAAGGAGACCTCTTCTCCTCGGTAGCACCTTTCTGTAACCGAGTTGGAGACCTGGCAGGACGTAGTAGGGACTGTGAGCAGACGGGGCAGGCAGTGGGAAGCTTTACAGGTGAGGGTGTCTCTTATGCCCCCCTCGCTCTGATACTGGGCAGGAAACTGCACTGGTGGGGTACAGACCCCCACACCTGTGTGTTTTCCTGCAATTTCCCATTTCAAGGAGCACTTAAGTGGGAACAGTTGACTTTGCTTCTCTCTTTTACCACTAGAGGTCAGGGCAGTACCTTGGGACAACTCTCTGATCCCGCACAGCCCCCCACTCAGCCATAAGTGGGCATAAGTTCTCAGTCCCAGCCACATCAGAGATTCTCAAGTCCCCTTTGAATTCAGAGGGGTTTGTGGGAGCATCTCAACTGCTGTGCCAGGTCCAAGCCCCTTCCCCCATCCAGCATCCTCTTTCCCGCTGTGGCTGAGGCTGGCTGTCCCTCGGATCCAGATACTCCCAGCTGCTCTTCACACCCATCTCTACTTCCTGAAATTGCCGGGTCCCTTCTTATATGGCACCTGTGGCAGCAGCTTCCTGATGTGCTGGGTGCAGAAGTCAGTTTCAGCAAAACCTGAAAGCTGTGGCTACAGATGTCTTCCTAGATTCTTGGCTAGTCAGTTTTCCTTTTGGCCACAGGTTTTTTGGTGCTGAACCTTCCTGCTTGACTGTCAGTTTAGTTGTACAAGTCAGTTGTGTGTTTCTTCTGCATTCTCCTTTCCTGCCCCATCTCCTGGACCCTCTTGCTTCAGGCATCCTACAAATTGAAGTAATAGGATAAGTAATTAGGATGGCCAAGGAAGAGGCTCCTCCACCAGGTTTTCCTTTGAGCAGAGCCACGGGATCACCCCGACCTTTGCATTTGAGGCTGAGTTTGTTTTACAGAAACAATAATCCATGGGGCAGAATCCAGATACTTCAAGATGCTGCAAGATGTGTTCCTGGACCTCTGGGGTCCAGATGTGGAAAGCACTTACTGCCACAGGATGGAAAGAGGAACATACCCAAAAGTCAAGTCACCCTTGGGCCAGAACACATCTGGCTCTGGCCTGCCACATGGCTGCTGGGCCGGCATCTGGGCCATGAACTGATCGGTCTGGCAGTGTCTTGAGTATATTTTCCAAATAATGCCGGACAGCGCAGCTTCCCTCTGAAATGAAAATGGTGAATCTTCAGTAATTTTGATGTGCTGAACCCGAAAGGGCAATGAAGTATGTGGATCGGCTGGCTCTAGTTTAGGGGAAACAAAGTGCATTGTGTACATAGGTGTGTGAAAGAAGTGGGCACTTCCCTGGGCACATCTATAAAACTGTCTATTGTGGGATTGTTGCATAACGTAGTCTGTGTTGCGCTTTCTTTGTCCTATTCTTAGGCAGCCCCTCAAAATGTGCTGGTCCCGTCTGATTTGTGAAGAAGCCTCCCAGCCATAGTTGGGTGGTTGCATAATGCTGAGAAAGGGTTGGAAATGGAAGGAAGGTGAAACCCAAGAGGTAGTGGTTGGCAGCTTGGTGTTGTGGCAGGAGATGCTCCTGGGCTGAGTCTTCCATCTGCTTTTGTTGCAGGCCCAGCAACAAAGAAACCTCGCCAACGTTGTGTCTCAGCCCTCCAAGCCGGCCAGCAGAAGACCCAAGAAAGAGGTTTTTGCCAGCTCCGACCCTGAGGTCAAGAACTCCAGCCCAATCTCAGAGCAGGATTCTGGGATCCTGGATGTTGAAGACGAAGAGGAGGAGGAGGAGGAGGCAAGTGTGTGCACGGTGGCTCTAGGGATGGCCCAAAGTACAGTTCTGGATAGAAATAAGCTCTGAGAGGGGGGATGTGATGCTCTGGGGGAGAGGGTCATCCCCCAAGACCAGGATTTGGCTTCTCCGGGTAGGCAGGCCACGGTCTGCTGCCTGGAAGAAGCACCCCTTGTTCCAAAGGGCCGATCGCTGTTCACACTGCAACTTGACAGCTGGCTCTTGCAGTTCCTGGGGTGAGCCAGAAGATGGTGGGAGACGCTGCCTTCTGAAGGGGAGACTTTCTGGACCAGACTCCAACAACTGTCTGGGAATTGGAGTCACGTTTGAGGAAAGAATTGGAATAAATTTTGACTTGAAGCATGAGATTGTTAGCTCAAACAGGAACTCTCCTTGCTGGATCTTGTTTTGGAAGCCCTTTCCAATACGCATCCACTTTGCTGCAGAATTAGTGTCCCTTCCCTCTTACAGCCACAGAGCGTTAGATTTTAATTAACCTTATTCCTAATAGTGCTCTACTCAGTAAGGTGTAGATCCCACTTCAGACTTCCACTGCTGTACCTGTTACCATTAACGCCATTAAACTAGTTCAAGATGAGACTGCTCTGGATGTTGAGCCTACCCAAGTGTGCCTGGGATGATCTCCCTCGGGGTAGACCTATAAACAGCTTTCCTTCCACAAGTTCAGATCACTCCTTCCCTTCTTTTCCTCCCCTCTTCCCAATACCATGTGCCTCGGTTTCCAGCCAACTCTGAGTATTTAGAGCTGACCAGTATTTCCCGGTTGAATTTGTCTTAGGTGCCCGGTGCCCAAGATCTCGTGGACTTCTCACCTGTATACCGCTGTTTGCACATCTACACAGTACTGGTGAGTTCACACCTCCTTTTCACTATGAATCTTTTACCAGCACATGGAAAATGGGCCTGGCATCTTCAAGGAACACTTGGAGAACCAGACTCTCAGATCGTGTTGATTCTTCTACTGTGCATGAAGCTTGATTCCATTGTGTTCAGCCCGGGGGTCACAACGCCACATGTGGGAAGTTGGTGGCCATAGCAGCCGGCTCTGTCCCTTCCAGCACACCACCCCCATTTGACTTTGTCCCAGGAGGAAGTGCTGCAAGGCCTTGTTCAGCTGCTAGTTTCTGCACCACTGATGCTGCTCCTTGCTGGCAGTGGAGTGCCTGTGTGTGTGTGTTGCATCTCAGCATGCCAAGGAGAGGTCACCTTGTATGAGGCCGGTTCCTGAGAGTTCAGTGAAGTTCGTATGGCTGCCACGAGGTGGAAACTACATTGTGGGTCATGACAGAAAAAGGCTTCAAAGACCACTGCTCTATAGCAAAGTATTTCCCTTTGCCCCTCCATCCTGAGTTCTGATCCACGGGTTGATCGTCCACCCCCGTTACTGCCAGGAGGCCAGCTTGGCAGCCTCTTCAAAGGCATTTCTGCCCACCCAAGTTCATTTAGGGCAAACACCCTCATTGCAGGCTCTTACAAATTCCTCACTACACCTGGTAGAAGATGTTTAGAGCAGGCCGATGAATAGTAAACCCTGAGTTGGACACAGTCAGCCTGCAGCCATCAGCCACTTTTTCTTTTGGAAGGAGAAATGTAATCCAATGTAAGCAGAAAATGGCATAAGAGGTTCAAGGTATCAGGTGGGTGAAGATGCAGGTAGTGAAAATGCACATGAAGGAGGAAGACCCACTTTTGCAGCGGGAGATGCTTCCTGTTGCCTCGTCCTCACAAGGCCTCTCCCTTCGTCAGGCAGCAGAAGAGTTCAGGAAGCAGCACAACCACTAGTTTTCCGGGAGAAAGCGCCATTCGGAACAAAAGAGTCCCGATGCCCCCCCTGGAAGGCTAATTGGAGAGTGCAGGATCTGAGGAAAAGCGTATAATGTACAGTATAATATATACAGAATAATATACAGTGCTGGGGGCCCAGCTCTTAAAAGCCATCCGTTCAAAGCCTGACAACAAAAATGCTTTGAGCCTTTGCCAAGAAGCTGTCAGGGCAGGGATGGTGCTTTGGTGCCCTGGAAGGTAGTTCCATAGCTGTGGGGCTGCTCTAGAGAAGGCTTGCTTGCCTTCGCTCTACCACCGCTGAGCCTGGCTCGGAGGTGGCACATGCAGGAGAGCCCCCTTGGGTGATCTAAAGGGGCAGGCTGGGATGGACGGGAGAGGGTGGTCTGTCAGTGAACTGATCCCAAGCCATAGAGTGCTTTAAAGGCCAATAGTAGCACCTTGAAGTAGACCCAGAATCGGATGCACAGCCCTTTCTGTTGTCGCAGCGGCTGTCCATAGACTCAAGCAGTTGAACTCTGGAGAGCCACTTCCTATCAAGGTAGACCAATGTTTCTGGCAGGAGGGCCCCAGCAGCTCTCTGACACTGTGGGGGTGGGGCTGAACAATGATTGACAGTTCAAATTTGAATACATTTACATTTAAGAGTGTATTAGAGACAGATCTGGAGGCTTACAAGGCTTGCCACAGGGTTGGATGAAGGGGTGTTGCCCCAGGCCCCATTGAGACTCATCATGGGCCTCATCTGGCCCCTGGGTTGGGCCGGGCCGGGATTTGGATATCCCTGGTATAGAGAGATGAAAACAGGCTGCTGATCAGCGCAAGGCAGCTGAATGTCAGGTCTGTATTTGAATATGAAGTGTTCATATTTCTGCTCTTGGGTCCCTTGATGCTGTGTTGCGTATGAGGATGCAGGTGGAAAGTACCTGGAGAAATGCCTTTGTGCTGCCAGCATCTGAGGGTGCAGGGGGGGGTGCATCTATGTTGGGGGGAGAGAGATGGTCCATGGGGTGCAGCTCTTCTTCCTTTCTGTGAATTTTGCTGGGCTAGCGAGCTGCCGCTTGAGCACTTGGCATGTCCACCATCAAAGGTGGCCCAGCACGCTCACATCCAAGCCCACCTCTTAGTTCACAGGTCTGTGCAGTTCTCTGTGTTGTCTGAAATGCTTGACTCCTTGGCTTCCTTCACCAGTCCTGAAGCTCTGCTCTTTTCTGTGCTTCCTCAGCATGGACGCTGTGAAAAGTAGGGGGCGTTCAGTTGGAGGGGAGAGGCCAAGGCACGGAATGAGCTGCGAGGTGCGCTCTGCAGGGCAGGAGGTGCGTGTGTAGCGCAGCACTTGAGGCTGACCTTGGAGAGACCCGGGACAAAAGTCCTTTTTCCCTGGAATGGCTTTCTAGGCATGCACGGAGACAGCAATCAGTGGGGCCGGCCGCTTTCCGCTGGAAGGATCCTAATATAATAGCTCCCCCCGACATGTCTTGCAGATGTTTTGTCATTTGCGGAGGCCTAATCTCAGTGCTGGGCCCGCAGTTGGAAAGGCCCACTTTGAATGCATAACGGCAATATTTATTATTTTGGGTGAACCCGACCTTCCTGTCACCTCCCTTTTATGGCCGAGCCACTTACAAGTTCCCAAAGGATTAGTTGCAAACTCCGGCTTGTATCTGCCAGTCCTTATCAGCAGGGCAGGAGTTCACATATTGTAGCAGGGGGTCAGGCCTCGGTCATGGTCTTGGAGACAGGCCGGGCACCTGTAAATCTTTCCTTCGGCAGCGGAGGTGAAGGACAAAATCAAACCCACTTGGAGACTTTCCAGGAAGTGCTGAACTTTGGCAGGAAGGGCAGGCCAGGGTGGAGGGGGGGGGGGGAAGCATGCCAGGGTCGAGGGCTGATGAATGGAGGCTGGCCTCGGCACTGCAGGGCTCCTCTTCTTGCCCGTGGATTGGAGATGCAGCCTTGCTCTCCGGCGGGCAACCAGAGGGTCTCCACTGAACTGAGCACAGGTCTTGATCTTGTCCACGCGCAAGCTGCACATCAAGGCTTCCTCAGCTACTCAGAGCCTCTGAACCTATGGGTTTGTGGTGGGGTTGTGGGTGTTCTAGTGCTTGTTCCCTCCCCGCTGCATCCAAGCCTTAGAACTCAGTTCATCAGACATCCCTGTCCAAAGGCAGTCTGGCCGGGAGAATTTCAGAACATCTGCCTGAAGTCCGGCTGGGTTAGGGGGGTCTGAAGTTCCTTTTGAGCCTGACACCTCCTGCCACTCCTTCCTGCCCCTCCCACGGCATAGTCTAAATGTCTCCTTTGACACGTTAGATGATGTCAGTGGTCTCCTTTGATGAAAACCTGTCAGGTACTCCTCAAATTGGGAGACGTCAAAGGTCTCCTTCAAAAGCTTTCATTTAGGGAAGGGCTCCTGTCCTCGCTCCTGTCTGTCTGAGATCAAAGCTGCCCTGGGGGGGTATAACCTCCCCCCCCCCCCCCGAAAAATGGCTGTTAGTGGAGTGAGCAGGGGACTGGATAGGGAAGGGCAGCCGCACAGCCTTTCCGGTGGCACACTGTTATGCGTGGAGGCGGTGTCACAGCACGGGCACAGTAGGTATTGTCGGTATGGAGTTCACTTGCATGAAGCGCATGAGCTTCAGTGTGATGTGGGGAGATGTTTTTTTGCCTGCGGGAAGCTTGGGGTCCCCATGGAAAGGGTGATGGTTGCTGGAAGGCGGCACAGTGGAGGTCAGGCAGTGGTGTCCCTATGTCATTTGGCTCCCTGTGGCCCAGAATGTTTTTGGCACCCCACTTGTCAAAATTATTTTATTAATTATTATCAGTATTTATTAATACAATTAAATAGTAATTAATATTTTCCTATTTTAAAAATCACCTTACCAATTAAGCCGTTTATAAAATTCTTTTTTTTGGGGGGGGGCGGCACTTGTTGAGCTCCACTTTCATTGGATTGGGACCATTCTGGTGGCCTTGCATTCTGCTATGCCTGACCTGAATGTGAGCCAAGGAACCTTTGCTTACTCATGAGTAAACGCAGCTATGTAGACCAGTTCCATTTTCCATACGGCTCAATGCAGTTATCAGGGACTTCCTTCTGGGTTAATTTATGGGGGCTGAGTTCATTGGATCGGGACCATTCTGGGAGCATTGGATTCCTCTCAAGCCTGTCCTTTATAATGGACGAAGGCACATGTGCCTGCTCACCAGTAAAGGGACAGTGTGGCTCAGTTGCACTTTGTGGGCTTCATGCATTTCTGTTTTGTGGCCATAACTGCTGATAGGAAGGAGCAGTTGTCCACAGCAGGGCCTCCAGTTCGGGACCAGCTCATGATTTTGAGGCAACCAGGCAGCTGACTCAAGTGGTTTCTGCCCTTCCTCCTATGACGGGACCCACATTACTGGTGGGTGGAAGGAGCGTTGAATTCACGTGAAGGAGACTTTGTCATGGACGGATCCCTTCCTGGTTTTATGAAGCTGATTGTGACTCTTCGCCTCCACAGAGCCAGGGGATCAAATGGTATTGTCTGCCCTTGGAGGCCGGTGGATCCAGAAGGATTCCTGAGGTTCTGGGAAGGGGTGTTTCCTGTTGCTCGTGCCAGCTCCTCACCTGGCTTGTCAGCATGGAGTTGGGCGGTGCAGGGCATCTGCTGGCTCCTAAGTGTCCCCTGCCTCATTGCAGAGCTTGTGTTAGGTTTACCAAGAAGTTGTGGGCAGCAAAGTGGCAGGTGTTGCAGCCTGCTGTATGGTGTGGGAAGGTGCACCTCTGCTGTGTCTGGGGGCTGCTTTGGGGACAAGGCCATGACCGGATCTCCTTTTTAAAGGGGGCCCAAGAAACCTTTGAGCACTACTACCGGAAACAGAGAAGAAAGCAGGCCCGGCTGGTGCTGCAGCCCTCCTCCAACATGGTAGGTGCTCCTGCGATTCTCCGCATCAGAAATGGGGTGTTTGGGTGGAGGGCATTTTGGAGAGTGGGGTTGCATGCTGAGTGGCTTTTTTCTCTTGGCAGCATCAGTAACCTTGTTCTGTTCTTTCCCTGCCTCACTTTCCAGCATGAAACCTTGGGTGGCTATCGGAAGTACTTCAATCAGATTGTGGGGTAGGTGTCTCTTGTGTGCTTGTTTGTCTCCTGTCTTGTTATGGATTCTGCTTGGTGCATGCAATGCTTCTTTGAAAATAGGGGGGGGGGAGTATTGGAGGGAAGCCCCAGGAGAGATTGCATGTGCAGATCTCTTGGCCTGGCACCCATGTCAGGATGGAACAGTGGCTCTTGTTCAAGCCACAGGCCATGTCCTGGAGGGGTGTCTGCTGCCCCAGGGCAGTTGCAGAGTCTCTGGCCTTGGGCTGGTAAGGAATAGGGCACTTGAGTGCTCAACTAAGGTTGGGGTGCAAGAGGTGTTCCACCTCCATGCTTGCCCAGGTCAGCTTTGGCAAACAGGTGGCATGGGCTGTCCTTACTTGGGGATGTCAATGGCCACAGGCGGGTGAATGGTACAATTTATGGAGTTGAGAAGATGCCCTTGGCTCGGCCCCAGGCAGAGATACAAAGCTGGGCTTCACATGCAGGGTCTTGTGTCCACTCATGGAAGGGCATGTGGGGAAAGGATGGGTTTGCTTGTCTTTGGAGCAGCTGCCGTTTGTCTGGAAGTGCACGGGGACCCTCTGCCGACACTCAGGAAACCACCTGAGCAGGAGTCATTTCAAGTGACCTGAGCAAGAAGATCGAGCTGCTGAGGCTGGGCTCAGGCCTTTTAGCCCCAACCCATGTGGGATGTTTGGGAATCAGGAATGTCCCTGCAAGCTGCACATTTTCAGCAAGGTGTCTGAAGAGAGATGCTTGGTGGGGAAAGATTGTGCGGAGGCACAGCTGACCCCCCCATCAAGCAAAGGCTGCAACTTGTTTTGAGCAGCAGGCTCAGTGGCTCCTTCTCCTTGAATTTGCTTCCCCTTCTCCAGTTTGCTTCCTGATTTGCTTAAAGGGGGCAGCGCAAAGAAGAACTGAGGCAAGTGGGTAGGGAAGCGGCCATGCTCCAAGCAGTGCCTGTTTCCTCTTTGCTCCTTCTCAGTCCCCTTAAAAAATCAGGACGTGCACAACAAGCTGGTAGGAGGTGAGAAAAGTCCGGATTCTTCTGGGTGGGAGTCCTCCAATGGTGTTGAGCAGTGGATCATCCGAGTGCAGGGCCCCTGTGAAATGAAAGGGGGATTTCACCAGCCTCCAACTCCATCTTTAGATGCCACCCTGTTCTTTGTGGACACATACAGGCCAATTTTGGCCCCATATAACCTCCACCCCCCTTTTGGTGTCTCTTTTGCTAGCTTCTTTGTCATTGAGGACCACATCCTGCATACCACGCAGGGCTTAGTGGACAGAGCCTATATTGATGAACTCTGGGATCTGGCACTGTCCAAAACGATTGCTGCGCTTCGGACACATTCCGTGAGTAGCCGTTGGGAGACCTTTGACATGCCAGAAGGCTGCTCTGGGGGTTGCACATGCACACTGGGATATGCACGGGGCCCTTTGTTCCCATCATGCTTTGGTTTCTACAGTGCAAAGCTAACAGGTGGCTTCTAAGTGTTACTGACCTTGGGAAGAACGATGAGCATCATTGTGGAGGTGCCTGCAAGCTGGAGCCTGAGCATCCTTTAGGACAGTGGTACTTGGGTATTTCAGCCTGGGACCCCCTTTCAGACTTCAAAATCTATCCAGGATCCCCTGTCAAACTTATCAGGATGTGACGCAGAGCTCTTCCTTGTCTACTCGGGAGTAGGTCCTATTGTGTTTAATGAGACTTATTCCCAAGAAAGTCCAGTGCCAAATTCCAAGATGGTGGATTCCACCCTCTCGCAAGCTCCTGACCCAGTGGTTACAACTGCTAAGGAGGTCCCAATCCCCACTTTGAGTAGCACTCTTTACTCACCTGGTTTCTAGTTGCTGTATTTTCTTTACTTGTGGTTTTCTGAAGTTGAATTAAAATGTATGAAATGGGATGGGTGCTTGGCTAAGCATCATCTCAACAGACCCAAGACCTTGGCCAGAAATGGATAGAAGCAGTGGTGG
This sequence comes from Cryptoblepharus egeriae, assembly GCA_030015325.1. Taxonomy (NCBI): domain Eukaryota; kingdom Metazoa; phylum Chordata; class Lepidosauria; order Squamata; family Scincidae; genus Cryptoblepharus; species Cryptoblepharus egeriae. Next base: position 677,484 of record JAREYC010000007.1, read on the forward strand.
GATTCAAAGAAATGAACAACAGGTTCTATGTCCCATTAGTAACAGGTTCTCAGAACCAGGCACTCATTAGCAAAGGGTTCTATATGAACTCGGCATAGAACCCCCTGAAGCCCACCACTGGTAGAAGTGAATATTGGCGAGCCTGGATCACCCCCAGTGTGGAACTCCTCAAAATGCTCTGAAGGATGGGCTGGAACTGTCATAAGCCAACATACTCCTCTTTCTTTCAGTCCTACTGCTCTGACCCCAACCTGGTTTTGGACCTGAAGAACCTCATTGTGCTTTTTGCTGATACGCTCCAGGTGGGTCTGCTAGCCCTTCATGTCCACCTCACCCCTGAGCCTTGGTGTCTCCCCCTTGCCCTCCTTCTGTGGTCCACATGTTGGCATTTCCCATTCTGGACCTGCACTCAGCAAAGGTCCAGCCCTGGAATGGCAAGAGGTGGGGCTGGCTGGCCTACCTGCGCCCCCTACTTGTGCAACACCACTTCCTGCCAAGATGGAGGTACCTCTCCTTCCCTCTCCTTGACCCACCTCCATGACTTCCTCTGCTCCACGCAGTTGGCCTTGCTCGTTGTTGTGGCTCCCCTCACTCTTCCCAACCTGGCCTGGAGCTCCAAGTGCCTCTTCTGGTCGGAAACAAAGAAATGGGGCAGCGAGGCCTGTTTTACCCAACCCTTTAGGAGAAGCACGGTGTGAATTTGTGCCAGTGGGCACTGTGCAGCTCTATGCGGCCACAGGTTTGCCACTCTGTGTTCTCGCTGAGCAAGCTGTGTGTGCCTCTGTCCTTCAGCCCGCTTGACTGTGTGTCTGTTATCTGTCCAGGGATATGGCTTTCCTGTCAACCAGCTCTTTGACTTGCTGCTGGAAATCCGGGACCAGTATAGTGAGACGCTGCTGAAGACCTGGGCAGGAGCCTTCAGGTGAGGGTCTGCGAGGGCTCCAGTGCCGGGGCCAACTGTTCGCAGGTTATGTGCTGCTTTCTTGTCCTGACACAGTACTTCCTTGTGCCTGGCTCTGTTTGAGTGCTGGCTTCTGCTCGACAGCAGGGAGTCCTCCATGTGGTGCTCATGGAGGGTTGCTTAGTGGTGGTCCTTGGCTGCTCCAGTGTCCGAAACCCAGAAAGCCCCCTTCCTGTTGTGGTTGCATGTGACCTGTTCAGGAGCTCCCCTTTGGCTGTGGGTGGGTGGGGGGTTAACTGGCAAGTGTGAAAAGCCTCTCTGGGTGTAGTTGATGGGCTAAAGGTGTACAGAAGTCAGGTGGAGGTGCGTGGAAGTAGAAATGGGCTGCAGCACTCTCTGTTGTGAGCTGGGCAACCACCTCTGTCATGTTACCCATCCTGTTTGCTTCTATTTGTATTTTACAGAAATATCCTTGATTCAGACAACTACAGCCCCATCCCTGTGGCCAGTGAAGAGCTGTATCAGAAAATGGTGGGACAGTTTCCTTTCCACAGTGCTGAGCTGGAAAAGGTGAGGAGTGGAAGAGACTGGAGAGCACTGAAGGAAATGCTGGGCAAGCACCTGTCAGGGCCTTTTGCAGCACAGAACCATGTTCTGCTTCAGAGAAGAAGCTCAGCCAGGCAGTCCTTGGGTTTCCTTCCATAGAGGACTTGCTTCCAGCCCAGTGAAAGGGACTCCAGTATGTCTTACAAACATGTTGGCAGACTTCAAGAAACAAGCCAGGATAGTGACTGGAGAACCAAAGTGGGGAGGAGAGTGGCCTGTCTGGTGGGAGGCAGAGGAGTGCCATGGAAGGGCAGGCAGGCTGGCTGCTGCTGGATCCCTTTGGCTTTCAGGGCTGGTCACGTTTTGTTTTTTAAATGGGAGGCATCCAGTTGCTGGACCCTGCACCCGATTCTGTTTCTGTTGGCAAAAGAGCAGTGTTGGTGGGGATCTGCCTGGCTCTCTGCTTCAGTTTTTAGATGGCTCCTGCCACTTAGATGGGATGCTTCCCTACCCTGTGGCTGGACCACTAGACTCTTCTGCAGTTTTTTCCTATTCTTCCAAGTAGCGGAAAAGAAGCAGGAAGGGGTCATGATGCTGTTGCCAGAGAGAGGTGCGTGGGTGGATGGGGGGACAACGACAGGCATCTTCTTCCATAAGAGCAAATATGGTGGCTACTTGGAGCCAAGGTAGCAGCAGACAGTACAGGCCACCCTCAGTAGTGAGAAGCTGGTCACTTTCTGTGGGAGAGTAAGGATTGCTTTGCAACCCCCTCACCTCTCTGTTTGCAGCAACCGTTCCCAAAGAAGTTCCCCTTTTCTGAATTTGTTCCTCGAGTTTACAACCAGATCAAGGAATTCATCTACGCCTGCCTGAAGTTCTCAGAAGATCTTCATTTAAGGTATGATATTCAAGATGGGCGACTCCTGCATCCCATACGCAGACAGATGATTTCAAAACCCTCATTAGTTTTGAACCTCTGAACGTTGTTTGTCTGCCCGCCAGCCAAGCACTGTTGCCCCCTCCCTTGGCCACTTGGCAGTGATAGTACTCATTATCTGGCTGTAGAAGCTGGACTGCTGCTTGACCTACCTCATCTTCTCTATGTCTGGGGCTGGGGGCTGGACCCCAATCCTGACAGAGGGTCTCTTGTACCCACATCCTCCTCTTCTCCTTAAACCAGCACCCCAGGGGCCTTGTAGAGGGGTTCTCAGCTCCCTCCCTGCCCCTTTGTTGGGCATCTGTGTTGCCTTAGCAGTTACGGGACAGGGGCATGAAACATGTTGGTGTTTGAGGCTGGCATTGCTGGGTTCTGCTGTGCATTACCCAGCAGTCAGTGTTGTTTGTCAGGCTTAGTTGTAGTTGTGCCTGGCATTGTCCTTCTGCTGTGCCCATCAAGAGCTGTTCTGTCTGAGATGCTGTGCTTGGCCATGGTGATCCTTACTCCCTCCTCGCCCATGGAACGTGGCTGCAAGCTTTGCCCTCCTCCCCCTTGGACAGCAAATGGCACTCTCCTGACTGCCCCAGTGCCACCTTGGAGTTCTGCTGTGGAGAATGGAGTGCTTTTCAGATGGGGTACGGAGGGGGGGTAGGGGCTGAACTTCTGCTCCTCTTTGCAAGTCACTCTTGACAGCTTGAATTGGTTTTTCCGAGGACGTGTGCCTGCTAAGCCGGCAGCAACGCATCCCTCTGTCCTGTTTGCCTCTCCTTCAAGGTGCACCCTGGAGCGATTGGGGTCAGGCTGTCAATCACAGCCCCTGCAAAGGTCGTGTTCTGGGATCCAGGGCTGTCAGGCATCACTGTTGCAGACGGTGCACTGGAGGCTCCAGAGCCGTTAACACGGAGAGTGGCCCCTGCGGCACGGGGCATGGAGCGTGTTCTTGGTTAATTGGAATTCCAAGCCATTGCCTCCTCTGGGGAAAGCGACTGCCTCCAGCCCCTGTTGAGCCACTGGCAGGAACACACCTTGTGGCAGTCCCAGGGACTCTCCTCTGCAATACACCCACAACTTGAAGGGGGTGCGCATGGTGAGGCCTGTGGAGCCCAGCACTGCTTGTTTTGAGCAGATGGAGTGTGCAGCTTGAAGTGTCTCCGGTTCCCCCTCCTTCCCTTAAAGTTCAGGAAAAATCCAGGTGGCTGTGCTCCCTCTGCCCCCTGGCAGGTAATGATTGTTTGCTGAGCGAGGAGTGAGCGTCTTGGATGCCTTGACCTGCAATTTGGATCAGCTAGCGTGGCCTGGATGAAGGCAGTGCAGGCTCCTTCTTCTCTGATCCATCCAAAGAAAGATGGCTGAGGGAGGTTGGCCACGTGGAGCCTGGACAGACGGGAGAGCTGCCCAGGAACAGTCCATGACTCTCCTGCACGGCAGTGGCAGAGAACCCAATGCTGTTGGTTCCCTCGTTCCCTGATTTGCAGTCTCACCACTTGTCAGGGGGAAGATACAATATCACTGGAACGCCCATTGAAATGGACAGCACAATGCTAACCCCTGATTAGGCTGACACAAGTCCCCTGCTGGCCTGGGGGTGTCACAAAAGTGTCATGCGGGGGGAGCACTCCAGGGGGTGCTCAGACATGTGCTGGCCTCTCCATGCCACTGTGGGGGGTGGCTAGTAAGCCAGGAAGTAGCAACAGGACAGAGGGATCTTGTTAAGGATCAGGACAGGATAGAGACTTCCCAAAACACCTGGTAGACCCCATGAGACAAGGAAGGCTGGCTTAGGTGGGACAGATGCGGTGGGGCTTTTCTTACATGCATTAAGAATTGTGTTGAATGACCCTAAATACAGCTGAAGAATACATGGCTTATCGCCTTCCCCTGTGCATGCCCTCAGTGTCTCCTTCCCCGGTTTCAGACACCCCCGGCTTGCTGCTGTGGCTGTGCTGTTGGAATCTTGCTTTAGTTTGTACAGTGACTTTTTTGGGGGGGGGGGTGCCTTTGATCAGCTGGGGGCCACAGTCCACCTCTCACTCCTGCTACTTGGAAATCCTGATGCTATCAGGTTCCTCCTTGTTCTCTTTCCTGCTCTGCTGATTCCCCCTTTGCACCTCTTTAGCTCCACAGAAGTGGATGACATGATTCGGAAATCCACCAACTTGCTGCTGACGCGAACGCTGAACAACTGCTTACAGGCCGCCATTAAGAGAAGGAACATTGGCTTGACTGAGGCAAGTGCTTGGCCAGAACGGCTGACCCCTCGTCCTCTGGCACCCTTGTGCAAAGAGCAGAAGGTTCATCTCAGCAAATGTTCTCATGGATGGTCTCCTTGCTGACAGTCCTGCCCTCCTGCTCCGCTGGAGGGGCCTGGCTCAGTGGGTTCCCAGCTCTTGGCTGCCTTTATGTTAGTGCTCCACCTGCCTCTGTAGACCTTGGTGGGGGGCTGGATAATATTGGATTAGACATCTTCATCAACTTGGGACCAAACCAGAGGTTGCTTTCAACCTAGATGTGGGGATGGTAGGAGGCTCTTTCAGTGCCTGAGCATCTGCAGGGGGAGGTGGAACAAGGACCTGTGGTGTCCACTCAGTCTCTCTGTCACTTTTGATTGATTGATTGATTAATTGATTGATTAATTAATTGACTTGTATCCCACCTTTCTTCCCTAAGCAAAGGGAACCCAAGGTGGGGAACAACAATTAAAAAACTTTTAATTAACAATTGAAACAAAACTTTTGGATTTGAGCTACAGAAGTCTCTGCTCAGCACAGAAATGAGAGAGTGACAGTCAGACCCAGCAGACTTTCCCTCCCCCCAGCAGTGCAGGAACTTGAAAGGGGCACTTCCAGCCCTGCCAACTGTTAAAGGATGGGTTGAAAGTCAAGTCCTGTTTGTCCTTTGGAGTCCTGTCTTATCTTTACGTTCTTATTTCCCATGTTGGCTGCCTGGGTGGTTCACATTTTAGCTGGGAAGGAGGGACAGAAGTGTTTCTGCTCGGTCATCCCTGCCTCTCTCTAACACCCAAGAGGAGCCCTCGCTTCCTCCTCGGTGTCCTGCTGATGCCGAGCAGGGGCTCTTACCTCCACTGCCCACATATTCATTCCTGCTTTCCTGCTGCTTGATCAGGTTTGAGGAAAAAGTTTTATTTGTTTTTCTCAAATTTTTATTTTTATTAAGAAACAAAGGAAACAAAACAAAAATATTAGGGAGGGAAAGGAAAAGCGGTGGGGAAAAAGGAATAAAATAAAACCTACACGGAAGTATGAAAATTATATATCTCAAATCAGTTCTCCCCGTCTAAAGATCTATCCTTTTAAAGATTTGAGGGAAAGGTTGTGCAGGGCTGTGTCCTGGGCTTGTCCATGAGACGAGCATCCAGGGTGAGGGTTCTGCAAGGTGAGTCTTTGGGATGCTTCTACCCCTCCCTCCGCCCATGACCAGCTCTCATTGCAGGACATTTTTTAAAAGCAGCCTCGGCAGGCATCCCCCCACCCCCAGACAGCGGGATCAGCTCTTAATTACCACCCGAACGCCTGCAGGCCTCTCTTGAAGAGCCTGGTCGGAGCTGGGGGGAAGTGGCTGCTGTCACTCAGCTCCCCTCCCATCAACCTTCTGGGCCAAACGGGCCTCAGACCTGCTGTCTGTTTTCTTGTAATCGGCTTGCCCTTTTCAGGGGATCTGAGACGTCACAAGATGAGTTGACTTTGGAAAATTCATTAGTGTTTCTCTACAGCAGAAATCCTGGGGAAATTCCTTGGTGGTGTAGAAATGGCACCCGTGACAAAAATGAGACCTCTTTTTAATTCTTTGTTCTAAGAAGTTGGACTCTGCCGGGGGCCGTGTTGGAATCAGGTGCTCCTTGTCCTTCCTTTATCTGACCTCCTCTTGAGACATTGTGGAAAACCTAAAGTGTAAATTGAGTTTTTCTTGTTGCTGCCACAGCTGGTCCAAATTATCATCAACACGACACACTTGGAGAAATCCTGCAGGTTCCTGGAGGAATTCATAACCAACATTACAAACGTCCTTCCAGAAACCGTCCACACGACTAAGCTCTACGGAACCACCACCTTCAAGGTGAGGCCACCACTGCCTTCCAGGCATATCTGGATGGGCTGAGCAGAGCTCATGGAAGAAGAGCTGGAGGGGAACATCATGATCCTCTGCTACCAGCCTCTGACCACAAGGAGTGCCACCTTCCATCACTGTGACCACAGAGGCTCTTGATCCGACCTGGCAAAAATCCAGAATTGTGTATATATGTGTGTGTCACATGCAAGGACGCCACAGACAAGATGGTAGATGAAGCAAGAGAGTTGGTAGCCTCTTGTATGGAGGGCTTGGTGGAGCCAGCAGATCCCCAGGTTTTGTCTGGAGAAGGGAATACAAAGGTGTCTTTCAAAGGCAAATGTGTGGAGAGATCTTGAGTAGAAAGATTGGCAGCTCTGCCTTTCCTAGGCTGAACTTGAGACCAAAAAAGGACCATCTGGGGGAAGTCATGAAGGTTAGAAGATCAAGAAGGCTAGAAGGAAGCATCCAAGAGGTAGTAAGTCAGTTTGGATACAAAAGTGTGCAAGTGCAAGACATGAGAATGCATGCTGGCAATGAATGCTTGAATCCAGTGGATTATTTTGCAGAACCAGATATCTCCTCAGGTCTCTGGGAATAGGAGGGGGTTCATTCTTTCCATTTAGTAAGAAGTCAGACTTAAAGAAACTGCTCCGTCTGGTGGGAGGAGGGGGTCCTTTCTGCTCCCAAATCACTTCAGGCCTGCATTTAGACCTGAGGTGGGAATGGCCGGGAAACCAGAATAGCTTGAGCTGGGAAGGTGTTGGGGCTCCTGGGTGCAGCCTCACCTAGAATGTTTGTGGAAGCCCCCTGGCCGTTCTTGATGCTTTTCAGTCTTGTGTGTCACCAGGTCCCCTGTGGCTTTCTTAAGGCCAAGGTGCAGCCAGTTCCTCAGTTTCCACTTCCTGCAGGCTGGTGGGGCCATAGGCCTTCTTAGGGTCTCAGGGTGAGGTTCCTCTCTTGTCCGCATGTCTTCCACTGAGCCGGCCCTTCTTTCTCAGGACGCCCGCCATGCCGCAGAGGAAGAAATCTACACCAACTTGAACCAGAAAATTGACCAGTTTCTGCAGCTGGCTGACTATGACTGGATGGCCACGGAGGCTGATTCCAAGGCCAGTGACTACCTGGTGGACCTTATTGCCTTTCTTCGCAGCACCTTTGCTGTCTTCACACACCTGCCTGTAAGTATGCCTCACAACTGGAGGGTCCTTTTAGGACTTTGGATTGGCTTTGTGATCAGACCTGTGATCAGACCTGTGATCAGACCTGTGATCAGACCTGTGATCAGACAGGTCTGAATTCAGCACTGTGGGGAGAACTGAGTGCCTCCTAGCAAGCCTTGCTTGGTGGTACTCTCTAAAGATGTTTTTCTATATGTGGGAGGGTAGGCATCTTGCCTCAGTAGTACCGGGCAACTCTTTTTGCCCCTGAAGTTCAAATTTTCCTCTAATCTGGTGTTGGGTGAAGTGATTCCTTGAAGCTCTTGAGAAAGCTCTGGTGCTCCTGCAGCATTCTTGGGAGGGCAGATGTCATGGAGAGGAGGGCCTGGTGCTCCAGCAGAGCTCCCAATTGGGATTGTTGCCTTTTCTCTCTAAGGCACCCCCTCTTTCCTACTCTCCCCCTCTTTCCTCTAGCAGAGAAGGCCTGGCTTGAATCCCAGAAGTCAGCACAGACTTGGCATTGCCAAGCAGGCTCCCGGGAGGGAGGAGCAGACCTTGTGTGCAGGTGGGCTGCAGTGGGAATGCACTTGCTGCGGAGGAGCGGTTGCTCACAGCATTTTTGGCCCTGCGGACAGTCCCCTGGCCAGGATCAAGCCTGGCAGGACCTGCTTTGCACGGGTCTGGATTCATCACACACACGTGTACCCTGCTAGTTTTTCAGCTTGACAGGAGAATGGAAAAATGAACCAGTTGCAACAAGTTGATGTTCACATGTTCACCATTTTGTCCAGATGAATGACTTATGTGATGATAGGAAAGAGTTGCGAGGCAGACCAACCCAGCTTGCAGGTTGGAGCGCTCCTCAAGAGGCAGGGAGAAGCAGGGCTCGGCCATTAGGCTTGGTCCCCAGTGGTGCCTCTCCAGATGTCTGTGACCTCTTAGGCCCAGTCCCCCCCCCAATTGTCTCCTTCAAGACAAGCAGAGGTTTGTTTCAGTCGAACATGACTCCTCATTGGAACTCAGAGCGATGCTTGAACAAGGGTTTAGATTAGAACAACAATAAAAGCAGCATCTGAGACAAAACTGAACTCAGACTCCTCTTTTGAGGGGTAGCCTGAACCTTGGTTATCCAAGGAGACACAGACTTGCCCGGTAATGGTGAGCCCCAGAATCCAGCAGCAACTCTCTGCAGAATGGCCAGACTGGTTTTTTGACCCCTGCTAACTGGGCAAGAAACGCTCTTTCAAGTGGGAAACACTTGAAAGAGGCAAGAAACACTCTTTCCTCTTTTATTTAGCAGGGGAAGAGTAACTGGCCCTCCTCACCCCAGCAATGACTGTTCTAGTGGCTTCTGCTGGTGTTCTTTTGCATTTTAGGTTGAGCCCTTTTGGGACAGGGACCCATTAGCTAGTAATCAGCTATTACTTTTTTCATTTTCTTGTAAACCACTTTGTGAACTGTTTTAGCTGAAAAGCGGTATATAAATACTGTACAGAGAGAGAGAGAGAGAGAGAGAGAGAGAGAGAGAGAGAGAGAGAGAGAGAGAGCCTGGACCATGGGAGAAATTGATGGTGTGGGTTGCGGGGAGAGAGCACAAGCCGATTTTTTCACCATTATTATTGGAATGCTGTTTTTTTTTGCTTATGATGGAAAGAGCAAATGCTGCACAAATAAAAAGAACATCTATTCAGGACTAAACTCTGTGCGGACTCAAAATCCACGATGGCACCTCCTGAATATGTTCTGCACAGAAGCGTTCAGCTCTCCCACATCCTGTTTTCCTGACCTACATCCTGCCTTCCCCAAACTTCAGTTAACTCCACTGTGTTGTATCCCCTCCTCGGCTGTTGCATTTCAGTCTTGCTGATTTATCTCTCCTTGAGAGAGCTGCAGGGGGGCCTGATTCTGACAGGGATGCACCATGTGCTGGTGGGGAAACATTTGCAGGCGGATTGGAGCTAGGTATGTGGTTGCATCTGGCCTGGGGAGGACAGTTGGGATCCTTCCTGAGGGTGGGATCCTGAGGGTGGGATCCTTCCTCCTGCCCGCAATGAAGTGGTCACACTGAGTGTCCTCCATGACGGAGCAACCTTGTCCAAAGAAACGGAATGCTCTTGTAACGTGGCTGAGCCCCAGACCCCTGTCTTCTGCGCCAGGCAGGCACCCAGTGGTGGTTTGCCAGTAACGGGAGGCGAGCCCCCCTCCCCGTCCCTGCAAACTCCCGAAGAATTTTAACTCAAACAAGCTAATCCCACAATTTGGTCTGGGGCTCTTTGGAGAATGGAGCCCCAGTTGCAGGAGATGCCTATCGTGGTGGAGGGCACGGAGGCCTGGGGGGGGGGCGGAGAGAAGGGCCCCTTTGTTCTGGGGGCTGCTTGTTGCTTGAATTTCATGTCAGACAAGCGAATGGAAATCGCCCTGACAGATCTGCACGGAGTGCAGAGGGATTTGTTGTCTTAAAGCCTTTCGGAGAGGGAAGGTTATGTCAACACCTCTGGTGGGGCTGTCAGCTTAACAAAGCAAGGAAGTTTTTTATTTGTTCGGGAAAAGGGGTGTTTTTCTGTTTTGATTTTAAGTTTCCTTTAATCCTTGGAGGCTTGTATCTTGATAACCTTCCTTGCGAGGTAATGAGGCAGGTCAGGAGGTCAGCAGGACTTGGGAAGGGAAGTGATCTTTCAGCAGTCCTCCTCCCCGTTGTAATCGACTCCAGCAGGGCAGCCCAAACTCTGCGGAGGGGTGGGGGGAGGGAGAGAGTGCGTGTGTGTTGGGGGGGTCCCCTTCTTTCTCCCCTCGGCCTCTTCCCCCCACCTTTCCTCCTCCTCCTGCTGTTTACTTTTGGCCAGATGGTGAGCACAGATTTCAGACAGGTCCCTGGAAGATCTTGATGCCTGGGCTTGGATCTGGGGCCCTCGGAAGTGTCCTGTTGCTGTCCTCTTCTCAGAAGAATTGGTGACTGTTAGTGGAGAAGTGCTCTTCAACCAGAGCCCGGCTGCCACCATCACCCTTTTCCTGAGCATCCACACAGTCCCCTTTCTCACCCTCAATATGAGGGAAGTGGCAACTCCCAGTCGAATTCCAGCACTAGTTCTGTGGAGCAGCGGAGAGACTTGGATGGGAGCTCTAGGGTGGCTGTTGGGGCCAGCAGATCCCCTTTCCCCTACCCAAAGAGGGCAGTGACGGCAGTTGTCCACCTTGCTGGACTGTGGCCAGGATAACTTTTTCACTGGGCCGTGGCTGAGTGGCAGAGCCGCTGCCCCCTTCCTGGGACTCTGGGGATCCACGTGGCCCTCCTTGAGATGGAAGGCACAGTTCAGGCAGCAGAACGCAGCAGCTTTGGCGAGGTCCTTGCAGTCCATCACTGATGTCAGGAAAATAGTGCTTCATGTGGGCTCTTCCTTTCTCATGAGTTATGATCAGAGTCGTTGGGTTTCATTAATGAAGACGATAAAAACCTTTAGAGAAGGGAACTTTGTTGTCTTCCAGTGAAGAAGACCTCATTCTGGTAATGTGCGGAAATGTGCTGGTCAGTAAAAGAGTGAGATGGCATCAAGGTTTTTATCTTTGATTTGTAGACCTGGGGCAGACCTGCAGGTTTGGGACCCTCCTAGGACAGGCAGACAGGTTGTCCTCTACTAGGGTTCCATTCCAGTCCCCCAGTGGATTTAAAAAAATCAGTGGAGAAAACCAGTGGCATAAAACGAGATTGACTGGCACGTTCCTTCTCATTTGCAGTGGCCGTTTGTGTTGAGGCAAATCTGTGTAATAAAAAACTGCACGACAAGGTTGGAGCTGTTCTTTTAGCCAACCGCACGTCTGGATTGTGTAGAAGTCCACTTTTGAAAAAACCACCACGTTTGCAAAAGAGACCTTCAGCCTCTGAGCTTCTGATTCCTTTTTGCCCAGAGAGCTCATGGAGATAACTGACTCTCTTCCTTTCAGGGAGCAAAGAGAACCCCTCAGACATTGCAAGGAAGAGAGGCTTAGCCCAGGGAATCCTGGTTTGGGGCTGATGGCAGTGGGCGTTAGCTCACTAACGCCCTTGAGATGGCCCCAGGGCCCTGACAGCTGCCATGAGGGACAGGAAGCATATAGAGTGGGGAAGGGGGGGCTCGGGGGCAGAGTTGTCCAACTCTTCAGCCTGCTTCCTTTGGCACAGCAAGTGGGGCGGAGTGGAGTGAAGGAGGGAGCACGTGTCTCCAGCAAGCCTGGCTAGAACAGAGATGATGATGCCCTCCATGACTATCCTTAGAAGGGTGGTTGAGCTCAACTCCCTCCCCATTCCTCTGCCTCCTGGATGTGGAGGTTTCCACTGCGCTCTCCTGGTCACACAGAGCGCTTGAGTGCAGGAATGGAGGAGGTCACCAGCTTTGCAGGAAGCTGCCCTGGGTTCCTGGGCCTGGCCCTCTTGCTGCCTCCTGATGCCTCCTGTCTTGCCATTCCCTCCATAGGGGGAGGTCCAGGTCCATCCGACCATGCCGGTGAGTATGACCCGTGTGTTGCTTGCATTCCATGCTCCCTGCTTGCTCTGTGTGTGTGTTTTTGGAGCAGGGCCAGGCACTGTTCTGAGTCCTGTTATGCTCAACACCCAACGTGGGTCCCCCTCATCTGCAAGCGTTGAAGCTGAGTTTTCCATGTCAACGTCAGGCAGGCAGTGCTGTTCCCAGAAGCTCCCCAAACTCTTCACAGTTCAGGGAAGGGGTCTTGGCACAGCCTGGTTTGTAGCAGGCTGGTGTTGTCGTTGTAAGGAATTTTTTGTGGGTTACTCAAGGGAACATTCCAAAAGATGGATCCCCCACCTGCTGTTTGTAGTTCAGGGTGCAAGTTTTGCTCTCAAAGGCGCAGGTGAGGCAAGAGAACAGCAGTTTGGCAGCAGCTACGTGTGCTGTGTCTGTAGGGATACCCCTTAATTGTACACCAACCCTTGTTCAAGCCTGGGGGGTCTGAAGCCTTCATTGTCTCTCCTTCCACCAAGCATTGCATGCAAGTTTCCACTGGTTCAGAGTGTCCTAAAGGTCCTCTCTTGACCCTGATGAACACACTCCTGATTCCTTCCTCCCAGTCAGGGTGAGGACCATCTAGGCCAGCTCTGCCCTTGAAGGTTCCAGTGCATTCTTGGGCATTTCAGGTATCTCCAAACAGGAAAGCAGCTGATGGCCTCCTGCCCTGTGCGCTGGGCCCGGCTCCCAGGTTCCCTGGCCCCAGAGGTGAGGCATGCCATGCCGTGAGCTCTTAAGGTGACAGAGAAGCCATTTCAAACCACAGCCTTCTGGTTCTGCTTCCTTCCTGGGCTTTTCTGGATATAGTGGCCAAGGACTTTTTCTGGAGATGCACTCCACAGAGGTACAAGCACTGACTGAACAGGGAAGCCAAAAAGGCAGGTGGTCTTCCCACATTCCTGACATGGGTGTCTGTTGCTGAAGGCGGCATCCTTTTCCCTCTGGTTCTCCTGGCTGCCTTGAAGCCACAAGTATCACTTAGCTGAGCACTGCCCTAGTTTGGGAAAGGGGGAGAAGCCAGCTTTTGGTTCAGTGAACAACTCTAGCGGTCACCAGCCCTGCTTGCAGAGAAAGAGTTGCATTTTCATGGCTAAATCGGAGCCCAGATGCTGCATCCTGATGCACCCTGATGCCAGCAGAAGCTGCCAGCCAAGAGGCCCATCATCACTACCTTGCCCTTCATCATGAGAGGTGTCCCTCCTTCCCCGTTTGCATCTCCACTGGCAGAAGAAATGGTGCATTTCCCTACCTCTGGCTTTCATTCTGAGGTTCTTCCTTAGAAGCTTCTGCTGTAGCACTTCAAGCTTCAGGCACATGAGGGTCTCCCCACCTGTCTTGGGATCACCAGCGCTGGGCAGCTTAGTGTAAGCAGCTGATTGGCACTGAGCAGCTCAAAAGAGGTGGGCCGGACCACCCTCTGCCAGATGCTCCCCACTTGCAGCTGTGTGTAGCCAGCAGGAATCATGGACAGTGGGGCATGCTGCATGTTGCAATCCACCACAGGGCTCGACCTGGCGAGGGCCAGAGGGCTTCTCCCACAGGACGTGGGTTGTGACGTCACGCTGTGCGTTTGCCATTGACATTTCCCAAGTAATTTTGTGTATAACTGCCACCAGTTTTGTGCGTTTCCAATCATCTAATTTTGCTTCCTTTAGTTAGTGTTTACTAATTGGACTAGGAGGGTCTAATCCACTCGCCTTGCAAGGTGCTCAAGTCCACAGTATCTCCCTTCTTTTATCCAAGATGGCTTTGGGTGTCTTGTGCTATGCCTGCCACCCAGCATGTGGGCCTGGGACGTCGAGGGCTTCACGTGTCTTGAACCTCAGTAGCTTTGCAGGGAGGAAGGGAGAGAGAGAGAGATGGGGATTGCACCCAAGTTGTTAAAGGCACCACACGCCTGTTTGGCTGTTGTAACACATTCCTCAAGCCGAAGGGGTAGGGACTTGCCCCAAAGAGCTGGGGAGCATGTTTTGGTGGTAGAGTTGGGCTCCTTCCCTCTAAGTAGCCTGAGTTGCAAATGGGAGGGTTCTGGGGAGTCTTGCCCTTCCTCCTCTGTCTGGGAGACTGGACGTGTCTCTGGTGATGCAGGCACAAGGGTGTCTCCTCTGGGCCAACCCCCTGATGAGGCTGAGCATGACCCAAAACAGCCCTGCGGTTCCCAGCCTTGGCTCTCCAAATGGAGTTCTAGTAGCAAAGTTGGGAATGGCTCCCTGGGGGCAGCTACTGGTCACCGTGGGATGGGTGGGTAGGTAGACTCTGGTCACCGTGGGATGGGCTGGGTAGGTAGACTCAGCTGGGACCTCAGCTGGGAGAGCTGGGACCAGCCAAGGTCGTGGGGAAGGAGCAGGAAGAAGAGGCAGGCCTCCAAGAAGGAATCCAGAAGTAGAGTACCTCACCCAAGCAAGGTCTGTGGATGGAGAGGAACAAGAACCAAGCAAACTAAGGCATGCCCTGAGTGAGATGTTCCATGGGCTGGAGATATGGGGCAGTTCCAGTGAATGGCCCAGTTATGGGGCATTCAACCACCACAAATTGGCCTCTAAAATAAAACTCTTCTGTGGGGAGGGAGATGAAATAATAATATTTCAAAGACTGTTGTGCTTGATGGCCAAGCAAACAGCTCAGCTTCTCTCCCTGCGATCCACCGCATGCAGCTCCACGTTGTCTGCTATACCATGGCTGAACTTGCACCAGGGAAAAACTTCCCACCCATCCGTGGTGCCTTCCTGTGCCCTGGACTGGGGTGAGGGAGGGAGGCAGACACACATGTGGAAGATGCAAATCAGCCACCACCCAAGAAGAATCTCAGGTCTCCGAAACTCAGCCCAACCGGAGCCAGGCAATGGCATCTTTTCAGGCAGCTCCTCTGTGGCTTTTCCATCCTTCTGACTTGTTTCGGAAACCAAATTCTTTCCACTGGACAGATTTTCCATGAAATCCAAAGCAGCTGCCACCTGGATCAGGGGAGGCCGATTCAACCCAGACAGGGATTCCTCTCCCTCTTCCTGATCTGAAACCTTAATGATTGGCTGTTGCTTTCCAGGAACCCCTATTCACTGAGGCTATGGGCTCCTTTCCCCATGGGCGTCTGCACACGTGTGTGTGCGTGCAGACAGCCAGAGGAATCACATGCCTTGGTCCCCACTCCTTACTGCAGCTTAGCTTCAGTATATGTGAGTGATGCATTCTAGCTCATGTCAGGTATTTTGGAAACTGTGGTCGCTTGAGAGCTGGTCCCCAATGTCCATGTTTATCGGATGGAAGTCTTTGAGGGCAGGAGCATGTCGGCCTTAAGCTGACCTGGGTCTGTGCTTGCACAACCTTCCATTCTCCGGGAAATTCTGGGGTCTCTTCAACCAGGGAAAGAGTCCCCTTTCCAAGAACAGGAGCCAGCCATCCTGTGGGCGCATCCACTTCTCTGACCACAAATGCTGGGCGTAGGAAGCATCAAAATGCAGCAAATAGAAGGCAGAGTACAGTGTGAGAATGAACCCTTCAGGCCGATGTTCCTGCTCCTTCAGCCTTGCCCTGGCCTTCAGATCCTCATGCAGCAGAAGTCTAGCTGCTGCAGAGCAGAGGTATGCACAAAGCAGACACTGTCCCACCTGCATTCTGTGGTATCTCAAACCTCCATGACACTTCTGAGGCCGCAGATCCAAGATATAAGAACTTCCAGGGACCCATATGAAACCCCCCAGCCACCACCCCCAGCTTCATGGCATTTGCAGACCTGATGAGCATCTCCTCGACTGCCTCATCCAGGTGCCTCATCCAGGCAGCACCCAGGAGTGCTCCGCCTGATGACCCAACTTGAACTATTAGAAGCCTCTGGTACCAGAAAAGTTATTCTGGTTGTATATCAGGCAGTTTGGCAGTGGACTCGATTGT
This sequence comes from Cryptoblepharus egeriae, assembly GCA_030015325.1. NCBI lineage: Eukaryota > Metazoa > Chordata > Lepidosauria > Squamata > Scincidae > Cryptoblepharus > Cryptoblepharus egeriae. The sequence continues at coordinate 693,477 of JAREYC010000007.1, forward strand.
CAAGGGAGGTGGCAACTGTCACGGGATCTTCAAGCCCTGGCTTGACATGCACCTGTCGGAGATGCTGTAGGAGAATTCCTGCAACAGGCAGGGGTTGGACCAGATGACTTACCAGGTCCTTTCCAATTCTATGAATGATTCTCTCCTGGTTGATGAAGGACTGTTAGGACTCCTGGGGAACAGTTGCTTAACCAGCTCTGAACAGCCCTCCCAGTGTGACTACCTTGACCACAAGCTGCCCTTCTATCTGTAAGGATATGGCTGAAGACTTGGTCCAGAGCTTCACTGAAACGGTCTGTGCTGGGTCTTCTTGCACAAGCCCACCCACGTGCTGATGCGATGACTCCAGCTGGCCCGTGTGTCCTCAGGTGCGCAGCCCCCCCACTGCCTGGCGGCAGGCACCCTTCTGCATTTGCTTAACCGCCAGATGTGGTTGTCTGAAGAAGGCATGCTCCCCTCTCCCTTTGCCAGGCTTGTCTGGTGCTGCAAAGTAGGGAGCAGCAGCATGACCCTCACTGGAGGCTGGGATTAATGAATGTTTGTGTTAACGGTCAGTGAGCCTCAGTGGCTCCTAATGAGGCCTTTGATAGCAAGGCTCCCTAATTACTGAGGCAGCCCTTTAGTCCTGCCCCGTCCCCTAATTGTTAACACACTTCCTTGAGCAGTGGGTGTTTTTTGCCATTCCAAAAACGCACTCAGGGCCCCCTGAACTGACCCTTCCTCAGGGCAATTATTCCTCTCCTGTGATCTGGAGGGCTTAACCTGCCCATCGCTTGACACATCAAGCTGGATGATGTCAACATGCTGGGCTGTAGCGGCTGAGCCGTTCAGACCCTCTCAACTAGCATGCCTGGCTTCGAGCCCCGGGTGCTGCAAGATGGGATCGTCTCCTGTCAATTGCCCAGCTCCTGCCAGCCTAGCCATTTGACAGCACGGATATGCAAACAGAGAAATAGGTATGACCTGAATGAGAACGTAACAGTGTTGCATGTGCCTCTGTATATAATCATGATCACGGAGATGTCTTCCAACAGTGAATCCTAGAGTTGGAAGGGACCTGGTAGGTCATCTAGTCCAACCCCCTGCCTGCAGCAGGAAATCCCCCTAGAGCATCCCCGACAGGTGCTCGTCGAGCCTCTCCTTGAAGATTCTCAGTGACGCCAGTGAAGCTGGCTCTTCGGCTTAGAAATGAGGATGAGCACCATTAGTCAGTCAGTCACAACCAGCAGCACAACATGTGGGGGACACCTTCACCTTTACATCCAGTGGAGTCCTTGGGAATTTGTGGGGCCATATTGTGCACTCTCCAGAGCAGGCTCATTGGGTCATCTTTCATTCTCTCTACTCAGTATGTGGCTTTGGCTCTTTCTCTCCTGCTTGTGGTGACAGAGCTAAGCAGGTCTGCAACTGGATGGGAGACCGCATTCCACCTGATGTAGGTGACCTCAAAGTCATGACTGTCATGAAAAGGAAGGGAGTTATCTAGTGACCACCCTCCATTCCAGGGCAGCAATACCTAATGCCAAGCACTGACTCCCTTGCTGTCCCCTTATCAGGTAGAAGGAGTCCCCTGCCACCATCCAAGAGGGATTCCTTTGGCAAAAGCCCTCACTGAGAAGGCTATGTAGGATGATCCATGTTCTCACTCGGCCAAGAATATCTGTAGAGCAGGAGGCTGACGGTCCCCTAACCCAGAATTGGCAGAGGTTTGGAACCAAAAGGTTTCATTTCATGTGCAAAAAACGTAACAGGCTTAGGGTTATTGCAACACATCCACCTTCCCCAAATAGGGGTGCAGACTCAGCCTGGATCCCCCCTTGGCCCATGCCGAACCGAGGCTGCTTAGAGCTCCCACTTTCTGGATGGGGAAGAACCAGTTAAAATAAACTCTTATGTGACAAGTTTGTTGGTTCCTTTCTAATTTCTCCTGAGGTTCTCCCAGCAGCTTTCTGGTGCTGCCCAGTCTGGAGCCTGCAGTCAAAGAGGAGGTGTCTCCCTCAGGCGTAGGGACTTCTTTCCAGCCCCCCCCCCCCCCCCGGATCTGAAGCCCTTCAGGCATTAGACGCAATAGGAGGAAAAATCCTAACATGAAAGTGTATATCCAGTGCTCTGTCCCAGTGATCACAGAAAGGCATTTTAACGTTTAGAAAGGAAGCAGTCAGAGACCAATAGCTAATGAAGGAGGCAGGTAATGAAGTATCTGGGGGAGGTTGAGCTGCGCGCAACCCACACCCCCCTCTCTATTGGCAGCGAGGACCAGTCACAGGTGATGCACCTCTAAGTGCTGTGATTCTTTTTCTCTAACTGGTTTTTGCCAGAGAGAGATGAATAGCTGCCAAAGAGGAAGATGACGACAACGCCTCCACTCAGTCCCAGCCTGGGCTGTGCTGGTTCTCCTCCGCAGTTCAGGATCTAACCCAGATCTTAGCTGGATTCTTGCTGTTCCGAGAAGCGTTACTTTCTGGAGCCGAGCTGCATGTCAGCAGCTTCAGAAGAACTGTCAGGAGTGCAGCATCTTGCTGATGTTTTCCTGTCTGGCTGCTCCTTTCCCTTGTTCTGTCTCTTAGGTTTTCGTGTTTAAGGACGTCCTGGGTAAGCACGTGGCTGGGTGCCATCTCCAGGCTTCCCTGGAAGCTTTGGGGAGTGTTAAGTTGTATGCCTTTGCTTTGTCATTAGTAATTCCTTGGAAGCCTTGATCTGTGCAAGATCTTGGCATGTGCCAGGCTGCTTTCCAGAAGGTGACAAGCAAGAGCTTGAGTGGATGTCTTGGGAAGTTTGAGGACAAGTCCTGGGCTGGCTTTCTGCAGCCTTGTTTCCTTGGGAGTGCCTCAAGACTGCCTCTCTTTGTCCAGGTGGGTGCAGAGCAAGCACGGCCTGAGCCTTTCCAGGGGCACAAATGTGTTGGAGGGTGACAAGTCATATCCACCCTAGCAAAGGAACTCTGCTTTCTCGGGGAGGAGAAACACAAACGTGTGTGTTGATTGCAGATGGAAAACTCTAGCCCAAAATGTGAGACCCCATTTTTCCCCAGCATCAGAAGTACTGCAGATTTGCACGGTGGTGGGGATGGAGGTTGCCCTCCCGCTGGACGCTAACCATGTTTGGCATCACAGTGGTGCAGCCTGCTCTCCTCCAGGTCTCTCCTGATGGGCCGCTTGTGACTTGTACTTGAGATTTCAAGCCTACAGATGTCTGACACAGAAGCTGGCACAGTTTGGTTGGAAGCAGCTGTCCCAGAATGTGCTTCTCTTGGGAGCAAAGTGGGGTCTTGCTGCTCCCGAACTGGAATGTGGCTGCCCCTTAACTGATGAGAGGTCCCTGGGTGTTGCTGACCTCAGCTGAGTGGTGCTTCTGAAACTCTTCATTCCCAGGAGCCACAGCTGGGGGAAGCTTGGAGTCCCCCTGCCAGCCCTATAGGGTTGCAGTCTGGAGAAATGGGCTTCCTTCTCACCAAGTCAGAAGAAGGCTGAAAACTCTCCTAGATGCAAATAACTGTCAGCATGGACTCTGACTGTGTTCCTCGAGCAAGTCAAGTATTTACAGTGGTACAAAAAGCAGATTTCATTCAACTGGGGTCTAGATTTAAGGACAGGAGGAAAGCTTGACATGTGGATACAGCAGTGCCTTGGAGCTCTATTCTAGTTTGAGGTGGATCAGAACCAACATAAGGATGGAGTGGAAGCCCATGTAGGTACACTGGGTATCAGCTTATTCCATCCCAAACAGCTTTTACAAAGCTTTGATCCTTTATCCTCATGACATCCCTGAGAGGTGAGACTGAGAGTGAGTGACTGGGTCAAGATCCCCATGAAGCTTAGGGAGTTGAACTCCTGGTTGTGCATGTTTCAAACCAAATCCTTAATCACAACAGTATCCCGACTTTCCAGATCTGAGTAACCCCATTGGGGCTGCTGCAGTGTTTCCTTGTGCCATGGGCTGGCGCAGCAGTGGTCTGTAACTTGCTCTGGACACAGCCGGCCTGCCTGTTCCAGTGCGAGCTAGAACGGTGTTGTAAGCCTCACAGAGCAGGGATCTCTCTTGTAAACCCATCCTGTGCTCTGATGGTGCAGTGTGAAGAATAATGAATTAAAACTGCCTTTGGAGTTGACTTCCTGTTCCCTTTTTAAAAAGGAGAGACCAGTGTGTTGTCATCTCTGGCAAATACAGTCAAGGTTGGAACTTCCCACTGAGTGAAGCATGTGTGGGCTTGGAAAGCTTTTTGGAAATGTAGTAAAGCCAAAAATGATCCCAGTTCAAGGGAAGAGCGGGCTGTGCGAGGCGCCTGGAAAGACGGACCCCTCCACCTGTCCTGCCCCTTCACAGTTGGCTGAGCTTTTGGGGCAGCAGAGAACGTTCACAGGTGTTCTCACCGCAGGGCCAAGGCCAAAAGTGGTGTAGCCTAGAAAGGGGGTGTGGATGGGAAGCAGGTACATCAGGCCTTCTCTCCCCCGGCATACCCCCTTCAGACTCCTCGGTGTCCCTGGTTTCCTGTATGTCGGGCCTTGTCTCCTGACTCTCCGCCGTGTGTCCTCCTGCACTGACCATCCTGGTGACGACTTCCCTTTCTCTTTCCAGGGCAAAGTGGCTCAGACTGCCTGCATGTCTGCATGCAAACACTTGTCCACCTCGTTGATGCAGCTGCTCTTAGAAGCCGAAGTGAGGCAACTGTCGCTGGGGGCCTTGCAGCAGTTCAACCTGGACGTGGAAGAGTGTGAACGTAAGGGTCTCGGCATCCTGGGGCTGGGCGTCTGGGGGAAGCAGTCTCTTTTCAGACTTCAGTGGCTCTTTGGACGGTGGCTTCAGAAAGTCCAGAGGGAGGTGGGTTCTGAGCACACCTGAACTGCTCATGCCTGGGTCCTCCTAAGCAGGCCACACAAAACAGATCTCGGAACAAGAGGGAAACTACATCCTCTGCTGAGTGAAGTGGGCAAATGGCCTGAGATAAAGAATGGGGTGGTGGAGGTCCTTCCTTTAATTGTAAGAGTGAGATGGAGGAGCCACAACTGAGGAGGAGGTCCTGCAGCAAAGAGAGCAAAGGAAACCAGCCATGGGGGTTGAGAGTTAAATGGAGTAGGGTTGCCTTGAGTTGCAACCCCACACCCAGGCGGGATAAGAGGGGCAATTGGGGTCAACACCTTCCTCTTGCCCCACTTGGTCCTCCCCAGCTGGGACCCTCTGTGCACACGTCAGTAAAGCTAATGCATGCAGAGAGGGTTGCCAGCTAAGCGCCAGCCTCAGGATTCTCTGCACATGCTCCAACAAAGCTAGTGTGTGGGCAGAGGGTGCTGAGTGCGGCCCTGGCCTCAGGACAGTCTGCGCACACACCAGCAAGGGTAGTGCATATGCAGAGCGTTGCAGGCTTGGTGCTAGCCTGGCACTAGGAAGGGGAACTTTGAACAGTGCTGTCCAGGCTTGGCAGATCCTGGGTCATGATCCTAGAACCCGGGTGTCACCTGGTTTTTCCTGGGTGTTGGCAAGCCTGCTAGCTAAAGAAGGGGAAGTGGGAATATTGAAATGTGGGTTTAAACAGCGAGGAGCCATGTGAGAGAAAGAGTGGCCACTCAAATTTCAAGTGGTTCAAGGTGGCAGAGGGGCGGTGGGGGACACAATGGGCATGGAAAGCAGTGTCTGACCCAGGAAAGTCTGTTTCAGCTCAGGGTGTTACGTGCTGGGGAGATCAGTGGGATGGAGCTGCCAGCAAGGCAGGAGCCACCTCAGCACCCAGGGTTTGGGTGGAGAGCATGAAAGGCAGCCCACTTCAAGTCAGGCCAAGGCAGAAGTAGGAGAAGGTGCCTCTCTGGCGGGCTTAACCACACCCTGCAGCCTAAGCACAGCCTTGCCATTCCTGGGCATCTCCCCACATCTGAGAGGCCCATTCAGAACCTGGAGGTTACAGCATTTTGTGGGGAGACATTCGCAGACCGCAGAGCGACTGAAGCAGGCGCCTCTGCATTGCTGCCCAGAGACTTGTAGAGTAATTCCTTGTTTTGCCCAAGCACAGCCATCAAGCTCATGAATCTTCCTGTTGTCCCATCGACAGCCCCCCTCGCCCTTCCACAACAGCCCTTTCCTGTATGCACCTCACTCCCAAGTTCTTTCCCCCTCCTTTGTTTCCCTCCTTCCCTCCCAGGGATTACCTGCAGTTGTGGTGAGGAAGACAGGCAGTTGTTCTGCTTGGAAAGGCCTGGGAAGGAATTTGGGGCGGGGGGAGGGAGCGCACAGAGTCCAAAAGTGGCTCTGGAAGGGCCGGCCAGGCAACCAGCAGTTCCTTGACCAGCCACAGGTGGACGAGGACCCCAGAGGGCTCCTGTCTGCTGGTGGGCACAGCTTTGATGCTCTCTTTTAAGGCTCTGAGTTTAGTCTGCAATCGTACTTTGCAAGTGTTGAGCAAAGAGGAGCGCGAGGGTTTCTAGCCTGCCCTCCCAACTCTGGTTTAGGAGGGTGGAGGTGCCTTCTGCAGGTAAGGGCCACAGGCAGGCATGTCCTGGGCATTGAGGTGGCCCTCCAGACCCGGAGGAGAATTTCCCGCACCCCGAGGGTTCAGGCTGTTTCTCCAAGTTGGGCTAGAAGGCCTGTGTAATGGGCACTGGTGAACGTCTCCTCTTCTGCTCCCTCCTGTGTTCTCTTGAACTGTCTATCTTGCTCTTTCTCAAGGGCTTAGCAGTTCCTGGGGGGGATGTTTTGTAAGAAGGTTTGAGTCCTTCAGTGACCCGCCCCGAGTGGGTGGCCCTGGCCTGTAGGCCTCGCATGGATGTTACTTCTTGGCCCAAACACAGCCCCTCCAGGCCACCAGCCTGCCCCGGGCACTTTGTCTGGAGAGCAGCTCCATTCTCCAGCAATTTTCTGCTCCTGGGGCCGGGCTGGAGGTGGCTTGCTCCAGATCAGAGCCGTTTCCCAGGCAATGCAAGTGGCTCCTTGGGCACCTCTGTGCTAATTGCCCTGACACCTGCTACGGGCAGCAAAGGGGAACTGGCTGTGCCCTCCCAGGCTGGCTCTGCCTGTCTTCCTGCCAGGGAGCCATCAGCGTGCCTCCAGAGTGCATTGGCAGGGCACCCTTCATGCCTCGAGCAAGGAGTCCTTTGGTCTCCTAGATCTCCAAACAGTTTGCAGAGGCAGGCGAGGGACTGGCATTGCAGTCGGACTTGCAGGGTAGGTTGAGACAGATTCAGGGCTGGAAGTGACCTTATCCTGGCGCCTGGAGAAAACCTTCAGGGAAGGGACTGTTGGAGGTGTTGCCAGTCAGAGCAGACGCAGAATGAGTCCGTTTTGTTGAGTCCAGCCTGGCCGCATGATGCACTAAGGAGACTCAGCAAGGCTGAGCTGTTGCAAGAAGGTCAGGCCTCACTGTTTAGAAGACAGGCACAGCTGATGATCTGAAGGGTCAGTCATGGAGGAGGGATGGGTGGGAGAAAACAGAGCATCGGCATCCACAAGTGGGGCTTCCTACCTGGGTGCTTGGGCCTGGCTCCCCTACTGGGTGGTGGAGTGGAGGTCAACAAATTGCACATTGTGGGGGCAGCAACAGAGGCTTTGTACACTCTTTCTCCTGAGCCCAGCGTTTTGGTGACATTTGGATCCTGTCCGGAGATGGTTCAAGATACGGTGCCTGCTGACTCTTTCTTGTCTTACTGACACCCTCTCACGTTTCCCGCACTTGAGTGTTTGTGCCAGCATGAGCTTTAGAATTGGAGGGTCTGGGCTGTGACTGGCTCCCGAGTGGGGTCTGTAGCCTGTGCTCCGTGGCAGGGAATTGGGCAGTGTTGGAGGTGCCCTCTTCTGCTCTTACCCCTTCTCCATTGTTCCTTATGGAGTTTTTCCCACCAATGCCAGCTCTGTCGTTAGCATAGTTCTTTTGTAAAGTTGAGGGCAGGCCCTTCATCTGACAAGAGAATAGGATATGGCATACGTCACGTCACAAGTCTGTTTTCTCTCCAGCAGAGGTGCCATCATATGCGCTGAGTCTGGATTTCAGAGACGCGGCACTTTTCCAACATTGGGCTGGTGTTCCTCAGTGGATGGGACAAGGTGGCTGTTGTTTCACCAGCTTATGTGGAGTTAACAGGAGTAGGGGATGGATAGAGTGGATAGGATCAGTGTTACGCATAGAGAGATCCACAAAGAGTGGAGAGAGAGATGCTCATTTTCTCGCACAACACCAGAATTAGGGAACATCCACTAAAATATCCCCTGGTGTTGCAAGATTTAGGACAGACAAAAGAAATTATTACTGTTTACGTAGCGTGTGATGAGTCTGTGGCTCTCCATGCCACAAGACGTGGTGATGACATCTGGCCTGAATACCTTTAAGAGGGAATTTCTGGAGGAAAAGTCAATCACGGTTTACAAGCCATGGTTATCTATGGGTAACTGCAACCTTCCTATTTGAGATGTGGGCTGTTGCAGGATGCCAGATGGAGCACAAGGATGCAGGTCTCTTGTCTTGTGTGCTCCATGAAGCATTTGGTGGGTCACTGTGAGATAAGGAAGCTGGACTTGGTGCGGTTTGGCCTGATTTGGTGGGGTTCTTCTTATGGGTGTATCTCAAGTATGGGGTAGGACCGTTAGATGTTGACCCTCCTGTAATTCTTAATGAATGAGGAAATGTCCATTTGCAAAACCTGTCACTAGCTGTTGACCTATGGTGGAGGGACCTCAGGATAGTAGTGCTTGGATGCCACCTCCTCCTTCAGCCAGGCAGCGCTCCTCCACCTCCTCAACCATCAGAAAGGTCATCAAACAAGGCCATGATGGACTTCTGAGTGTCTCCAGCTAGGCCAGGTGAGACAGAGCAGCTACACATGGCTGGCGAAATGCTGAAGAGCTGGTTTTCAGTATTCTCCAGCCAGGAGAAGGTAGTTCAGGCCTTCAACTCTAGGGTTCTTGACACTGTCCGTGGTGCTGTGTTTAAACAAACAGATAGACTTGAAGTGTGAAGCTGGGGACGTGTGGCATTGAGGAAGTGAGGGTGCCTTTGGAGGGGACACTTCCCTTGACAGTTGTAGCCGCTCAGTGTGAGGCATTCTTCAAAACAAGTCAATATTCAAGACAATGGGAGTGACTCTTGCCATTTTCTGGTCCTCGTGGAGTGACGATCCATCAGTTTGGAGAGGTTGCCCTGTTTCTGCATCGGTGAAAGAGTGGCTTGGCATGTGTGTGTTGACAAATGTCTGGATCATGGCGACAGCCATGAAATTGGGAGGTTCCTTCAGTGCCCCCAATATAAATGGCCTTTGGAGCTGAAAAGCAGTTGACAGCTGAAGATGGGATTGTGCTCGGAGGGAAAGAGTTTTCCATCGAGCCCTCTCCCCGCACTCTCCCTCCGACCCGCAATGCTTTTCTTCTTTGCAGATGGTGTGCCCGTTCACAAAACAAATACTCCGGAGCCCGGCGAGGCTCATGGGAAGAAATTTCAGGTCGAATTAGTACAGTTTCCTTGCTGTCAGGATGGGGGAATTAATGGTGTTTTGATGACACAAATTTTGAAGGGTGGACAAAAAGCCCGAGGGGAGGGAGACCTGACTCCTTAGAAGAGCAGCCCCCCGGCCCCCCAGCCGCTGTTGTCTCTGCTGTCATCCGTCTGCCAATCTCCCTGTCCATGGTTCGTTAAAAGCGCTTTTTATCCTCTCTTCTTTCCCACAGAGTTTGCCAGATCCGGGCCAGTGCCTGGGTTCCAGGGGGACACGCTGCAGTTGGCCTTCATCGACTTGAGACAAGTACGTCTTTGTCTGCTTGTTTTTTGTGCTTCTTTTAAGTTGTGTGACTGAAGACCAGGAGGTCTTAAGGAAAGGGGAAGGGAGGAGGGGCGGAGCTGGCGCGCTGGGCCAAAGGCCTCTGCCGCCGCCGCCATCGGTGCCCAACCCGATTCCTCAAGTGGTGGCCATCTCGGTGTGTGGCTGGTTGGACGTGAGCAGCCAGGTGGTGGCCCTTGGCCCAGATGGGTGGCATTCCGGTGGGTTGCCTGGACCCTGAGCAGGTGATGCCAATGGAAGAAGCCTTGATGTAGCGGCTGCTCCTGTTGGCCTGGCTCCATTTGGGCACAATACCTTGTGGGGGTTTGCACTGGGTGCAATGGAAGGCAGAGTGGTGGGGTTTGCTTTGGTGTGGGGTTTGCTTTGTCTGGGAAGGAGGAATCACCTTTTTCTTAGGAACTTCCCTGTCCCAGATGATCGAGGTGCTGTTCATGGTGATGGCTGCTGAAGGCTTGCCCATGGATAGGACCTCCTTATGGCAGACTTGGGCAAACGGGAACCCCAGGGCTTGGCAAACTCACTGAGGACAAAATGAGGCCATTTTTTGGCAAATGATTTGTGTGGGGGAGCTGCCTGTGGGGATGTGTAGTGGGGGGTCCAGCTCCTGTCATCTCTGGGCATTGAAGATGGATGGGGATGGATAGGAGCTCTGAATGGTGAAAGATGCAAAGGCTGATGCCCTTTTCATGAAAACAATTGTTGTCCATTGAAGACACCCCACTTTGTCTCAGCTGCCATGATGATGCAGTACCGTTTGTTTCCAGGGTTGACATAGTCTTGCGTTCTGAATGGCGTTCTGTGGATCATGGGGTGTTTCTGAAGCCCACGTCGGCTCCCTTGGCGTGATCAGCTCCACTCCCCCCACTCCATTCCCATTCTGTGCCAAGGCAGTTTCAGCCTCTGCATCCGAGTGGTCAGTCCTCCTGTAGCACCTTCCCATCCAGAATGTGCCATGATGCAGGCTCGAGCGAGGCATTTTGCCTGCTTTCCAAATATTTAATGAAGTGGTCCCAGGTACTGGTGACAGAGAAGAGCCACACACGTGCCCAGTGGCTGATCTGTACCTGAATGGACCGCTGAGATGCCACAAGGAAGCTCACAGGCAGGATGTGCTGGAAACCTTGCTCCGCATTGCTGCACAGCACCCTCGTGGCACATGCAGGGCCTTTTGGTGATTTACTGTGACTGGTGAGCGCATGGAGAGCAGATCTTCAGTGAGATACCAAATCCTTCTCAAAGGGAAGGTGTTTGTAGGGGGAGTGGCTCTCGTCTAGACTATGGAGATAGAGCATTGCCTGCTGCTTGAGCAATTAGTGTGGCTGCTGCCCCTTGGAAGTGCAGGGTCTTCCTGTGCTTGTAGATCACCCTTAGCTTTGCTCACCCAGACACAAGGACTCAGAGCAGGGAAGCTCATAGATGAGACAGTATTGCTGGTCTCCCAAGGTGGACAATCTGACTGATGTGCGACCAGTTTGGAAACCTGTGTGGGTTCATCGTGTCTTCCTCTGCACTGCGCAGAACATCAGCATCAATCCGCTCTGAATGCAACTGGCTTGTGGTTGTACTAAGCAGGCCTCCATCAGTCTTGGAAGACTATGGTATTATGCTCGGCGCTGCATACGCTGCATGCGAAGCACGAAAGCCTGGGTTAGATTGTTATGGAGGATAGGCTGTTCCCCAAGCAGCAAATCTCCCCTCCCCACGCCACTGAATTAGTCCAATGGAAAGGCAGAGCCAATACGATGGGTTCCAGCTGTGTTGCAGAGCTGGGCTAAGGATAGGAGCTCACCCTGTCTTGTGGGGACCAACCCGGGTCTGCTGGTTAACAGGCACAGTGTCTTAGCCAGTTGCGCCACCCACAGCCATGGGTTGTACCGTTGGATCAGTAAAGAGAAAAAGGGGAACAAGGGGTGTGACCTGCTAATGAACTAGTGTGGAGCAATTGTGTACCCTTTTGACGGTGGTCCTTTGGCTTTTCTGTACCCGTGAGCGGAGTATCACCTTCCCCACTGCCTCCCTGTCTTGCTTTATTCCTAATTACTGGAGGCGGAGGCATCGCTAAGGGGGTTCACGGGGTGGCAGTTGAGCTTGATACGTGGCCAAAATAGTAAAAAATGGGAGATGTACAAATAATGCCATCATGCTATATCATTAGAAAGGTAATTCAATGCTGAATGCTGTGACACAGATGTCTTTGAAATCTCTGTGCTCTATCAAAAGACACGGCCCATTAGCAAGAACACTTTTTATTTACTTAATGAATTAAATTTGATTTTGTCATGGGGGTCGACAGAGGCTTCTTCCCTTTGGTTTAGCAGATGCCTTTGCTGTGCCATGCCCCGCTTTTCTAAGTCTGTGTGTGATGTTATTTCACTGGGCTACACTTTCATCAGCTGTGCACTGACTAGTACTGTTTGAAAATGGTGTATTTTATTCCAAAGTCATCCCTCTGTCTTCAGAAAGACCTGGGCTGTAATCCTCTCCTTCTGGAAACAAACTCTACCAGTGACGTCCATCTCAGCCCTGCAATGGTTCTGGTCTCCAGGTCTCACCTCCGATGGTCTCTGCTGGAGAATGGACTGGAGAGAGCCCTGTTTTCATGACCAGTTCAAAGAAGCAGTGAAGCTTTTGTTGTTGGAAGGACAGCATGGGGGGGGGGGGGGGGCTCGAGGAGTGTCTTCCTAAAGATAACCTATAGTTCTCAGAACCCAGAGGCCTGCAGTCTATGTGGAAATGAGCCTGAGAAAGAAACCATCCCATTGAGACCCTTCTTTTGTTTAAAGACCTGAAGGTCTGGGAAAGTTTGGGTGATGAAGGGTCTCTACATAATGTGGAGGATGCTGTTTGGACTTATTTCTGTTTAGTGTATGACACCAAATACATGGACTTAGGATAAATCAGATTTCAGTGTTGCTCTTTGGGCTAGTGGGTGTGTAGTATCAGGTGACTACATCACGGGTTACAAGCCATGAGGGGCGTGTAGAGGTGAACAACTTCCAAATGCCAGATGTGTGTGTGTGTGTGGGGGGGGGGGGAACCTGGATGCAGGTCTCCCATGTGCTCCCTGAGGCACGTGGTGGGCCGTTGTGTGATACAGGAAGCTGGATTAGATAAGCCTATGCACAGCACCCTGTGAGCACCTGATCTAGTGGAGGCTCTTATGTTCTTATGACTCCTTCACTGAGCTCAATATTATCTACTGTTTGTACTGGTGGAGCCAGTCAGAGGTCTTTCCTGCTACTTTCCAGCCCAGCTACTTTAGTCCCTCTGAACTGGAGAGGCTGCCAGGATGTGGAACTGGAGCCCGGAGAGTGCAAAGCAGGTGAGCCATCACTGAGCTGAGTCTGATGACCCTTCTTGGTGCACAAGGTACAGAATGTCTAAAATTAATACCCCAGAGTCTTGTGAATAGTCCTGAAACTGAGGACCTGGCTTGTTCTTCGTCTGATTTCCATCATGCAGGGATTCCTGGAAGGTCATCCAGCTGTTTTGGGGGCAGCCTAACTGCATGTAGCCTTCCTTTTTGCTGACTCCAGTTGAGTCTGCACATGTTAAATCTGCTAGCCAAGAGCCAGCAAGTGCTGAAAGAGACTGGCTTGCTTTGTTTTCCGCCTCCTTCCCCGGCTTGCTGATCAAATGCGGGCTTACCTTCCATTCTGAGGCTTAATTCCTGGCTCCACACATCTCGACTGACTAGTCAAGTGGATATCAGTTTTGAAAAAGAAGGGGGTGTCCCCCCCTGCTCAAGCTTTGACAGGCCCTCCCATTAGGTAGGGAGATCCTGCTCATCACAGCAGCCGGGATAAGGCTCAAGGTATCATTTTGGGAATAAGGTGTCGCTCTCCGCAAAGCTGCTGCCTGGAGTTCCCTTCCCTGCAGTGAAGAACAGGCACGAGTGGCAGGAGTTGTTCTTTCTTGGAGAGGGTCTGTTTCCTTCTTAATAAAATCCTGCAGCCTTTGCATCCAAGCGTGTGATGGAGGCTGCAGAGATTTTGGGCCAAACCGATGGCGCTGCTGCTCATGTGCTCCTGTTTCCACCGGTGCATCTACGGAAAACTTGCTTCTGCGTTCCTGCCTGGCCTCGCGTTCAGTCTGGGCACTGGACTGCTGGGGTCCAGGGCAAAGCCCAAACCAGGGGACTCTCCTGACAGTCTCCCACCTGCCCCAATTGTCTGAGCGCTGCCATGACTGCTGCTGCTGCCCCCTCATAGAGAAGGGTCAGGTGTCACTCCAGCTAGTGGCAGGTCCTCTGATGGTCAAGGGATCATGTCCCTACCCAAACATAGCACTTCCTGCAGAGCAGACCAACAGGGGCTTTTCCAGTCCAGCATCCTGGTTTCATTGCTGACCAAAGACTTTGCTGTAGTTTCCTATCTGTACCTGCTGTCAGTACTTGAGCAGTTCATTGAGTAGTTGCTGTCAGTTCATTAATATTTCCATTCTTGGGATTAGTTTGTTTGCTTACAAGCTGTCTAATAGGTAATGAATCACAATAGTGATAACACACATGGCTGCCACCGTGTCTGTGGCAGCAAAACCTGTCTGTTGGAGGTTCCTCCATTCCTCCGTCCGGCATCACTGCAGGGCACTGGCAACCTTTGAGGACCCTCAAGCAATCTTCTCTCCACACCTTTCCCAAATGTTAGGACTGGTCCCTGCAAAGCTGGCCTGTGGTGTCTGAGTACTGCAGAAGGTTCTGGTGCTCCCAAGGTTGGTCCCTCCTCAAACCGGGTTTTCTATGATGTGGCTTGGCTGTATCCTGAGGGTATCCTGCATCCTGAGGGTCTTTATTCTTTAAACAGGGCAGCAGCAGCAGCACCCCACAGACTCCAGAGCATTTTGAAACATTGTCAGCCCCGTCCGTCTCCCTGAGCATGAGGAGGCAGCATCTGATTCATGAAAGGGAAGGTGATTTGTAGCTTTTCCCCAAATCCCTCCTCCGGTGGTGCTTTCAGCCCTGCCAAAACATCACTTGCAGCAGGGCTCGCTGTGGATTTAGCGCCTGAGCTGGGACTTTTCCCTGCTTTTGAGGGATTAAGCCGGCCTTAATGCTGCCTTAAGCACAGCCTTTGAGGGGGAGCAATTATGTTATCATCACTCAAAGCTGGGTCCGGTTACCAAGCCAGACGTGTGGAAATCCCTTTCCTCTTTCTTCGAAGGACACGTTGGTGTGCCAAGGAATTTGACAACCTGGAGAGTCCCCAGAGGGTGCAGCACCAGTGGGGGGGGGGGGGGGTGGCGGATTGGATTTGCCTTCCCAAGGAGAGACCAAAGGAACAGCCTCCTGCCTTGATCTGCTAACAGCCTTCTTCAGTCAAGTCTCTTCCCAAATAATCCTCTCCAGGAATGAGTATTTTTGGAGATTTTGAACCTTCATCCAGTGGCATAGCTAGAGGGGGACGGAGCAGTCAGTCTTGGAGGGAGCCTTAGAGCCATTCCAGGCTGGGGGGAGCAGAACAGAGCTGTATGGTTCTGCTCCCCCAGCCTAAAATGACTCAGAAGGGGTGAGGATCCTCCAACACTGACTGCTCTGTCCCCCCTTTAGCTATGCCGCTGCCCTCATCCCTAAAGGCGTAGTATCAATGCAACATTAAACAGAGTCTTTTCTTGCAGTGCATGCAGATCTGCCCTTGCAGACCATCTTGCTCAACATCACCAGAATCATAGAATCCTAGAGTTGGAAGGCACCTAGTAGGTCATCTAGTCCAACCCCCTTCCTGCAGCAGGAAATCCCCCTAGAGCATCCCCGACAGGTGCTGGTGGAGCCTCTGCTTGAAGATCCCCAGTGAGGGAGAGTCCACCACCTCCCTTGGCAATCTCTTCCACTGCCAAATTGCCCTCACCATCAGGAATTTTTTCTGGATATCCATCTGGAATCTCCTCTCTTGCAGTTGTACCCATTGGGTCTAGTCCTGCTTTCAGAGGCAGCCATGAACAAATGAGCCCCTTCCTCCCTATGACAGCCCTTCAGGGATCTGAAGAGGGCAATCATGTCTCCCCTCAGCCTCCTCTTCTCCAGGCTGAACATCCCAAGTTCCCCCAACCTTTCCTTGTGGGGCTTCCCTTCCATCCCACTGATCCTTCTTGTCGCTCCATCTGGCTGCATCTGCTCCAGTTTGGCTGCATCTTTCTTCAAGTGAGGAGCCCAGAACTGAACATGGGACTCAAGGTGAGGTCTCACCAATGCTGAATAAAGAGGAACTAGAACTTCTTGCGACTTGGAAGCTCCAGTCCTCTTAATGCAGCCTCAAATGGCATTTGCCTTCTTTGCAGACACATCACATGCTGACTCATGTTCAGCTTGTGATCCACGGAGACTCCAAGATCCCGCTCACATGTTGTGCTGCCAAGCCGAGTATCCCCCATTTTATACCTGTCTTTTTGGTTTTTATTGCCCAAGTGCAGAACCTTCCACTTCTCCCTGTTGAAATTCATTCTCTTTGTTCCAGCCCAGGATTCCAGTTTCTCCAGATCCTCCTGGAGGTTTCTCCTTCTTCTCTTGTGTTTGCTTCTCCTCCCAGCTTGGTGTCATCCGCACATTTGATCAGGCTCCCCCGTATCCCTTCCTCCAAGTCATTGATGAAAATGTTAAAGAGAACCGGGCCCAAGACAGAGCCTTGGGGGACCCCACTTGAAACCGATCTCTTTCAGAGGAAACAGAACTCAGAAACAGAGGAACTCTTTCCCCCAAAGGAGGTCCTCCTTTGCAGTACTTTGTAGGGTCTCTGGAGGGGAAGGATTTGAAGGCTAACTGGGACACGGCAGGCAGGACATGGCTTTGGTGCTCTCGCTATTTGAACGGACACCAGGCTTGGGAGACGGGGAAGAAGAGGACCTTTCTGCCGGGGCTTCATCCCGTCTGTTGCACTCACTTTCCTCTCCTGTTTCTGTCTCATTCTCCAGAATGGGCTGGACAAGGGCTAGTAAACTTTAGCTCAATCTGATAAGGTTAAGTGTGTGGTTGTGGGGGTTGATCCCACTTCTGGGATTTCTTTCTGTTGCGGGGCTTGCGCATTTCTTCAGTCCATGAGCCCTGATGTCATGCTTTGCACAGAACACTTTGAACCAGGTCTGGTGGCTTCCTGGGAACTTGACCTGGTGGCATAAATTCGCTTTGTGGCCCTGAATTGCTCTTGGAGTTCTGGGCTCAAGTCTCGTTTGGTGAAGCTGCCAGTTGGGCTCTGGAGAAGTTCTTCAACAAAACTCTGTGCCTGTTTGTCTGCAGACCCAATTCAGGATGTTTGTTTGGACTCTTAAAACCATGCACAGGATGGAGTGCCTTGCAGAGGCTGTCTTGAAAGGAGTACAGTGTGTCCTCCAGTTGCCCTTTCTTGAAGCCTTGCGGACTGGCTGTGGCTGTGGCCGGGGCAAGCAGGCAGAGCCTCAGAAAGGGGGTTCGCTGGTGGCTCCCAGCTTAGAAGAGCATGTGTGCTGATGGTGTCTGCAAAGGTGATGCTGATCTGCTGCTCAGTGTTCAGGGCATCGCTTAGCTGCCCTCCCTTCCCTGGATGGTGAAAGACTGTCTGTGCTCTTCCTTCCCCAGCAGCCCCTATTTTTGCCCCGGAGAATGGCATAAGGTGTTGCCTTTCTCAGGGCTGGAACCAGCAGGGGGTGCTGTGGGAGCAGTGATGAGTTCAGCCCCTCTTCTACGGGAAGGGGTCACGGTGTTCTGGAAGAAAATGAGGCAACCTCCAGCCGGTCCAACTTGGCCTTGCAGCCAAAAGGGCTCCAGTTCCAGGACTGAAAAATCACCGTTCCTCTTGCTTCAAAGTGCTGAATTTGAATTAAGGAGCTGTTGATGGGGTTACTTTTGAGCAATGTGTGCAAAGTATTTACACAACCGGATCTGCAGCAAAGGAACATCCTGACCCTTGGCAATGGCTCGGTAGCCCTCCTCAAATCAGCCCGGATCTGTTTGCTGAGCCTGCAAGGCCTGGTGTGTGGCAGCTGGTGGCGCATTCCTCTGGTCTGATGAAAACAGAACCGCCACGGAAACTCCTGCACTTCCTCAGGCCACACAGAACTGCGGATTTGGAGCTTGGCTCTCTCCATCCAAGGCTTCTGTTCTTGGTTGGTGCTTCTGTCTGTCTTGATTTCTCAATGACTTGGTCATATCCAAGAGTGTTGGATGGTAGATAGAAAGGCTTTTAGCATGTTTGGCAGTGCCAGAGCATGTGCCTTCAACACCAGACAGTGCAGGTGGGGTCCTTGTGGCTTGGGAGTGGAAGGGGTGAGTT
The DNA here is from genome assembly GCA_030015325.1 of Cryptoblepharus egeriae. Taxonomy (NCBI): domain Eukaryota; kingdom Metazoa; phylum Chordata; class Lepidosauria; order Squamata; family Scincidae; genus Cryptoblepharus; species Cryptoblepharus egeriae. The sequence continues at coordinate 711,463 of JAREYC010000007.1, forward strand.
AAGAAGCAAAGAACAGGCAGGCTGATATGGGTTCTAGTCCCTCTGCCCCACCATCCTGTGGAGCACTTTGCTCGATGCTACTCCCATCTTCCACTTCTTTCCATACTGGAAAGCTGAATCTCGGAAGCAGAAGATGTCATGCAACCAGTCTCCGCATGAACTTGTTTCACACGCACTTGTTCGAACAGTGGACTTTTTTGTTTCCCAGCCCCTATTTAAAAAATGGTGCGAGGTGTGTGTGACTGATCATGACTCTTCTGCCATCAGCACAGCCAGTGAGAAAGCCCATGAGCTGTACAAATCTTGTCCTGACCAGACCATTTTGGTAACAGCCAACAACAAAGCAAGTGGGCCTCCAGCAAAGCAGTTGAGAAGCATGAAGAGCATCGAGTCCTTGCTGGGCTCTCCTGGCCAGCTGAGCTGCTGTGGCCAGCATGGAGCTCTGTGCTGAAGAGGCTGTGGTGTCGGGTCAGAGCTGTAATTTGAGGAAGGTAAAAGAGACCCAACTGGCTGACTCCATCGTCGGAGCTGCAGCCGAAGCAGTGGTGAATTTTTCATCAGGGGTCGTCCAGCATCAGCCGGGTCTGTTACAGAAGAGGACAAGCTGGGTGTAAAGACGTAGCTGGGCCAGACCCCTGCCGGACACTGCTTTATGTGGACGAGAACTGCTGGGAGGAGGAGGCTGAAGCCAGGGAGCTGCTTCCTCCAGAGAGGAGAGCTGACCTGAGCTCTCCTCTTTGATCCACAAAGAAACCTTCCTGGGGAGGTTCTACTTTGGGAGGCTTTCAAAGGCCATCAGAATGGCTGGGAACTTTTGGTGTGCTATTGGGGGCCCCACTGACACTGCCCTTCCCATTTCCACGTGTACCTTCTCCGGCTGTTGAATAAGTTCAGAGCTCAGAAGCTCTTTGGCCTCCTCTGCCTCTCTCCACCTCCACGTGTGTGAAAGAGTCAGTGCCACTTTCCCTCCTCCCCCATTTTGCATTTCTTCCCGAGCCCCTCTTGTGCCTTCCCGAACCCCAGTCCCTGCCCTTTGTTCTGCTTTGCTGCCTTGTTCACGTTGGGGGTCTGGAGCTGAGGACTCAGCAGACTCCCTGCATCTTGGGGAGCTGTTTCTGCTGCCCTTAACTCGAGGACCTGCCAGGAGAGATGAACAGATCCACAGAGGGGCTCCTCAGTGAGCCAACAGCATCAGCCAACCTCTGCATCAACCTGCAGCACTCTGGAGGGTGAGCCCACGTCCTGCCAGACGACTTACCACTATGGATAGTGAGCTGTTGGAAGTTAACAGTCCGTATTAATTGTTCACCATTTGGGGAGTCAAGGCTGGCTGAAAACAGGCTTATTAAAGACTGCAAATATCATGTGTTGAATGAGCACAGATCCTTTGGTCTGGAGGTTTTGTCTCCAAAGTCCACAGTGGGTCCTTATCGGACAAGCAGGGAGGCACTCGCTGGGCTGTTATCAAGAAGAGAGAACAAGGAAACCTGAGCCAGGCTATGTGTTTCTGCGAACATGCCAAGAGCAAGTGTGTTTTCTCTTCTCCCCACCAGTCTTCCCTGTAGCAGGAAAAGGGGCAGCCTTGCAGAACAGCCAGGCCCTTTTTTCAAGCGCTCCATTCTCACAGTGGAAGTACTTGATCTGTATCCTCCTCTCCAGTGGCATAGCTAAGGGGGCTGGGAATACAGGGCTCCGGCTACCTCATCTTGAAGGGTCTCTCTCTCTTTCCCTGGTGTTGGTTTATTTAGTAAACTTGTATCCTGCCTTTCTTGGGCCATACTGACTCAAGGCAGCTAACAATTAAAAAAATAAAAGCAATTAAAAGCAAAATAAAACAATTAAATTCCCTGTTTGCGATATAAGCCTTTATCTCCAGTGGCACGGAACAGATTTTCCTCCCATGTTGCCTGAAAAAGCTAGAGTGGCCCTGACTGTGTTTTGAAACAGTGTCAGTTTGGGCTCTTCCAGAGGCACGTCTTAATCCATCCTGTCTTTCCTGTAGTCTGGCAAAAAGCATGGAGGGGTTTGCATGCGACCCCCCCCCTCCCCGTGTTGCTCAGTTGTGAAGCCAGAATCCAAAGCTTCAAAGGAGGAGAACTGTATTGAAGTTGCCCTTTTGGGATTAGGTGCTGTTGGAAAGAAGCAGGCCTGCCGGCTGTGACATGCTCAGGCATGGGGAGGAAAGCCCCCAGAAGTCTTCTTAGCACAGGAAAGGTGGCTGCCAAGGAGGCATCTTGGAGGGTGGGGGCTCGTACCAGGATGCAGTGAAAGCTGGCTCTGCTCTTGTGTGTCGTCGTCCGTCGTCCCCATGTGAGTGGACACCAAACACTGCACAAGGATCATCCTCCCCGCTCATTTCTTGGGCTGCAGGGAGGGGGGGCACAGAGGTGCTGGAGGAGTACTTGGAACACTGGCATTTTCAAGACTGATTGCTTGACTCAGGTAGACAAGGTGGCAAGTGTGTCTCCCCTATGCCTTTTTTATTGCCCACCAGGCACCACCAGGCACCAAGTTGGTTCTTAATGGACCCTTACATCACAGAAGGAATCTCCTCCCCAAATTTTATGCTTCTAGGTCGCAGCTGCAGTTGGGCAGTGGAGCTGGGCATCGGGATTGCGGCTGGGCATTGGTCAGTCAGTCAGTGAATCTAACTGGGCATGACGCTCTCTTTCAAGTGGGTGATCCTCTTTTAACTGGCCCTCTGCACCCCAGCAGAGTCTTGTATAGCGGCTTGTGCTGCTATTCTTTTGCATCTTTGTAGATAGTGAGCCCTTTTGGGACAGGGAGTCTTGTCCCAAATTATTACTTTTATATAAACTTATTACTTTTTTATAAACGGCTTTATGAACTTTTTGTGGAAAAGCAGTATATAAATACTGTTGATTGACTGAGTCTGTCAGTGACCTTATTATTAGTATTAGTATTATTCTACAGTCACCAGGTGTTTGGCTGGAATGAGCTCTATCCAACTCGGAATCACAAAGGTGTTGTCTCAATATGTGTGAAGTTCCTTTTTGTAATGGAGTAGTTGTGATCTTCTAGAAGCCCATTTCTGGAGGTTTGATGGAATCGCTCCAATTATTCACAGTAGCCTTCTTTTTCCAGATTCTTTCAATTTCTACTTGTAAATCCTTATAATTGGAGGAAATGATCTCTGGGTGTTGCAGTGTCAGTGATCTAGACCTGTTTTTCCTCAACCAGTGATGTATTTATTATTATTATTATTATTATTATTATTATTATTATTATTATTATTATTATTATTAACAGTAATTATACATCACCTTTCAACTAAAAGTTCACCAAGTGGCTTACAGAGAAAATGAAATAAGTCATGACTCCCTGTTCCAGAAGGGCCTAGAATATGAAAAAATGCAGAACACCAGCAGAAGCCTCTCTAAAAGACACTGCTGGGGTAAGGACAGCCCGTTCTTCCCACGTGGTAAATAAAAGAATAGCACCCACTAAATTAATGGTATTTGGGCATTTCAGCCCAAGACCCCCTTTAAGGCTTCAAAATCTGTTCAGAACTCCTGGTCAGACTTACCAAGATATGACATCACTATGATGCCAGAGTTCCTCCATGTCTACTTGTAAGTAAGCCCCATTGTGTTCAATAAGACTTACTCCCAGGCAAGCCCAGAGTCAAGATTCCAAGATGGCAGATCTCACCCTCTCATGACCCCTCTGACTTGAGGTTGTGAGCCCCCCAAGGAGGTTCTGACCCCCACTTTGAATACCACTGCTCTAGATGAAGTTCTTCTTACCCAGATAGCAGGGAAGAAATACTGTGCAGTAATGTTAACATTGGGTAGTATGTATGTATGTTACTGCCCTGGTGAGGTTGATAGGATGACTCACAAAACTACTTTGCAGTTGCATCCTGACTTTGGTATATCTTGTGTGTGGCAAAAAGTCCTCCAAGAACTTGAAGAGAGGCAGGCAGCAGCACCCTGCTGTTGATCTTGCCTCTTGATGCCCAGCTTGATGGAATGGGACAGCCATGTCTTCCTTGAACACCTGCCTGCCCCTTCCCATATGAAGCAATGGGAGGGGTCAGGTAGGGACGGGCAGGGAGGCAAGCATACCCCCTCCACCGCCATCAGTGTTGTCCCCCAGCCCAGCTCTGAGATTGCAGGTGAGCCAGGCAGGTGCCAAGGAGACTGCTCCAAGCAGCAAAGCCTGGAAAAGTGAGCTGGGGAAGGGGCCAGGACTTGAGCCCCTCCCTTGCTCGCTCCTTCTCATGTCAGGAGTAGACCTCCCACATTCTACATAGGGCATTTTTGCAGAGGACAGGCATGTAGATCAAGGATGCTTTCTGCTGCTTCTGTCACAACTCATTTAGACCTGATCTCAGCCCCCTCCAGAAGTTTAGTGTTCAAATGTTTGGTTTCTGAGCTTGCCTTTGAATCAAGAACGAACACATCCCATTTGCTGACTAATGTGAAAACCAGAGTTGGGAAGATGCAGAAGAAATCTAATCTCCCCAAACAGTTGCCTTGCCCAGCGAGAGGTGCGCATTGCTGTCGAATGCAATTGCCATCACTGAGCGCTCACTGAGCATCACAAACGGGGGCCTGTTCTCCAGTGCGCAGTGGGAATTTGGCCGAGCGCAAAATCGGATCAAATGTGACAGTACAATATCCCGCCTCCCCTTTGCAGAGGTGCAATAAAGCCTGAGCCTGTTGCTGGAAGAACCGTCCCAAGTGCCAGTGATTTGTCAAACAGCCGCCAGAGGCCTTTCTTTCTGTCCTGCTGCAAAATATTTTGGAATGTGAGCTTTAGGGAAGAGATGCTAAAGGGAAGAGATGTAGTTGCGGCACCCCCCGGTTCTGTGCCTGCTGGTGAATTTCCCCCCAAATGTGATGACGCAAGTTGACCATCACCTGGGAATTGCGTTCTCCTCCTTCTCTGCTCCAGATCCCCTTTGCTGAGGGACCTCTCAAGAAGTGGATTCTTCTTGAGAGCTCCTGACATTCGAAGTCCCAGTGGGAAATAGTGCCTTCAGATGGGTGGACAAAATCCGACTTGGAGGGAGCGTGCAAGGGGTCCCTCTCCTTCAGGGCCATTCCACATGGGGGGGGGGCATACACTGAAGAGGATGGGCCGCTTGCGTGCCACGGTGAGGCTCCTTCCAAGACTGACTGCTCCACCCTTCTAACTATGCAACCACATTAGTAGATATGTGAAGTTTTAATTCTCCAAATGTTCATAACTGTATACTTATTGACATTGAAACATGCCTGCCATTTTCCTGTCCATTCTTTCAGCTTGGAATAATCTTTGTGGAGCTCTTCCAATCCCTTCTGGTTTTTACCCTCCAGAAATATTTCGTGCCGTCCGCAGACTTGGCCACTCACTGCCTATTCCTGGCTCCATGGCACTTATGAACACATTGTGCAGTTCTGGCCTCGGGACAGATCCTTGGGCACACTGCTTTTCACCTCCCGCCCCCACTCAACGCCACTCTCTGTTGGTCCCCCCCCAGTTCCCAATCCATGAGCGAACCTTCCCTCTAAGTCCCTGACTGTGGTGTTTCCTCAGCAGCCTTTAATGAGGGACCACCTCAGACACCTTCTGAAAAGCCAGGGGTGTAATATCCACAAGTTCCTCTGCATCCTCATCCTCGTGGACCTTCTCAAAAAATTCTAGATGGTTTGCAAGGCAAGATTTCCCCTTACCAAAGCCATGCCGATTCTCCCTCAGCAAGGCCTGTTCGTCTATACGTTACCATCTTACCTGCAATAGGTGTAGTTTCCCAGGTTCCCTCGTGACGTTGACATACTGGCCATTTTAAAGAACAAGTTGAATATTTTGATTGAAGATCAGGAATGTCAGTCTTGAGATCCTTAAGTTCTCTTAGTTGGACCTTAAAAATAAAAAGCAGGAAGAAGTGGCCTGCGTGCCTTGAGTTCCAGCTTGTCTGGAGAGACTAGGCTGGTGGCCACTTGTGGAAGATGAGCTCTTGGATCTGGTCCGTCCTTGCATGTTTTACATTTGTCTTCTTCTCCGTGGTGAGAGTGAATTGCAGAGCCACATCCTCATCTGGTCTCTTACTTTCTAAGAGTTTATCCCCGTGATGAAGGCAGGAAAGAGGTCCAGGGTAAGTCCACAGGTGCCCATGTTAGTTGTGCTCCTGGCTTCCCTCTCAGCATGCAGACAGGCTGCAGGAAGTGGCAGCCCCTTTGGTGGAGTCCTGCTTCTCTTTGTAAGGGACGGCCGCCTGGCAAGGAAGGCCAGCTTGTGAGACAGCAACACGTGGAATTCCTTCCACGTAGGCTCGGCCAGCCAGCTTCCTTCACCATCCCTGCCTACCTTGGGAAAGAGTGGCTCCTCAGGTGTGGTGTGCTGGCTGTGCTGGGCAGTTCAGAGGAGATGCCAGGCAGTGCTCCCCAGGAGCTCCTACGTGTTTGATGGTAGGTTTGCCGTCAAAGGCTGGGATCTCATTCTGGGCCAGCTGCTGTCCTGAACTTTGTTTGGCCTTTCAGTTTTGCTGACAGAAATTTACTCCACAGATATAAAAAAATGAAGTAGGTAAGGTCACTGGGAGTTGAAGCGAGCCCTGTGCGTTTGGGAACGATTGCACTGCTGATGGCCAAGGTGTGAGGAGCCTGAACTCTGCCTGGTCTCTTGGCACTCTGGCTGAACCCTCCTTACCCAAGTGTGACAAGACCCTGGCCAGGTGGAACTCTTGCTGGTCATGGGAACCTGGGCAAGGCAGGTTTCTGACCATTGAGAGCAGCACAGCTCCCTGTGTCGGCCAGAGAAGGGATGTGGCTGAACGGGCTCACTGGCAAAGACTTCAGTCTTCCGGTTCACATGGTGCAGCAGGTTCTAGAAACAGCCAGTGTATGCCTTCTCTTGACTGTCCAGCCCAGAGTGGTTGCCCAACTTCTACCACCCACGGGAGGGACACCACTGGGTCCCCATCAGATTCTGGGGAGATCATATAGCAAGACAGTTCAGGGTGATCAGATGCCAAACCCAAAATTCCTGAACCCCAAGGACAAAATTCCTACCCGCATTAAAAAATTGCCAAAAAATGTATTTTTTTGTTTTTATAGTTTTTATTTTTTGGTTTTTTGACCATAACCTTTGATAGGAAGGAGATATCTCCAAACTGATTTTTGCATTGGATTCTGCTCTCCAATACGAATCCAACGACATATGGCAGGACGGGGTACTGTGCACTATCGCGAAGTTTCAAAACAAAGCCAAAATGTAGGGCACCCGGACAGGAGGCTAAAAATCCAGACCAATCCAGGTTTTTCCACTCATCTGGTCACGCTGCTATGTTCTGTGGCAGAAACTGTGATTGCTCCGTGTGGGCTGCAGAATGTGGTTTGGGCTCTGTGCTGCCTCACTCAGTTCTGCAGAAACCTGACCATACTGGAGCAAGCTGAACGCGAGGACAGGGCTAGGCGCATCTAGTGCCAACCTGAAGCGGAGTGGCATCATGACACTTTGTGTGTCGTCGTCCTCTGCATGACACAGCCATTGTTCAAAGGGTGCACAGATGTTCAGAAGGGGATGGGGAGTCAGGTGGAGAAAGGGAACACGTCCTGTTTCTTTTCATGGGGCAAGTCAGCCAGTTGATCTGAAGAGATGCGCTTCCCCCTTTTGCGTTGTACATCTGCATGTGAATGCTGCCCAACTGCCTTGTGTGACTCCCAGTGGGACACACGTTCAGGTCTGTGTCCTGCCGCAGTTTGTCACGTCTGGCTCCACGTGACTGGAGCTGTGTTAGGATCCTGAGCATTGAAGCCACTGATGCAGCGCTGAGTGTCGGCTGCCTTAGCAGGAATTTTAAATAATATACTCAGTTGTCAAACAGAAAACACCCTCCCCAACCCTCTGAAAGTGCTGGTGTCTTCAGTACATGAAGTCACTGGAAGTCATTAGTACTTGGTGAAGTCAGCAGCCATTGCTAGTCCCGAGTGCCTCTGTGCCACCAGCACAGACAGAAAGCAGCCCCTTGTTGGGTGACTGCAAAAAAGGGGTCATCCCAGTGATAGGGGCTGCAGGTGACTGTGGGGAATGTGGGCAGAGGTCGGGAGCCTCTGATGGGCACTTTGCCTGTTGTTTGCTAGAAAGTGAATGTGTGAACATTTGACCCAGCTCTGGGTTATGGTGTTGTCATCTTGGAATGACCTGGGGAGATGATACACCCTCACCTGGCAGACCAGGCAGTGGCTTCCCCGTTCGTCCCTAATGCCCAGCACTTGAGAACCAGCACTCTTTTATCGTGTGGTCTGAATGAAAGCTTTGGCCAGCTTAAATCTGGTCTTTCTGCTGCTTTCCTAAAGGACCAGGCCTGCTCATGTGTCAAGTTTCTGGGTTGGAGTCACCCAGGCTGCAATTTGTGCCAACCTGGAAGCCTGGCGAGGTCACTGGCTGTTTTCTGCTTGGCGTCAGTTCCTGAGACACTGCCCCAAATGTAGCTGCTCCAGGTGGCTCAGAGAAAGAAGAGCCAAACCGACTGGACTAAGGAAACAGGCCACGTGCAATGGGGTCTCGCTCAGATCTAGCCAGGCACAGGCTCTGTACCTTCGGCCAGCATAGCCCGCGGGTGCGTTTGGAAAGGCAGGCAAGGGCTGCTGGAGCTCCGCCATTCCCCCAGGGTGGGGCTTGGCCGGCAAATGTCACCCAGGCTGCTACAACCGTGTTTAGATTCCGGGGGGGGGGGGGAGCCCCGCGATCAGGAAATCACTCGTTGCAAGGTGGACGGAGTTGATGAACTCCTTGGGGCTGCTGATAAGGAGGCCAGCCTGCCTGCCGGAGAGTGAACTCTGCGTGACCCGCTGCTACGCTGGCCGACCCTGCGCACTTAACAGCCAGAAACAAGCCAGGTGGATTCACTTTCTTCAGCTGCTGATAAGGCAGGCAGGCAGGAGGACAACACACCACACCCTGCCCGGCACCTGACCTCCCGCCCGGCTCTCCCTGAACTCTGCGACTGGCGATAGGGGGAGAAGAGGGCCTGATAACACTGTTGAGGTTGGAGTGGCAAGGGGGCTCTCAGAGGGCAAGCCCCAGCCCTCCCCAACCCCTCGTTGACCTTGGCAGCACAAGGAGCCTGGGCGAGAGGGCTTCTCATCCCCACAAGCTGAAATGGTGGCCGGGTGGACGAGAAGATTGCCACTCACCACTGTTCTCCAGAAGCCACCTTGAAAGTGGCCAACAGGCAGGAAGTGGGGAAGGGTGGTGGGACTCTTGTCTTTAAGGTGGCTCTCCACTGGTGCTCTGGGCAAGGAACTGTGGCCCAGTTGGCAGACCTGTGGGGCCTCCCTGTTTCCCACTGCATGGTGAGTTCTCAAGACTTACACTATTAGAACAAGACACTGACTCTGGACAAGGCCAAAGTGGTGCCTGCTTCAGAGCTGTCCTTGGACTGGTCCAAAGAAGCCCCCAGTGAGGGCTTCTTGGCCCAGTTGATTAGGGTGGGCTTCAGAGGGGCTCCTTCTCATGTCTGGGCTTCTGTGCTGCCATTCCTGGTGCTTGACTCTGGAAGGGGCCAGAGTAGTTGTGGTGGCTTTCCGAGCTGGGACCGCCTTGTGTATGTGATTCCACTCACCAGTTCTTTCCATGCACCAGTCTCCTTGGAGCCACTTTTGTCCTTGCTCCTTGGACTGAGTCCACACTTCTCCTCACCCACCTCCTTGATTGACAATCTCCTAAGATTGACAGAGAACTGGTTCGAAACCACTTAACTGGCCTCAATGAATTCAAGTCATTTGGACCAGATGAGCTGCATCCTGGAGCTCTGAAGGAACTGGCAGATGTCCTTGCAGAGCCTCTGTCGATCATCTTTGAGAAATCCTTCAGGAGTGGAGAAGAGCCTGGACTGGAAGAGGGCAAATGTAGTCCCAGTTTTTAAGAAGGGGAAAAAAGAAGACCCGGGAAATTATAGACCAGTCAGTTTGACTTCAATCCCGGGCAAGATATTAGAGCAAATCATAAAACACACAATTTGTGCACATCTAGACAAGTACTCGGTGATCAAAACAACACAGCATGGATTGACCAAGAGTAAATCTTGCCAGACAAATCTGATCTCCCTTTTTGATCAGGTTACGAGCTTCCTGGACATGGCAATGCTGTGGATGTCATTGATCTTGACTTCAGCAAAGCATTTGACAAAGTCCCACATGACATTTTAATTAGGAAGTTGGAAAAATATGGGCTAGACGGGGCAATTGTTAGGTGGATCTGCAACTGGCTCGATGGCCGCACTCAAAGGGTTTTAGTAAATGGGTTTGCATCAACCTGGAGATCGGTTTCAAGTGGGGTACCCCAGGGCTCTGTCTTGGGCCCGGTTCTCTTTAACATCTTCATCAATGACGGAGGAAGGGATACGGGGGATCCTGATCAAATGTGCGGATGATACCAAGCTGGGAGGAGCAGCAAACACAACAGAAGAAGGAGAAACCTCCAGGAGGATCTGGATAAACTGGAATCCTGGGCTGGAACAAAGAGAATGGATTTCAACAGGGAGAAGTGGAAGGTTCTGCACTTGGGCAATAAAAACCAAAAAGACAGGTACAAAATGGGGGATACTTGGCTTGGCAGCACAACATGTGAGCGGGATCTTGGAGTCGCCACTGTGGATCAGAAGCTGAACATGAGTCAGCATGTGATGTGTCTGCAAAGAAGGCAAATGCCATTTGAGGCTGCATTAAGAGGACTGGAGCCTCACTTTAAGAAAGGTGCAGCCAAACTGGAGAAGTCCAGAGGAGAGCAACAAGAATGATCAGTGGGATGGAAGGGAAGCCCTACGAGGAAAGGTTGGGGGAACTTGGGATGTTCAGCCTGGAGAAGAGGAGACTGAGGGGAGACATGATTGCCCTCTTCAGATACCTGAAGGGCTGTCATAGGGAGGAAGGGGCTCATTTGTTCATGGCTGCTTTTGAAAGCAGGACTAGAACCAGTGGGGACAAACTGCAAGAGAGGAGATTCCAGATGGATATCCGGAAAAAATTCCTGACGGTGAGGGCGGTTGAGCAGTGGAAGAGATTGCCAAGGGAGGTGGTGGACTCTCCCTCACTGGGGATCTTCAAGCAGAGGCTCCACCAGCACCTGTCGGGGATGCTCTAGGGGGAATTCCTGCTGCAGGAAGGGGGTTGGACTAGATGACCTACTAGGTCCCTTCCAACTCTATGATTCTAGCATTCTATGATGCTTTCTTTTTTTCTCTGGCTGTGTGAGGCAGATTCTCTTTTCCTGACCTGCCATGGAGCTGCTGGGCTGCAGAGTCCAGCAATGGGGAGTGAACCTCGCTGTGGTTTCCCATGCGCTCCTGGAAGGGCAGAAGCAGAGCACGCCTTTTCCCACGATGTTCCCTGAGTGCAGCACAAGGAGCTGAAAGTGGACTGTGGCATGGATTGCGTGTGGCCCCCTTCTTTCAAGATCCTAGTCCTTACTGCTGAAGTGTTCATCTCTGTTGTTCTTGACTTCTTCTGTGGGTTGCTCTCACAAGGCTACATAAGCTTGCTGCTGGGGGGGGGGGGGTTCTTATTCCCATTTCACAGACACTTGACCTGGGGACTCTCCCATTCTCAGGCAACATCCTTCTGTCATTCTTGCTGCACTGACCGTGGGGTGGAGAATCAGTGCATTTCTGGGGAATGAATGAATGAAACCAGCCACAGCATGGTGCAGTCGATGCTCACCAATTCCAGAACCCAGGTGCCAACTGAATAAGGGCAGCCTTGCTCAAGGAGGACCCCGTCACTTTTTCAGTGGCTACCCTTGTTTTATGGATGTGGTTTGCTGCTATTATCAGGGAAAGGCCGACCAGAAAGGAAGGGATGACCCTGAACATAAATGTGAAATGGACACTTGATGGTACCTGTGAGGCACAGCTGACCCAGGAGAAGAAGCTGCTGGGGCGGAGGCTGCCTCCAAAGAGGGAGGGTGTGCCTGCGTCCCTGGGCTCAGCTGATGGCAGGGCCCCCGGCCGTCTTCTTGGAAAATTCTGGCTTCTTCAGAGCAGCCTCTGGTTGCTCAGAGTCAAGAAATCTCCCACCCAGTCGGCTTCTTGTGTTGCGTGCAGATTCTTCTGGGCTCCAGGGTTCACCTGTGGGTTAATTGCTCAGCTATCTGCAGGCTGCCGTCCTATCAGTGCGATAGGATCAATAAATATGATAGGGGAAAACCTACAGCTGAAATGATTGAGCCTGGAATAGTGGAGAGAGGGTTGCTCCGCAGAGGACGCGAGGCTGCTTGAGTTGTCCAGGCTTTGTCCAAGTGATGACCGTTTGAACTTCAGCTGTGTACAGAGCAGTGGAGCACACTCTTTGTGCACCACGTTGCAGGTTCACACAGCTAGAGAGGTCTGATGAGAAGTAGCTCAGCTCTGGGACAGAAACATGGAGGCAGTGGCGGCAAGCCATCTCCCACTGCCGCCTACCCTTTCCAAAATGGTCTGAGCTGCTCCCTTTCCAAAATTGGGCATGGCCAAAACCTTGCTGTTCCATCCCTATGTATGTTCCAAGATGTATGTTCCTCTCTTCACATGCAGTCTATCCGTTGCACCTTGATGGTGAATCAGCTACTGGAAAGGTGGAAAAGGTGACAACACATTCTGCCTGGACAGTTGGACCTTGGCCAGTAGTGAATCCAGCCAGTCTCAGACACACATCCCACTCCTGGCCTCAAAGGCAGCCCCTTGGAACTCTCCCCCCCCCCAAAAAAAAAACTGAGCTTCTCCAGGGGGTCCAGTCTGGGTCAACCTTCTCAATGGGGAAGCTCCTTCCTCCCATCTTCCCAGAAAGTGGGGTCAAGATGATCCATGACATTTTGGGGGAGATGGGCTCCCTTGATACTAAGTGTAATGATTTCCAAAGATCCTCAGAGCATCCTTCTGAATGTCCTTCTAAACCAGGGGTCTCCAGACCCCGACCTGGGGACCAGATATGGCCCTCAACGAGCCTCTTACCAGCCATTGTCTAGTCTTCTAATAGTTTCTGACCTGGTCGACCAAACTTGGAACTGTGATGGGGAAGTGGAGATCCCTTTGAGTCTTGCTTTATTTCTGTGCTCTGTCTTGGTGCTTGAAGAAACCCTGGAAACTTGAGCCCATTTATTAATTAATTTAAGTTTCATCTCTAAAGTATTTATTATTTATACATTTAAATTTTTTCCAGCCCTCAGTGCTGTGCTAGGTATTTAATGCAGCCCTTTGGCCAAAATGTTTGGAGCCCCTTTTTCTAGATATTTATTCTGCAGTACAACTCTGGAGAACTGGGTGAGGATGAGTAATAATCATCATGAAGCCAGTTGGATGGAGGAAGGAAGGTTTGTGTGGCGTGAAAGGAGGACATGTGTCTTTCTCACTGTGGGCAGTGGACAGGGCCACTCCGCCACCAGTCAAGCTTCTCACCCACGGCATGGAGGAGACTGCAGTTTCTACAACTTTTCTTGCTGGATTGGGCTGTGGGTGACGCAAGTGGCTAAGACGCTGTGCCTGTTAACCAGCAGGCCAGGGTTCGAGACCCGGGTCGGCCCCACAAGACAGGGTGAGCTCCTGTCCTTAGCCCAGCTCTGCGACGCCAGCTGGATCCAATCGTCTTGGCTCTGTCTTTCCATCGGACTAATTCAGTGGCGTGGAGAGGGGGATTTCCTGCTTGGGTAACAGTCTCTCCTCCATAACAATCCAACCCAGGCTTTCGTGCTTTGCATGCAGCGTATGCAGCGCCAAGCACGATTCCATAGTCTCTCAAGACTGACGGAGGCCTGCTCTTGCTGGATTGAAGTTCATGAGTTTAACCTGGGTGTGCTCATTATAGCCAGGGAAAAATGTATATAGAAAATTCAACCAGGGGATCAAGGGAGGGAAAAAGCAGGAATCCAGACCTTTAATTCATTTTAAGCTCTTCCATCCTCCAAAATGAACTGAGCTCCGGGAACTTTAGTTTGGGCTGAGTTACAGTTTAAAGACGATAAAGATCTAACCCATCCTTGGTGGTTTTTAGATTATGAAACCGTGTAGCCTTCCCTGGCATCCGTTCCACGCAGATCGCAGAGAGGGCAGGAGAAGGAATTGGCGTCTCTGATTTCTCCCCTCCATGATCCCCCACCTCTTTTCTCTCTCCAAGGCATCAGTGTACAGTTTACAATTTAATTTTCTGCTATTGTAATCTGTGGCCCTTGTGTGTAGATCATTTAATGAAAAAGGTCTTTTTAGAATTAACACGGTATTTAGTGGAGAGGCAGAGAATCCCATGTGTCTGTGCGCACTGAGAAGAATTCCTGGGGAAAGGGCTTGGAATCAGGTTTGCTCAGCAGGCAGATGGAGGCAGGATGTCTCTAATCCCCGCACTGAGCCCCAATTCTCGGTCTCGCCTGCCCCAGCCCCATCCAGGCATGTCTTGTTGTAGGGGTCATCAAGGCAGGCCTTGGAATGGGTTTGCGTGACCCCAGGGGACACCAGGTGGGTATCCAGGCTCAGTCAGGATCCTGAAGAAGCCTCCTGCAGTGCGAGGGGCATGCAGGTCCTGGAGTGGTGCTTGAGCCCCGGGCACGAGCGCAAGGAAAGCCCAGGTTCAGAGGAGCAGTGACCCCGACCAGAGCCAGAGCTGCTGAGCTTCCAGACTCTAAGACTACATATCTGTGTTCACCCAGGAGGTGCTGGGCCTGTGCTCTGGATCGCCTGTCCTTTGGGCTTGGGGGTTTCTGCTGGTGCCACGTCTGCCAGGCTGCTGGGGTCACTGCTGTGCATGTCTGCCTTTATTGAAGGGAGGCTTTTCAATATTTGATCCAGTGTAAAGCCATTAGCATTTCATTTTCTCTGCAAACCATTTTGTGAACTTGATGCTGAAAAGAGGTATAGAAATACCACTGACCGTTGACTGACTGAGCCTTTCAGTTGCTGCCGGCATTCAGAAACCAATTCTATGCCATCTTTTTTTCCCTAACAGACCTAAATTTACAGATTTTTACAAAATAATATTTTAATATTAAATATTCATTCTTGCAGAATAGTGTCTTACTCATTCAGAAGTTCTGGTCTCCACAAGATCCTCCAGCCACTGGGAAGCCCCTGTGTTTCCTTAACACAGAAAATGGTGGATAATGGAGTCAAAGCCGCACAAGCCAGGAAACCATTGAAACACTGGCTTTGATTGTGGATAAAATGAGAGAGCCTGGAGTCCTTTGGCAGAGATCGGTGACATGGTGGAGCTTTTCCATTCCTGCTCCATGATTAATCTGACACACATCAAAGAAATTGGTTTGCCTACTCCAGTCCCCTGCCTTGCAGAGAACAACCTCCAAGGATGTTGTAGCTCTGATCACCACAGGCAGGAGTCTTGCACTCCGGTGTCACCTGGCCTGTAAGTACGTAAAGTGCGTGGGGGGCTATGTTGGGGTTGCAAAATCAGTACCCTACTGTATGCAGAGCACCCACACGCACCCCTACACACAGACAGATGCTTTCTCCCCAGAATCCTCAGCAAGTTCACCCAACGGTGAGAGCAATCCTGCTGAGTGGAAATTGTAGTCTCACTGGCTGCCTGAAATGGAACCTTTGCCTGGATGCCTCCAGGGAGGTGTGCAAGCAATTCTATCCCCAGCGGATAAGAGCAGTTGCATAATGAGGATGGGTCGGGGTGAAGCAGGTGTGTCTGCCTGTCTCTGAGACTCAGCACCAAGTTGGGAGCAAAATGAAGGAAGGTTTGGTTGCTGGCAGTTGGGCATCAGGTTCAGAGTACCACTGCTCTTCCTTCCTGCTAAGTGTGCTGGTGCAGGGAGGAGAACAGGCTTCCTGTCGTCTGAGTATTCAAAAAGGGTCTGGATTTACATGCAAAGCTGATGAGCTGCACCCTCCTCCTGGGTTGCATGGAGGAATGAAATGGGTGGGTTTGCCTGGCTCTGAAGCCTCAGATCAGAGCTTGGTGCTGTCGGACAGAGGACCTTTGAACTGGACCCAGTTCCGGAACTGAACATGCTCAAAAGGAGCAGATTTCCCCAGACAGGAGCATCTCATGACCTATCGGAACCTGCTGGGCTTCTAAGGGGAGCCATTCCTCCAGCAGCACTTTCCATCTCTTGGAGCAGAGCCTGGTCTGAGATGGTGGCCTCGAGACCTTTGCCTTGCCCAGAAGCAGGATATTGTCCTTGGTGTGGAGTTTTCAAGTGGGAAATGAGGGACTTGACCCCGGCAGGCTGGACCGCTGCAGCCTGCTGTTCCCCACTTCCAAGTTCCTCCGTCCTTGTGATTAACGAGGCATTCCACAAACTCTGGAGTGCGGTCATTGCGTTTGGCTCCCCTCCCTTCACTCGCCGTCCTGGCCAGCGCTTCACTTTTTGTCTTGCTTCTCACCAACAATGACCTCAGCTGTGTTTGTTCTGAAGAGTTCATGACCTGCAAAAAGGTTTACACTAAAAAATAGCGAGACAAATGCGTCCTGCACGACAACCGCCTCTCTCCCAGTTGGTTGCTCTGCTCAGTTTGTGTGCACATTGGATGCAAAGTTGTTGGCCTCCAACAGGGAGGAAGGTCTGCTTGGTGGTCCAAGCAGAAAGAAACAGAACATTTTGTGCAGGGAGATGAGGAGTGTAATGCAGCACTGCTTGGGTCCATCTTGTTCCACCTCTGCTCAGTGTCTCCCCTGTCCTTCCTTTTCCTTCCAGTGGTACTTGAAATGCTGGTGTCATCTCTTGTGTGTCAACTGGATTCACATCTTGTTGTCCTCCATGGGTGAAGTCGGAGGAGTTTGGAAGGAGTGGTCTCCCTTCCTCCTTTCCCTCCCCAGGATTTTATCCCAGAGGCCCTACTGCTCATAGATGCAGTTGGGACACATGTGCAGCATGTGCCCTTCATCACTTCCCTCTTGTCCCTTTGCACAGCCACTCCTGGTTCTCACCGCCTGCACAACTGCATGTCTTCCTTTTACTAAAACACACACAGGTCCAGGTGTATAAAAAGTGTTCACTAACAAGGGAAGAATAGCAAAAGGATCAAGGAAAATAGTGAAGCCACAAAGGCTACAATCCTAAAGACACTTCCCTGGAAGTCAGACCCATTGAACACAATGAGGCTTAATTTTGAGTAGACATGGTTAGGATTGTGCTCATAAACTGTTAAGAGCTGGCGCAAGGACTCCCACACCAACACAACCACCGTCGTGGTTCCAAACGTTTTAGCACTGGAGCCCCCTTTTTAAAATATCACTCGATGAGGATCCACCTCCATTTAGCAGACCTTTTAAAAAGGATATCTAGAAGGGAATATAAGTAGAAGATCTAGAGGGAAATATTAGTAATAACAGCCAGAAAAAGACCTTCAAACATTTACCTCCCTATATTTCTACATGTTTGCCAACAGGGTCTTTAGCAGCCACAGTATCTGATTTGTAAATAGCCTCAGGGCTTGAGGCAGTTCTCTGATCTTCCCATCACCTTTTGGTGACCCACCGAAAACGGTTTTGCTCCCACCCCAGTGGGTCCAGACTCACTGTTTGGACATCAGCGTACTACCACATTACTGTTGGTTGCACACTCCGGTTTTTGTTGTTGTTTTAACTGTGGCTCAGTTTTGTTGAATGGTTTATTTTAGCAAAGGCTCCACAAAATCCAGCAGGAACTGTCCTCCCAACCATCAGCCCCTGAACCTCTTCTCCTTGCCCCCAGGTTATCCGATCTGTTGGGATGAAGGGCCTCTGCAGGGATCTCTGCATGCTGGACTGTCATTAGGTCTGCGTCTTTGCAGGCAGCACCACATGCATCCTGCGGGAGATCACGGACTGCACGCCTGATGCTTTTTCTGTTCTCAGTGTGGAGGGTTATGCCTGCGCCAGGCCTGCTCTGGAGTTGAGTCTGGCAGATGCTAGAATTCCTGTGAAGCTGACCAACCTTCCTCTGGAATTGCTGCTGGAGTTGTAAATCTGTTAACCCCAGCTGGACCTGGCTACTGTGCATACACCATAAATGCTGGCTTGCTGCCCTGGGGTCATGGGGCAAGGGGTTTCCTGCCGAACACTATCTGGAGTGAACATTCACTATCTGGAGTGACCTAGTTTGGACCCTTCCAAGACTCCAAGTGGGAGGCCGGCAGGGCCATCCAGGGGTCAGGGTGACAGAGCACTGGGTCACGATTCCTGCTTTGCTTTCAGATTTGTTCACAAACAGCCATAAATCCTGGCATTTCTCGCAGGGCCAGAGGTGACCCTCTGCCCTGGCTATTGTTGGAACAAGCCTCAGTGGATGTTGTGTTTGGCTTAAAAGTTTTGCTGCGCTTGTGTAGTGCAGCCGAGAGGCTCTCGGTGCGGTCCTGGAGCACAAGCTGTTCCCTTTGCAGCCAAGCATGGTTCGTGTGAGTAGAGACTTGATGAGGCTGATCCTTTGGTGATCTGCAGGATTTGAAGGGCAGGTGCTCGGAGAGTGCAGCAGGTTCCTGATAAAAGTTCTTGAAAAGCACAGTGGAGCTGGCCGGGGTGGAGGTGCCCTGTCCCAGGCTGCCCTCTCCAGAGAACCGTATCCAGGCAGGGTGCCAGAGTCTGGGTCTGGGACTCTTCAGCATCGGATTTGGGTGATGAAATCAATGGTGAACCCTTCAGAAGGCAGGACTGAATTTCAAGTGCAGTGGCGCAAACGTGCAGATTTCAACAGTCTGGCTCACGCAGGAGGTGCCTGGCCTGGCGGTGGTGTGAGCGAAAGAACGCCATGCCCACCAGCAGTGTGATGCTGCATCCCAAAAGGCAGATGTGATGCCAGGTTACATGGCTAGAGCACCTCCCCAAGCCTGGCTCTTGCTTGATTTTGCCCCACTCCATCCTCATTTGTGTGCTCAGGTACACTGCACTTTCAGATGGATGCAGACAATTAGGGGTAGGTTCAAAGGAGGGCAAGGTGCAGGAAAACCAGCCCTGCAAGGAAGGCTGGAAAGAACTGGGACATGTCTTGCCTGGAGGGGCAGGATAGAGCAGATTCATCAGGCACCTGAAAGGCTGTCCTGTAGAAGAGGGCAAATGCTTGTTCTCCTTCAGCCCCCCGGACAGCACTGGAACTGAAGCACCAGGAGTTGGACGCTGAAAGCTGGACGCGAAGGAACAACTGCTCCACTCCCTGTTCTTATCCCAGGGATCACTGCCTGGGCCATTTCCTCACTCTGAAACACACCTTCCTGGAAGTTCCTCTTGCCCTTCCTCGGCTAAGTAGACCCAGCAGCCCTCATTAAAAAAGTGTCTCCATGTTAATTGCTTCAATGTGCAACATGCACACCATTCCTTCTCATCAGTTTCTTGGTAGCTCCCAACAAACAAGATTAATAATAGTACTAACCACCCTAGAACAAGATCAATCAGCAGCAGTCATGAACTGGGTGGAAGAAAACTCCACAAGTTTTCAAGGAAAACAAGGAAAGGAATTAAATCTGCACTGGCAACAAAACCGCAAAGACCTGGGAAAGGTGATGGTAAAATTCCAGCTGGGTTTATTTTTTCAATTGATTTATGGATTTACTTTTTAAAAATATTTTTCAATGGAAAAAATGGATTTACTTTTTCAAAGGTGTCTCTTGCTCTTCCCGGTAGAGGATTCCCAGAATCACATACAACTGTCATGATGGAACATAAGAATCAAAGTCCTGATGATGAGTCTAGTTCTACCCTCCAGGTTGAGGCCAGCAAGGCATAGGCTGGTCAGTGTTGCAGTACCCTGGAGAGCTCTAAGCAAGCAACGTGCTCCAGCAAGGCCAGGGAGGAGGAGGAGGAGGAGACCTTCCATTCTTCTAGCCTTGGATGCCCCTGCTGGGCTCTGCCCTCCTGTCTGGATAGAGAGGGTATAACAGGGTTTCTTTCTGGACTGTAGTTTTCCGCTGCTTCTTTGCTTCTTCCAGCCCCACTGCCAGCATCAAGGTCCAAATCAGGAGCATCAAGGTCCAAATCAGGTCCAAATCAGGAGCACAAGGTTCTGGATGCAGGAAAAGGCTGGCCCAGAGGAATCCGGGACTCCCCCTAGGTTGGCAAGTCCAGGTTCTAGCTCTGGGCTGAGTCTGGGTCTGATCCTTCCACCCACCTCTTTCCCCCCCCCCCCACCTTTAATGTAGGGTTCAGGGTCCAGGCATCAAGAAACAAAGAATTAAACAGCAGGATTAACACGGTTATTAAAACATTCCCCGTCCCAGCTTGAAAAGCCTGAAAGGGGCAAAGAACGTTAAATATTTGCCTGGATCTCAAGTGGCTGCACAAGAGACTTTCAAAGACAGGTCTAGGAAACTCAATCCAGTCACCGTGGCACTCACCACACCTCATGATCAGTCATGATCAGTCATGAGCCATTCCTGGAAGGATCTTCCTTTGGCCTACAGTGGTTGGCATTTCAAGCCTGCCATTTTGGTTAATACCCAGCTGATCCTCATGGCAGTGGTGGGGCAACTCACCACGTCTATGCTCCGGAACCTGGAAGATTCCTTGATGGGATCTTCCTCCATGGATAAGAACATCAGGGACGTAGGTGCCAAATAGTACCACCTGTGGGCACCCAATACAAAAGAGTTTTCGCTATTAATTTTAATATTAGCTATTAACCCATTAGGTATTAATTATCTATTATTTTTTCCATTTTCTTTGTATACTGCTTTATGAACTTTTTAGTTGAAAAAAAGCAGGCCTCCGTCAGTCTTGGAAGACTGGTATCGTGCTTGGTGCTGCATACGCTGCACGCAAAGCACGAAAGCCTGGGTTGGATTGTTATGGAGGATATGCTGTTACCCAAGCGGCAAATCCCCCTCTCCACGCCACTGAATTAGTCCAGTGGAAAGGCAGAGCCAATACGATTGGATCCAGCTGTGTCGCAGAGCTGGGCTAAGGACAGGCGCTCGCCCTGTCTTGTGGGGCCAACCCGGGTCTCGAACCCTGGCCTGCTGGTGAACAGGCACAGCGTCTTAACCGCTTGCACCACCCACAGCCCATTTAGTTGAAAAGCAGTATATAAATACTGTAGGTGGATAGTTTTCAGATGGCAGTCCAGGACCTGGAACCTCTGCCAGTTGTGCTGGACACCACCGAGTATCACCAAGTATCAGATTTGCAGTGTCCCTGGTGGCCTGCCTGGCTTGGAACAAGAGCAAACAAGCCCTAGGGCAGCTTGGAGGGCATGGGTGTGTTGACATTCCTGCAAGCCAGGCTTTGAGCAGCTAGAACGCCAGCCCCCTTCTAAAGCGGCATGCCAGGTATTTGTGGGGAGGGCAGTTTCACACCACCCTCATGGCGCAGATTCCTGAGAGGGGCAGCATACTGAGAATGTATCTGTTGTTCATGCCCAGGTTAATGCAGGATGTGTCTTTGCCTGCCTCCTGCCCAACGCCTGTGCATGCTCAGAGAATGTGAGACATGCACAGGGCACTCAATGTGTGGACAGGACACAAAGCTGAAGACTATGGGTTTTGTTCCAGAACCAAAGCATGGCCCAGAAGATCTTGGCTTCTGCTGCTTCCTGGTGGCTTAGAGGATATTGGGGTGGCAACTGTCATGTGGGGAGGAAACTCAGTCTGCAAATATGATGCCTCAGTCCCTTTGGGGAGGTACAGTTTGACCCCTTCACGTGGCAGTTGTCCCTTGGCAGTTGTGTGGATATCTTCATACAGCAAACCACACTGCAAAACCTCTCTTCCACAGATGTGTTGTCCCTGGAAGTCTTTCCTAAGGCTTTATGCTGTCCAACTTGGAGTTCACTTGGAGACCCTCCCCATGTACAACTTCTTGATGTCCCAAAGATTCCAGAAGGCCCCGGAGAAAACACAAGAGGAAAATGTCTTTCTGTGAGTCCCTGTTCTCTGTGTCTCCTTCCCTCGGCTGCTTTCCAAAGGGCACTTGAGGCACCTGCCTTTGCTGCCAATAGGTAGAGACTCCTAGGGTGGGGGCTCAGCCCCTCCATCACCACTTTCATGCTTTGTTTTATCACCCAAGTTGTTTTTCCTGATTGAAGACAGAGTATTTTGGTCCAGGGGTTGCTCCTCTGCGCTGAAAGGATCCTCCTGTTGCCCAGGAGGAAGTTCTGCCAGGTCGCCTAGAAGATACTGGCTTCAGGTGGTGGGTGCACCTGGAGGTAACCTTCCCAGATGACCTCAGCGCACAGGCACAAGGATGTGGCAGCAAGCCCCAAGCCATGTGGGGCTTTAAAGATAAGCATCAGTGCTTTGAATTGGCCACAGAAACAGATCTGGAGCCAAGTCTGCCTCTCGGCACTGACCAGATGCATTCCCAGCACCCCGACCCAGGCAACAGTACTTGAGCTTATCTTCAAAGGCAGTTCCACATGCAGTTAACTGGGAGTTAACGGTGGCCGTACTTTCTTTGTCCAGCAAGAAGGAGGATCTTCTTAGGTTTTCTTGAGTTTTTGGAATCCTTTGCTCCTGATTTCCAGAAATGTCCCAGGTGTGGTCTTTGGCCACGGAGACTTGCACTGCTCCTCCTTCCTCCCCTTTCGCCAGGTGAGAGTCTTGGGCAGAAACGCTTCTCAGCGACAGGTCCTGTTAGCAGCGACTTCTAGGCCTGGCTCCTCCTTACCCACTGCAAGTGTTGCAAATACCCTGGGTAGGACTGCGGGTTTGGGTCGAGGAGGCTCTCAACACAGTGGATGTGAAACCAGGGCCTCGCTTCAGTGCTCAACAGATGGCTCAATCCTTTTCAGGACATGGAGAGGTTCCCTCTAGCACAGTAGTTTTCAGTCTGACACGACACACTGACAAGGTACTGAAAAGCTCAAGGCACACCATGCTGTTTCTGGGGGACTCACGTCCCCCAGTGGTTGTGCCCCAAACTCCCATGGCTCACCTGAAGACCATTCATGGCACATCAGTGTGCCACATCTCAGTGGTTGAAAATGACTGCTCCAGCAGGACAGAGTTTTGCCAGCGTAAAATAGGTCATGGTGGCCATTCTGTGCATGCTGCCTCACTATAGATACTGTATATAGTTATGGATATTGTATATGTAGAAGGGGACAGTTCACCTACCCGGAGGAGACCTTTTCAACTGCTCCTTCAGAGAAGCATTATGTGCTCTTGGTGTGGCTAGATTGGAGGGAGGTGGATTGAGGTTGGGGTAGTCAGTGAGGCTGGATGTGGGGTTTGCCTCCCTGCCTCGCTCCAACAAGCAGCTCTCCCTTTGCAGTGAGGAGATGCTGAGCAAATGCTGGCACCAGTCCTGGGCTTCAGCCACGCTGGCAGGAGCTTCCCCATTTGGCAGGAGCGGCACACCTGGTCACTCCCTCACATAGCCCCTGTGTTGTCATTCTTGCCGCAGAACACTGACCCAGTGGTTGCCTCTGCCCTGTGGCCGTGCCTGGCCTCACTTGCCGGTTGCATGGGCTGCCCAGTCTCCGGAATTGCGCCTGAAGGGCTATGGCGGGCCCAGCACATCCTCCCCACCCCCCCAGAGCCGCTTGCTGTGTTGCGCCGGAGTGTTTGGCAACGCTACGTGACTGTGTGCTGGGGAGCACCGAGCAAGTTCAAGGCGAGGTGAAGCTCCTCGGAGATAATCTGAAAGTTCAGGCAGAGGTGACGGGCAGCAGCGGCAGCTCCATGCAGACGAGGTGGGGTGAGGGAGAGGTCAGCGCTTCCTCTCCCACCGCACCCTCCGTGAGTAAACAAAGGGAACCTGCAATTTCCAAGGAACGGGAACCAGGCTGGTCCCTTGCAGGCCTTCCGCTTACCTGCAGCCGCCTCCACCACAGCAGGCTTCATGCTGTGGCATCGTGCTGTGGGAGGATGCCCCTCGCTTGGCGCGTCATCTGTGCTGCCGCCTCACACTCGGCCATGCGACGTCACGGCAGACACCGGGCCACGTCACGAGAGGTGCCAAAGGATGGAGAGGAGAGGAAACAAAGGGGAAATTAGTTTGTATCCTTTACGGGTGCATAAAGTGCTGCCGCAGGAAGTCACATTTGGACGCTGCCTGTCGCCTGGGCTGCTTTCCAGGCAAGGCAAAAATAAATGGAGGTTTCCCACCTGGTCAGCAGCCTGCGTGGATTCTGGAGAGTCTCTGAGGTGAGGAGGGCTCAGAAGGAAGAAGGTCCTCCTGAGCTTCTGATGGAGGAGGAGAATGGCAACGTCCAATCCTATCCCCACCTGTGAGTAAAAATATTCTGTACTTACTCCCAAATGGGCCTCCTTGGACCGGTGCCTGCCATTTTGCTTCTGTATGTCCATGGAGAGAAAAGGGGCATGCAGCCCAGGAAAAGGGCTTGGATTTGGTCCATGCAAGGGCCCTCAAGAGCTGTCCCTCCCACCCACCCACAGCCGGCCTCTGTGGCCAACATACCCGCGCTGACGGAGGCGGAGGAGGCCACTGTTTGCACTTCGCTGCCTGTTTGTGGCCTCGAAGCAGGAGGGTGCCCCTCAATGCTGGAGTGAAGATTCTGCCAGCACAGACTTAGGATTTGGACACTGGGTCTTGCAAGCGAGGAGTCAGCTCTCTGGGGGCCTTGCTGCCACCGCCACTCTCAGTCCCGCAGCCAGCCTCAGTTCCTCATCATGATCCATCAGCGTTTCAGAAGACAAAAGCAGGCCAGGCAACCCGACGAGAGACACCTGCTTCTTTGGGGTGTCGTGCCCAGATTTTCCCCACAATTGCTCAACTGGTCGTCTGGTGGACCTGATGTCTAGAGTGGCATTCAGTTGGAGGGGAAGGCTTGGAAAGAGGATTCTTTTCTCCCTCCACGTGTCTGAGGTCTGTTCTGTTGTGGTGAGTCCTGATCACTGGATGAAGCTTGCAGGACCAGCCTCTTCATCCAGCCAGCCTCTTGGTGCTCCAGGCTTGGTTCTCCAGGCAATCCACAGAAGTGGAGACCCTCTGGCACTCCTTCCTGCTCAGTGTCGGAGCACCATTCCCAACTCTGAGGATACAAAAATATTTGCTCCCTGGATGATGGTGACCCAGTCAAATGAGTTCCTGTCATTGGTGGCCCTGGACATTCATATCCATTTTTGGGTGTCCCACTGTAACTGGGTCAAGAAATCCTATGTCATCTATGCCAAGCTTCTTATCCCAAGCCTAACCCTACATTTGGGTTTAAAAGTTTAAAAGTACAGTATATCTTATATAAATGTTCATATATTAAGACACAAATGTCCAGGAAACAAAAACTCAAAGGACATACTGTATGTCCAAAGGCACCAATAACTGGCAGTGCAGTCCTAACTTCTGCTGGCACAAATCCTGGCACAAGTGTCGTGCTGGCCTCAGGGTGTTTCAAAAGTGCTGTAAGGCATATCTGCACCACTCCTGGGGGAGATAGGCCACTGCACAGACATGTGCCAGCTCCCCACACCACTGTGGGAACGGGGAGATGGTTGAGTTATGCTGGCCTAAATTGGTTAGGATTCCACTCTGGGATGTATTTGGCTATGACACAGCTGCCCCAGGATGCCAATGTCCTGGGACCACTCTGAGACTGGAAGAAAGGCCCCTGGCACTCTGCCCCTGGCTTGGGTGATGGACAGCAGCCGCATGCCCACCCAACCTCTTGAAGTGGATGCAGGTGAGCTTTCTTAATCCGTGGCTCTTCTGGAGGGCAAGAGGGAGGCTCTCTTGGCTTTACATGTGGCTCGCAGTCGTTCCAGACCTTTCTCTTTGTTCTGCTGACGCAGCCCGCCTGCCCTTGGGTGCGGGCCCACCACAGAAGGTCACAGCTGAGCCAGCGCCTGCCCACCCGCCCTGGTGGAATTTGGCTGCTGGCTGTCAGCTGTCAGCCGCAGGTGTTGAACTGCAGTGGCTGGCAACGGATTCGTAAAACTCCTTGGCTCCTGAAGTCTGGGGAGAAGAATGCAAAGTATGAGAGCAGGAACAGAAAGCACCACTCCTGGATCTGCAAGGCAGGCAAGGTGTCCCTTGATCACCGTTGTTCAGAGATAGCAGGCCGTCCACATGGAGTCAGTGCTGCCTGCAGCTGGCCAGGTGCAGCATCCCCTGGAACTCAGCCCAGGCTTGGGAGACTTGTTGTGGGGTCTCTCCAGGGTGAAGGTAGGAGGCACCTCACAGGAACTGACTCTGTCTCCAGTCAAGCTCCATCTGATCTGATGGGCAGCCACTTCCCAGGCTTTCCCCTGGAGCTGCTGCTGGGCTGGAACCCGAGACTTTCTCCAGTCAAGAAGTTGCTCTGCGCTTCGAGCAGTGGCTCAGCCTTACCACAATGGAGCTTCCTTTAGGGGGAGAGAAAGGGTCCTGGATCTGTTCCCAGGACTGGCCCTGTGCAGACCTCGCCCTGAGATATCTCTCTATATCTGTCAATCTATAGGGTGTACTCATTACATGCAAGGAAGCACTGGGAGTGTGTTGGCTAACCATTGTGGCTCACTTCCCCCCTTGTTCCAGACCTGGCTACGTGCACATGATTTGGTACCTCTGAATGCAGGGGTGGTCGTTTGCAGCTCCCCCTGCAACACTGCCTTGTATCAAAAAGCACCCAGTGTGCGCTGCAGGGAGCACACCTCTGAGTGCCGTGACAGGCAAAGAGCATGTTCCACACAGACAGTCGGGTAGCAAATTCTGCTGCCAAGCTCCATCCCGTTCTCTGGAAATCTCATTTAGCAAAGGCAGAGGCCCGAGAGCAGGCACTGCACAGCATCCCAAACATGGAAGAGATACTGGCATGGCTGAGCGGCAGACCTGGTGCATTGGAAAGCTGTCTCTCCCGCTTGGATCTTTCCAAAGTCCGTTGGACATCTTTGAGGACACCGACAGAAGTGCTTTGCTGTGATGTGGCTTCCTGGGGTTCTGCAGGCAGGCACACTGTCAAGGGCTTGCTGGTTCTTTGGGGCACTCCTGAGCTCCCGGAACCTGCACAGCACCTGACCGGAGGGCCAGTCCATTGAGAAGTGGAGGCTCCTCTGGCTGTTACTCAGTGCAGCTGAATGTGATGCCACTTCCGCCTGCTTCCTCGCCCTGCACGCTTGGGGGATCTGCCTCTGGGTCGTTCTTTGGAGGGCCCTGCGTGAGTCATGCTTCGGCAAAAGGTCCAGAGGTCTGTCTCTCAGCCACAGGCTCTTGGGGGAGAAGGTGGTCCAGGGGTTGGTTGCAAGAGACCAGATGGGATTTCAGAAAGGGTCCCTGCTGCTCTCACCAGGAGAGGGAAGTGGGACTCTGCTTTCTGAGAGTGGAGCCAGAAAGGCTGCCACGTCACAGCTTCAGATGGGACACCCTAGACACTGAGGAGCCTCTTGCAGGTCCAGTTGGCCTCACCCTGTGGCAGGACCTGCCCTGCTTGCACCGTGTTTGCTTGTGTGTTCTGGCTGTGGCATTGCATGCTAGGGAAGGGCTCAAGACGCAGCCATTCTGCTGTGGAACCAGGCAAGGGTGGCCAGAGGGCGCAGGGATTTGGCACTTCTCCACTGGGACAGGTTTGGACGGACGGTCTAGAGAGGGAGGCAGAAGGGAGTGGACTCTAGGACCTCCAAGGGCCACCTGGGACTCTTGAGGAAAACTGGCCTCCACCTTGTCTCCCTGATGCACACCAGGCCGATCAGTGACGCTTGCTGCACGCTGCCCCATTCCTCTTTCCCCATTGGATCCAGTGACTTGTTGCTTTCTTCCCCCTCCCCGCCTGTGTGTGCTGTCAAGTTTGATTTATGGACCCTGCACCGTTGACTGTTGGATTTGAAGAATTAATGGTATTTGCATATTTTTATTTTGGAATCCGTGCCAGAAGGCAGCAGCGCAGTTTACGGCGGAGCCTGCTGTAGGGATGCCCTTGTGCAAGCCTCCCCTTCCCCACCCCATCTCCTGATTTAGTTGCAGAGGTGAAAAGTTGAAACAGTAAAACCAATAAAACCACATTTATGTGACAGATAAATCGTCCTGCGTTGTCAGAGTTCGGAGGGAAAGATCTTCCCGCCCTCTGGTTGCGTTGCAGAGGCAGCTCCGGGCTCAGGAGGAAGCCAGCGGGAGCTGAGAGCGGCATCCCCGGCCAGGCCGCGTGTCCACAAGATGGATCGGGCTAAATGCTTGTAAAACACACAGGCCATCCATCACTGCCTCTCCCTTGGCTCTCGCTCGTCGTGTGTCGGAGGAAGGCTGGACTCCTCTACTTGGGAGGACGTGGTGCATACACAGCCTGGGCAACAGCTTGCCCCTTCATCGAGGGGGCATCGAGGGGTGTTCTTCTCCCTCTGCAAAATGGGACAGCCACAGAAACGGAACCAAAAAAAGAGATGTTTGTGCAGCTGGGTGCCAACACTTGTCAGTCTGAGCCATCGTCCTGTGGCTTGCTGGGGGTCCTTTGAGCCTGTGGAGAGTGCTCAGCTCTTCCATCTTCAGGTCAGAGAGAAAGTGCTTGCAGCCAAGGGTCTTGGGTCGGGGGCTCTCCCAGACTCCAGCTCATTTTCTGGGGGCTGCTGAGTCCCCAGCTGCCCCTTGACTTTCTGGAACCGATACATGGTGATTGCTGTAGCTCTCTGCTATTGCAAAGGCCTTTGAGGGTAAAGGACAACGGAGCAGCCACTCTCCAGCCCCTAGAAAGGCTGTCCATTTCCAGAAGCATCTTCAGTCAAGGGTGGAGGGAGGTTTGGTTTGATGTTGGTGCTCCTCCCAGCCACGGTCACTTCTGAGTGTCAGACAGGGTGGGGAGGGGGGTTAAGGCAGTGGTGGGGTGCCCTGGCCAAGGCCAGTGGGCTGTGGAGCTCGTTTCTGGAGCCCACCTCTGCAGGCCTTGGAGCAGCTCTAATGGTGCCACTTTTGGGATATCCTGAGTCGTGACAGCACCTCTCCCTCTCTTTCTCTTTCAGCTCTTGGACTTATTTCTTCAGTGGGACTGGTCAACGTACCTGGCCGACTATGGGCAACCAAACTGCAAGTACCTCCGGGTGAACCCTGCAACGGCCCTGATTCTGCTGGAGAAGTGAGTGCCGCCTGCCTGCAGTGACCTCCCCTCATTTCCTGCTCCCCATCTGACTTTCACAACCCGTAGTCCCTCCATCGTGCAGCTCATTCTGCTTGGCCTATGCTGTTTGCTCCCCTGTGGCACCCCTTGTCACAACCACAGCCTTTCTCGCTCTGTGTCGTATATGTTGAGCTGCTTCTGCTGTGCTTTGTGAGTGGTTTTTGCCATAAATGCTTCATGATGTTAATGCAGGTTGAACCTCTCATGGCCTGACTCACTGAATGCAGACAGTGGTTGTTCTCTCTCCCACCACCACTGCAGACGAAAGAGAGGAGGGACTCCCCCTTTCTCTGATCAGGCCATGCCACAGCTCAAGCTCCTTCAGATGTGGGCTTTTGCTATGGGGTTTGTGTGCGTCTGGCTCAGGGGCACTTTGTTGTAGCCAAGAAATAATTTCACCTCCCCTTGTTACTAGAGATGCTCACCAACCCCCCCAAGAAGTGCATGGCTGGAGGGGTTCCCTAAATGCTGGGAGCTCTTGCTTGGCAAGCTGTAAAGAGCCATGCTTGGAGCCTGGCATTTCCTGTCCTGGATGGTGTCAGCCAGTATGGGTGGGTGGCTTCTTCTAAACCAGACTGTGAGACTGACATTCCTCAGGATGGGCCTTGTGAGGTGCCTGGGACCCCATAAAGCATGGCCGTCTTTCCCCTTGGCTCCACGCATGCAACTTTTTGGATAGGTTGGAGGAGCACTGCTCAGTGACATCTCTTCCAATGGTAGGAAACAGTGAGTGGGTACTTTTCAGGGCCTTGTTGGTGATGCTTATGGCTGGCCACATGGTATGGAGATGGTCAAGGGTGTTGGTGGTTTTAAAGGGGATGAGATGGAGGAGGAGGAACAGTCTTGGCAGTCCTGATTAAGGTTGGACAAGAGCAGCTTGCCTTGGAGGATCAGTCAGTGCCTTTGCCTTCCAACCTTTGCCTTCCACCAGCTGACAGTGGAATTCAGGATGTCGAATGAGACCGACCTTGGGTTTCTCTGGCTGGCTCATGCACCATCATTTGACCCCATGGGGTCTGTTGCTCACTGTGGAAGTTTGCCAAGAGCTGGTGTGCCCACACAGAAAGTTATCCAAGTGCAGGCAGGAGCCTGTGCTTCTGTCTTGGCACCTGCAGTGTACTGTATGTGGCACTCTAGGAGGCAGGCTCTGTGCTGATTCTAGAGCTGGCCCTGATTCTGCCCGTTGTGGGGATCAGAAAGCCTTGCTCAACAAAGACATGGGCCAAGTTACTTTGGGAATTGTGGTGTGCTTGATGGACCAAGGCTCTGGCTCCTCACTAGGCAACTTCATGTTGCACTCCAGTTTACCTGCTGCTTGCATGGACTGCTGTGCATAGATATGCTTGGCCAGGGCATCTCCACGTGCGGGCTGTTGGGACTTCAGGTACATGACTCTGAGGCAGGTGGCAGGGGCCTCATCCTGCACTCGTTGACAACTGCCACTTGGTCTTATCGGGCAGTCAGTGTTGCTGGCCTTTGGCTTGCACAGAGCCCTGATGCCAAGCTAGAGGGCCTTTCCCATGCCCGCTGGGAGCAGTGGGTCACTGATGCCCAGAATAGCTGGCCAGGGAGAGCCTCTCAGAGCAGGTTGGCCTGGAGGAGAGCAGGCAAACCACGCACTTCTTAACGTTGTCCTGGTTTATCTCTTTCTCTCTCCACCTCTTCACAGGATCTCCCGAGAGTAAGTATGTGGCTCGTTTCTGGCTTCTTTCCATTTCTCCTTGACTGTGTAATACAAGCAGAGTTTTGCGTGACTGGCAGGCAGCACCAGGCCCCTCACAACCCCTCCCAAACCTCAGTTTCTACACTGCAGCCTTGGGCTGGCTTTCTTTCTTTCTTTCTTTCTTTCTTTCTTTCTTTCTTTCTTTCTTTCTTTCTTTCTTTCTTTCTTTCTTTCTTTCTTTCTTTCTTTCTTTCTTTCTTTCTTTCTTTCTTTCTTTCTTTCTTTCTTTCTTTCACATCCACCCACCATGCTGTGTCATGCAGCATGATGACCCAGAGAGACACGGCTGTTGTCCAAATCCCTGTGCCGGACTTTGAATCCGCACCCCTCAGGCCTCACACATATTCTGATTTTCTCCTGATGTGCTGGTTGGTGACAAGTCAAAGTGCTGCCCTTGGCCTGTCCCCCCCACCCCAGCCCTGGTTTCCCTGTCCACGGGTTTCTAGCATGCAGAAAGCAGATGGGACCAGGCCTCTTCCCATCTCACATGAGGGCTCTGATCTGCCCTGCCTGTGGGGAACATCCCCCTCTGCACTTGGGAATGCACATTCCTGCGTCTGGAAGTCCAACTGGGCAGTCAATCCTGCCAACATGTGTGTCCTTCCAGAGAGAATCTCAGGTCAACCCAAAGTCCAGTGTCAGGAGACATGACCCAGAGGGGTGTAATTCACAGGGGCAGGAAGACTGGCTTGCTCATGTGAATGTGTGCGTGTGTATGTAGCTCCCAAAGAGATGCACCCCGTTATCTCAGGATCTTGCCCATCATTGAGAGGCCCGGCTGCTCTGGATGCAAAAGGCCCCGAGTTCAGTCCCTGCTGGTAGCCTCTTCAGGTAGGGCTTCCTGCAGCTCTGGAGAGTGAAAGGGTCTGAGCAGGTGTGAGGACACTTCTGTGATTCCACAACCAAAGAGTCAGCTGGTTTCTCCTCTGATCTTCCTCTGGCCTTGGAAATCTACATTCTCCAAGGTGCACATTGTAACTTTATACCGTAGAATATAGTATGGAGACCTACCATATGGGAGCAGCGATGCAAGAGGGGTGCTGAGAGCCTCACCTGCCCTGGGTGGGCTGTGGGCCTACTGGAGGGCCTTGGTCAAAGGGGCCAGGTCTCCATCATCAAGGGGTCTGAGGAGCAGAAACGGAAGGCTCCTCTCAGGCAGGATGTCTTGGGCTGCTGAACACTCCTTCCCTGCCTGTGTTTCTCTGCTTGCTGATGTCCTTGCCCTTTGCCTCCACAGGATGAAGGACGCCAGCCGCAAGAACAACGTCTTTGCCCAGTTTCGGAAGAACGAGAGAGAGAAGCAGAAGCTGATTGACACGGTGGCAAAGCAGCTGCGCTCCCTCATCAACAGCCACCACTCCTGAGCAGAGGGCAGGGAGGGGTCCTGCCTGGCTTGGCAGGGACTTGACAAGACTCATGGGGTCTGTGCCTTGCAAAGGTGAGGTCTGGGGTTGCCTGACCATCCCTTGTTCTCCACCTAGTGCTCGGAACCCTTTCTGGTGAGCAGACGTTGCTGCATAAGGGAACTGAGTCATGCAGCCGGGGTCACTCCTGCAACAGTGACATCTGCTCTTTCTGCAATAACTTCCCATTCCAGGAGCCCATCCGTCAAGGTTGGAGCTGGACCCAAACCTTCTCTTTTCCACACCAAATGCCAGGGGATCCAGAGGCTGGGTTTGGTTGCAGCTGTGCCATGTTTTTTTTTAAATGGATGGGGTTCCAGAAGAAGCTTCTTTGCACAGGAACATTTTTGGATTGCATCGTGAGGCTTGTGGTCACAGGAGTCCAGCAGCCGTTTGGGAACATGGAAGCCAACAGTCCTTGGGCTTCTTAGCAAGATCCCCGTCCATGCTGAGGTGCCAAAAGGGGTGGTCTTTTGGTTTGTCCAGTCAAGACCACAGTATAGGTACAGTCCACTGGTGCTCAGTTCAACATATCCAGGTGCAGTCCACTGCCAGAGATGCCCAGCCAGGTCTCTTCCTCAAGTCCTCCATCCCCATGTAGAACCAGGGCAATTGAAGGTCTCCTAAAAGACCTCAGCCAATTGAAGGTCTCCTACAAGTTGGTTCCAGACCAGTGTTGAGGGTGAGTTCAAGAGGCCGGTGGGGAATGTCCAGGGTAGAGATGGGCCCATTCCAGGACACCACAGCCTGGTGGGTCATTGGCATGAACAGGGCACAGCTGATCCTGCACACTTCAGCTGCACTTCCACAGGAAACCTGCCTGATAATGGGAGCCTCCTGATCCCTCCAGTTCTCTCCTTCCTCTGCCTCCTGGTCTCTACCTCTGACACTCTGTGCCTCTGCCCCAGTTTCTGTGAGAACTGTTGTATCTTCCCACTTCCCCTATCGGGCAAAAGATGGCATGGGGTGGGAAGGACTCCTGGGGGGGTGGGATCAGCAGCACTTTCCTGGACATCGTTGACCACCTCCTGGCCCTTGAGGCCTCCTGCCCTCCTTGCCTGATGAGTAGGAGTCCTATCAGGACTGCCAGAGACTTGTGGCCACCTCAGTTGGCTGGACTGTGCAGGCTCAGCAGAGGTTCGCCCAGCACGCACCTCTTCAGTCTGAGGATACTCCTTAAGTGCCTCCAAGCAAGCAAGCCTTTGGGTTTGCTTCTGTGGTGGGCCCAGCCCTGAAAGGGTGTCGCTTCTGTGCCCTGTGGAGCTCTGGGCATTGAAGAGGCTGCACTGCCAAATTTTCTTCCCGTCTATCAGTGATCAGTTGAGTGTGGGGTCCTGCCTCTGTTGTCTGCTGTGGAGGCCAAGAGCTGAAAGCCGCTGCCACCAGATGCAAGCAGGCAGTGCACAAGGAAAGACCAGGCAGCTAGCCGCCTGCACCCCAGTTGCCAAGACAGTTATTTCCCTGTGTGACCCACAGTTTGTGCTGCAAGTAGAACACAGAGCAGGGGTTTGAACCCACCGTGAACGCTCCGTGACCTCCAGCCGAGCCCTCCCTCCAGTGCCTGTGAGCATCGCCAAGACTGGGTGGGGTGGATTCCTGCTCCAAGCAGCCAGAACGAACTGGCTTAGTCCCGGTCCCGAGCGCAGGCTGGCCGGCACGTGTCACGACGCGGAACCTCGAGGAGCCGCCGCCTTCAGCGAGTTGGAGGTTCGTTCAGTGTCCCATTTCATGAGGGTCGGCCTCCCAACTGCGAGTCACATAACGGGGATGAAAAAGGGAATTTGGGTGCTCTGTTCCTGATTAAGGCTTTGTTCCCAGCCCCGTCCTTTCAAGTGAAAATTAATCTTTCCAACAGATTACTCTGCTCAGAAAATAAAATGTGCTCACGCGGAGGGAGGAGGATTGTTTATAAAATTCACTGTAGCTCTATAGGGACGACTTGGATCCTCTGCTGTGGATGGTCTGATACTGCGGCAGGGAGGGATGGGTCTTACCACAGTCAACAGAAAACAACCTGGGGTGTGAGGAATGCCCGCTGCCCCCCGTGTGGGCCACGCTGCCTTCCTCTCCAGGCCCAGCCTGACACCATTCCCACAGCAGGGCCCAGCCTGAGGGTTCACCACCTGCAGTCTTGCCAGGGCTGTCCTTGTGCCCAGCAGCCACACTCACTGGTGCGGGGGAATTATCTTGAAGTAGTCCTGCCATTGTCAGAAATGTTGAGGGTGGAATTCCAGATCCAGTTGCCGCTTAACATGAAATGTGCTACACTGGGGGAGTCCAGAGGGCTTCAGGGCAGGGCCCATCTCTGGGAGGAGGAGGTGTGCAGGGGCTGAGCAAAAGACTCCACCTGCTCCCTGCAAGGCAGAGGCTCCTGTGGAAGTCCTTTGCGGAGTTTTCCAGCCCTCCTGACACTCTCTTTGTGCAGCTCTGTCTGTCTTTCTGTGCAGGCTTTTTCGGCTCTTTCCAAATGTTTTCTAGTAACAACTTGTCAATGGCCTGGCCTGGGCGGCTGCAGGAATTCCTGCAGGGATATTCTGACTGCCACCTGGGAAGGTGTGGGAGGGCTTGGCCGCCAGTTGGAACTGGCTGGTGGCTGCATCCTGGCACCATCCTCCTCCACTGATGCAGACGTGGCACGGGGAATTTCCTGACATACGCCTCTGGCTTGACCCAAGGACCGGCCGGCACCTTCTGCTCCCGGGTCATAGCCTGGCAAATGCCGGTTCTCTCCTCATCACTTTTTGAACGTCCTGAATTCTCACAGATTATTTGGATGAACCAGCCTTTCAGATGCTCCTGCCAGATGGGGGCGACAGCATTGCACCCAGACGTGGAAACCTTCTGAAAGGGGGTTGATCCAGAGGTGTGGGCCTGGCCTTCCCTGGGGATCGGGAGCCTTCAGAAGACCACTTTGCTGCATCCACCCTACTCGGGCAAGCGAGCCTGTACTGCCTCCGTCAAGAGGCGAGTGATGCTTGCATTCTGTGTGAGGACCATCCTTTCCGTCCTCCAGCCAGGCGCAGCGCGTCCCAGAGGGCGTCCACCCTCTGTGTGCGTCTTGCTCTCTGTTCTCTGCTCACACTATGTTTATTGGCAACTTAGTTTCCTGTTTAATATTTTTTCTTGGGAGGGAATATTTTGCAAGCAAGTGTGGTGACCACAGTTTTGTTTGTTTTGCACCTTGCACAAAACGAGGAAATGTACAGAAAACGTTGGGTTTTAAAGGGATCTCCAAGTGGGGGGACGGGGGCCGCTTAACTTTCCATAGCTGTTAGCATGTTGATTTGAACTGTACATCTACTACCCTGGTGTAACTTTTATTAAAAACCATGTCACTGAGTTCTCCGAGCCACTGCTTTTGTCTGGGCAGCTCTGTTGGCGACTGTCAAGGAAAACCCTGGCCCCTGTTCCCCTGAAGGTCACCACAAGAGAGTTGCAGAGACCACGTCCACACCAGCGACTGATGGTGGTAATGAGAGCCACGCTGTAGCCCACAAGTCAGAAGATCAAAATGAGAAAGTCCTCCTCACCCTTCAAGGATCTGCTGGGAAAGTTCATCGGCAGTGGGCCGCTTGAGATGGCGGTGGGGATTAGTTGGAGTCCCCCCGATATCACTGCTGAGTGTTCACGCCTTAATAAATTCTACATACAAGCGCAAGGCTGACAAACTGGGAACCAGTCCAGTTCCACTGGGATCAAGTGTCAGACTAACTGTGGGTCTCGGTTGTATTCTCCATAAAGAGGAATAATAACATGCTGCACAGACCAAAATGTCATCCATATACATACTTCACAGCCACACAATAGCTATCAGACACCATCCGCTTTTGGGGTGGTGGTAACACCATCGGCCTTGCCCTGTTAAGAGCTGAGGGTGTACAAACGGGGGGAGCCCCTTGTCTGCCTGCCCACATTTGAGCATGGATCTCGGCACATTCCTGCGCCTGCACTCCAATCATAGGAGGTGGCCTTTTGTGAGGTTTGGTTGGGGTGCAGGGGAAGAAAGGCTGGTGGCTTTAGCATTAATGGGTTTGGGAAGCACAGACCTGTCCAAGGAGTTCAGCTTATTCTGAGGACTGAACCAAGGGAAAGAGGTGGCAGGTTCTGTGCAAAGGCAATCAGTGGCTTCACATCTCAACAGCACCCAAACGCACGCAAGCCTGTCACAGAGATTTCCAAGATTTTCACTTGCTGACTGACTCTTAGCGGCCCTGCCTTTTTCTCGCAGGCCGACAACGGAGTCCTCCAACAACACTGGGCACCACTTAAGGAGGGCACCATCACAAGGAAGACCCAAATGCAGGACAATCCCCTAAGGCTGGCACACATGGTTTGGTGGGCTCTCTCAATGGTCCATACTGGAGAGGCCTTGCAGTGACCACTGGGGCTGGAAACAGAAACAGGAGCAGCTCCCTGTAGTCAGGAGGACTCCTCTCCCCACAGGTGCCCTTCCCCAAACTCCTGGCCACTTTCAGTTTGTGTTGCACTCCATGCCACCTTTGGCCACCATCATTTGATGCATCATCCAAAATCACCTGGATGTCCTCACCCCTGTGCTTCCACATTCCCTTCTGGGACCACCACCTGGCCCTCCTCTGGCCTTGATGGCGCCCTCTCCATCTCCTCATCCCTTCCCAAGGAGTTTCACCCATTAGGCCAAGCTAACTGAATGACTGTCCTGGGGAGCCATCCATCAGCAGGACGAGCCCATCCGTTTTCCTGCTGGGCAGAATGTAATTACGGGGAGGGTGCTGTAAATCACCATCGCTCTCCCTCCTGTGACGCTGTCATGCCAGGGGAGGCCATGCCTGGCGGTGGCAGGAGCCCTTCGCTCTGATCGCATTTCGCTGGCAAAGGTTACGCAGCTCCCAGGATGACAAATGGTCAGCACCCGGTCCTCTCCTCCAAGCCCATCTATCTTTCCGCAGGCCGAACGGCTTATTGGATCTCGCAGCGAGTGGAACCAAAGGACGTTATTGCTCAATGTCACCTTGACAAAGAGAAGTGTGAATGACCCCTGGGGGGCCGGGACAGGGCATTTGTTTCCATTAGCAGCCTTGTGCTGGAGTCGCCATTTCCACAGTGATGAGTCTTAGGGCCCGATTCGGCCTTCCCCCTCCACCGAGGCAGTGGCGCCACAGTAACCACTGCGGCATCCTATAGCGGGATCAGTTGCAGATTCTCCTCCAGGCAAGTCTCTGCAGCTTGGACATCACAAGCCAAATAGTGGGCACCGGTCCATGGGACCAACTCCATGGGATGGAGTCTCCATTGCCAGCCACTGGCATGATGCAGCAGAGGCTCGTTTAGCATCACTTTTGGTGCAATCCTAAGCGTATCTACTCAAAATTAAGTCCCATTGAGCACAATAATTTTTACTCCCAGGAAACTGTGGTTAGGATTGCAGCCTTTGTCTCACTGATGAAGGGGAGGCTCGACCTGTACGCCTGGTCTGGACTTGCTTTGTTAGAGGAAGGTTGTTGCATCTCAGACCTAGTATTAAAAAAGTCAGCCAACTATTTCAGAGAAAGTTTGGTATATGGAAGAACATTTCACCCTCCTTGGGTAGGGGTTTCAGGACTGGCTCACAGCCTGAATTTCTGGAATTTTAGGGGAAAGATCAGAAGAACCTCGCTGGATCAGGTCCAAGGTGCACTTTTGTCCAGCTTCCTGCCTCTCACAGAGGACCACCAGATGCGTTGGGAAGCACACAACACAAGACACTGGTGCATCCCGGTGGCCTCCCCTTCACCTGGCATGCCAAGGTAGCCTCTTTCTAGAACCAGGAGGTTGCATGCACCCAACACAGTGTTGGCATTTCCTCCAGAAAGCTGTCCAGTCCCATTTAAAGGCACCTAACCCAGATGCATTCGTCACCTCTAGTGGCAAGCAGTTCCACAGACTAATTATGGAACGGGGGAAGAAATGTTTCCTTTCATCTGTTCTGATTCTTTTGCTTGCCAGTCAATTTTGGTGGATATCCAAAATATTGGTTCCGATACTGTTTGGGGACAGATGGATGGGGACAGACGGACGACTTCTGTTACAACCAGAAGTATTACAAACCAGAACTGGACACAACGCTCCAGGTACGGCTGTACATATGATACATATGGCTGTGTGATAATACTTGCTTTTTCACCCCGTTTTAATTACTCTGACCATGGAACTGCCCTTCTTCACCATCACCAAATTCTGGGTTGGTACTTTTATCCAGCTGTCCTGAAGTGTCCCACACAGCTCAGAACCACAGTGGCGCCTCGCTTAATACAGTGGCGCCTCGCTTAAAGAGCTTCATTCATTCCGTAGGCCTGCTCTTTAAGTGAAACACTCTTTAAGTGAAGCAGATTTCCCCATAGGAAATGATGGGAACTCAGACGATTGGTTCCACAACCCAAAAAATATTCATATAAAAATATTAACTGTTTATAGAAATGATGACAAAACACTGCAATATAACACTGTACAAAGCACTGTAATATGCAGGAACACACAACACGGCAATAAAGAAAATACTGAACTGTACCGTACCTTTGAAAACCTTCATGGCTGGTGTGAGGGTTACAGAGAGGGGATGACTTTGGCTGCAATCCTAAACTTTCCTGGGAGTAAGACCCATTGGACACAATGGGGCTTACGTCTGAGTAGAC
The DNA here is from genome assembly GCA_030015325.1 of Cryptoblepharus egeriae. NCBI lineage: Eukaryota > Metazoa > Chordata > Lepidosauria > Squamata > Scincidae > Cryptoblepharus > Cryptoblepharus egeriae. The sequence goes on from JAREYC010000007.1 coordinate 750,117, forward strand.
ATGGCTAGGATTGTGCTCTTTCACAATCACTAATGGAGTCACTGCTATCCACTGGCTGAATGGAATCTATTGTCTTTTTGTGCCACTTGATCATGCCCAGGCTGCCGATGGGGAGCAGCACCAGAACATGGATCAGGCACACCTTCCACGCCGCCACACACAGACCCCCCCATACAGACCTGACTCAGGCTGCTCCCCCCGGACCTCCCATGAGTTCCCTGGCAATGGAAGCCTATTCCAAACTTTGCCCAGGGCCCCACTGGAGCTCAAGCCAGTCTCCTCGTCCCGCCTGTGAGTTCCCTTGCCATGGAAGCCTCTTCCAAGCTTCCTCAGAAGTGCTCTTTATTCAAGACAGTGCTCTTTAAGCAAGTCAAAATTTCTGCAAAAATTTTGCTCTTTATACAAAACACTCTTTATTCAAGATGCTCTTTATGTACCACTATATGTGCACTTTGGATTTCTTGCCCCAACATGCACAACTTTACACTTCCTTGCACTGAAATGCATCAGCCGTTGTGCTGCCGTCTCCGTGTTTCGCACTCCCTTCCAGTCTTCACTACACAGAAATGTTTAGTGTTGTCCACAAATTTGGCCACGTGGCTGCTCATCTCAGATTCCAGGTCATTTATGAACCAGCTAAAAAGCACTGATCCTGGACAGTCATCTGGGCGCACCACTTCTCACCTCTCTCCACTGTGAAAATGTCCCCATTTACACCTCCTCCCTGTTTCCTGGAATATCAAACTGCACTTCATGTTCTTTGTAGGTCTATATTGTACAGTTTTGGCTAAACTTAAATCCTCTCTGTAGGTCTTGCCCTGTAGGTTTTTGCTAAACTTAAACCCCCCCCCCCCGAATCCTAATAATCTAAGTTAACTATCGGCCAGCCTCAAACACCCCGTTCCTAGGCAATGTGGTTGAGCAGGTGGTGGCATCACAGCTTCAGAGTCTCCTGGATGAAGCTGATTATCTGGATCCTTTGCAATCTGGCTTCCGGTCGGTGTTCGGGATGGAGACGGCCCTGGTGGATGACCCACCTGGGGAATGGGCAGGGAGAGTGCAACCCTGTTGGTCCTGCTGGACCTCTCAGCGGCCTTTGACACCATCAACCATGGTGTCCTTCTGGGTTGGTTGGCTGGTGTTGGGATAGGAGGCACCATACTGTGGTGGTTCTGCTCCTTCTTGGTTGACAGATCCTAGAAGGTGGTGCTGGGGGATGCTTGCTTGGCACCCTGGACTTTTCGGTGTGGGGTGCCACAAAGTTCTCTCCCCCTCACTTTTTCACAGTGAAGCTGCTGGGGGTGGTCAGTTGGAGGTTTGGAATGGGTGCCATCAGTATGCTCTATCCTTTCCTCCTGAATCCGAGGAGGCAGTTGAGGTCCTGAATCGCTGTCAGGAGGCAATGGGGAGCTGGATGAGGGTGAACAAATTGAAATTAAATCATGAAAAGACAGAAGTTCTCCTGGTCCGGAAGTCCTCGACTTGGGTATTGGAGCATCATTCTGCTCTGAATAGGGTTGTACTCCTTCTGAAGGAGCAAATCTCCAGCTTGGGGTTTTGCCTGGATCCACAGCTGCTCCTGGAATCCCAGGTGTCGGTTGTGCCCAGAGGACCCTTTGCACAGCTTTGGATGATCCAAAGCCAGACCCGAGTTGCTCAGATCTGGCCACGGTGACCCGGTGACATCTAGTCTGGAGAACTGCAGTGTGCTCTACGTGGGGCTGCCTCTGAAGATGGTCCAGAAACTCCAACGAATGCAAAATGTAGCAGCTCTTATGGTTGCTGGAGCTTGACGGTTAGTTGGGCCACTGCTTCAGCGGCTACACTGGGTGCCCATTTGCTTCTGGGTTGAATTCAAAGTGCTGGCCTTGACCTACAAATTCCTATACAGCTTGGGTCCAGGGTATCTGTGGGACTGTCTCTACCCGTACAATCCAACCTGTCACCCTAGATCATTTTGGGGAGGGGGCCCTGCTGACTGTGCTGCCACTGTTGGAGGTGAGGGATGTGCAGCTGGGAGCAGGGCCTTTTCGGTGGTCACCCCCCACCTGTGGAATTCTCTGTGCCCTAAAGTTGAGAACTGCTACCGAGTTTTCGGCAGGGCTGAAAACATTTTTATTTTTAAAAGCCTTTGATAAGTGGAAACTGATGTTTTATTATTGATGTATTATTATTCAGAGCACGATACCATCGTCCTTCGAGACTGAAGGATGCCAATGAATGAATGAATGAATGATTGATGTATTATTATTGTGAAATTATTGTGAATTTAATGTGGCTTTAGTTGATCTGGAGTATAGTACTGTTTAAATGTCCTGAATTGGACATTTTAAACGCTTTTATTGGCTTTTTAATGTTCATGTGGTTAATTTTTTATTGTGTCCATTTTTATTGTCAGCTGCCTTGAATCACACTCCGGGAGAAAGTCAGAGTAAAAATAAAATTAAAATAAAATAAATTAAACCCTCTTTGTAGGTCTCTGTATGGTTTTTGCTACACTTAAAGCCTCCTCTTTAAAGTCCTTGGGTCTACCTGCATTTCCGTATTGTGCCTGCGAGAGACGTACATTCTGTGTTCAGCCAGTGCGGAGAGGAGTGTGGCCAGGTGCAGGATCCATTCCCGACAGAGCTGGCAATGCGCGCTTGAACAGTGGGGTGGTGAATGACCCCCTGAAAAAGGGCCCAGGGAGTTGAATGTTGGTCTGGGCAGCCCAGCTCTTCCCGCGCGGTTTCAGACGGAGGGCTGGCGCTGCTGATTGAAAGTGAAAGGCCGAGCGTGCAGGATATTTGCCCTACAAATCTCCCAGTCGGGGAACAATCAGGCCCTTCTGCGGCTCAGCCCGAAAGGTCAGCACCTGGTCAAAGGGGCCTGGAGCAGTTTGTCCCCCTTGACTCTCGCACCAGGCCTGGCTGTTGGCAAACAAGGAAGAAGAATGACAGGATAATGAACTTCTGGGTGTCGGAAGCCGCCTATTAGCTCCGGCTGGAGGGGGGAGAGAGCCCTGGGAAGTCAATCACAACTTTTTCCTTCCCACCAAATTGCCTCCTGCGCTCTGCTGGAGTCCAACTCCTTGGCCAAACCAGGGGAAAGAAGCCGACTCAGACGCTGCCCAGCAAGGCTGGCTCTACTCTGGCCGATCTGGGACGTCCCTTGACCTGTGTTTGGAGGACGTGTCCAGAAGTGGCTGGAAAGCACCCAAGATCAGCATTGCAATCTTAGATAGGAGGCTGAGGAACAAGCCCAGATCAACAGCCAGACCAGCCTTCGGGCCAGGTGAAGATCAAAGGAAGCTGCCCACACCTGTCCGCCTGTCCTCACCTGCCTAAACTGCCCAGCAAACTGGCCAGGGCTCTGCAGCAGTCCAAGCCCTCCTGGTTGGTGCTGAAGAGGGATGCTGGTGCTGCTGGATGGCAGATGCTCCCCCTCTTCACCTAAACTCACCTGCACTGGAAATTGGGCTGCTCTTGCCAGATTTGCCTTTAAATGTTTTTATGGAATGTTTTTAAAAATGTTTTTACTTGTTAGGTGCCTTCAGCCAACAGTGGCCCGAGAAAGGTGGGATATGTATGTATGTGTGTGTATAAATAAGTAAGTAAGTAAGTAAGTATGTAAGTTTTTGGCCAAAGGGCCACATTAAATATCTGGCACAGTGTCGATGGCCAGGGAAAATATTTTAAATATAAAATATAAATACATTAGAATAGATTAATGAATAAATGAGCTCACACTTCCACAGTTACTGCAAGCACCAACACACAGCCCAGAAATTAAGCGCACACTTAATAGGACCCCTTTCCCTTGCCAGACCATCACTGCTCCAGTTGTGCCTGGGTCAAAGGCTCTTAGGAGACCATAGGATGGGCACAGACCAGTCAAAAGTTTGCGCAGACCACATCAGGCCCCCAGGCTGGGGTTTGGAGACCCCTGGTCTTCAGCAGTGAAGAGCCAGGAAACTGCACCTGGGACTTGCCGATTCAGTGCGCGCAGAGCCTGGCCCGAAGGCTGATCTGGGCTGCTTCTTTGCATGAGTAGGCAACACTCGCTCTGAGTTCTGAGCCATAATGAACATCCACCGTGGGGGGGAACCTGCCTGGGTGTCCCCTGGAACAGCCCAGCCCTGGACAAGATGAAGCTGCGAGGCTTGGCTGGAGCCACTTAGACGTGTTGTCCACATTATGTCCGCCTGAACGAGCCACACTCAATGGCCGCAAGAAGAGGGAGGCATTCATTTCCTAGCCTTGGCTGTCAAGTGCTTTGGGGCCTCCCCATCCGATGGGTTTTTGATACACAGCCTGAAAGGAAGCAGACAGGAGCCCCTTTTCAAGACCAACTGTGCAAAAAACAGTCCTTCTCCATTACACCGAAACAGAACAGGAGCCGTGCCCATTAATCTGCATTTGCAAACACCTCTTGGGCATGATGGATGGGCAAGCTGGGCTGGCTGTCCATCTCTCTGCTTCTTGCACCTTTCCCTGCTGCGACACCCACCTCCCTGCGCATTCTTCTGCTCCTGGCCTCTCACCCCTCGGCCCATCAATAAAAACCCAGAGGATGCGTGGAAGGGAAGGACGGCTGTGACAGGGAGCATCTGTCTTCATTAGGAACTCCAGGCTGCTCCTGCTGGGAGTCTCGGCACAAAAGTTTGGCTGGGACCTTCTGGGGAAGGAAGGACGAGAGAGGCCACCGCCTGCCTTGGCTGCACATAGCCGGCTGGGTTGGCCGATGCGTCCTCGTGTGGCGGCTTTTCACACTGAGCCCCCTGCCTTGCATGCGACGTGAGGAAGGCATGGGCCGGAGGCATCTCCAACACCATCTCAGACTACTCTGTGGAAGGCAAACATTTGTGGGGTTGACACCCTTCAGAGAACAGTTAGTGCCTGTCAGCAGTCAGCATGGCTGACCCCCGGTGTCCCTCCTGATCCTTGGTCCTGATCCCATGGCATGGCAATGGTTCACCCAAAGGACTGCAAACCCAGGCTTGGCGTCCAATGTTCTTTAAAAGCCTGTTTGCAGCTCTCCAGGGCCTACAAACAGCTCTTTGCAAACATGCTGGGCTCTTCACAACTACTGGGAAGTTCTGAAAGGAGCCAGGATTCCTAAAAGGGATTCTGCTCCCGTATTGGGGGAGCTTGTGTTGAAATGAAACCCTGGTTTTCTCACTAAAAATAATTTGCTACTGAGTGATTGCCCTTCAAAAGCAACAGAAGCTGGCCGTCTGCATGTCAGATGGATGCACGTGCACTGTGCATGCACAAAGATCATGTGTGTGCAAAGGTTGCACACGCATAACATGCTGAAGATCCCTCTAGGTTAGCAGGCGGCTCACTTTGCACTTGTGCTGCGCTCAGAGTAGCCTCTGGCCAAGCTTGGAGATAGGAGCCTCTGAATGTGACCAGAGTGGGCTTCGGCCACCAGAGGTTACTTTCAGACTCCTCTGGTGCGTCACCCCCTCAGGTGCGTCACCTGATGCAGGATGCAGCAGCTGTACCCCCCTAGCGATGTATCTGGGAGCCATCATTGGGGGCCATCATTGGCTCCCAGCAGTGCCAGAAGTAGCCCATCCTGTGACTTCACCCACATTCCAGGGATGAGCCCAATTTGGCCCTTTATTTTGGGGGTGGGCAGGAGGGGAAGCGGAGCCCTGAATTGAACCGGGTCATGCTCTGACCCCAGGCAGTGATGGGACCCATTACAACCACTTAGCAAGAATTCAGACCACTAAATGTTGGGAACAAAACAAGCAGAAAACATGTTAAGGGATCCAATAATAACACCATAATTTACAGAACTGGAATGAGGAGGAACAAAGAACTTCAGCTGGCAAGACCCGGGTGGGACTGGTGGGGTTTCTGGCCAAAAACAAAGGCAGGCAGGGTGGCAATGAAAAGGACGGAGGGCCAGGAAATCAAATCCAGATTGGTTCCCTTGGTGGGGAGTTGACGGGCTTTTGTGCATGAAGACGGACGCAACTGCCACACTGAATGAGGAACTACTCAGAAGAAAGGCCCATTTCATTCAGTGGGATCAGTGGAGTACAAGTGATCCACTGCCGTAAGTGGCCTTGTGATGAAGTAAGCATGGTGTGGCCATCACATGTGATGGATCCACCAGTGGACATGGGTAGTGTCTTTGCTGGTTCAGGTAGTAGAGGTGGTTTGAGGAAGGGTTAGGATGGGAAGGAGGCTAAATCAGGGAGCAGTTCAAAGATGGGAGGGGAACAGTCCATGCTGGATCCTGTCCCCCTTTCCTGGCCCAGGCCTGTCCCTTTCAGCCAGTGAAATCGCTGGAGTAGGTCCAAGGAGATTCTAAAAGGTCAGTGTGTCCCCCACAGGTTGTGACGGACTGTAGGGTGCGGTGCTCAGCCCCATTTCTCAGCTTTAGAGCCAGTGTTGTCCAAAGACACATCTGTGGTCGTGGGGTCTGGCTGCCAAAGGCGCATCAGATGCTGATTGACTTTCCCACCTTGCATGCTTTTGAACTGCTCGGTTGGCAGGAGCTGGGCTAAGGAGGGGAGCTCATCCCATCTTGTAAGTGGCTCTACCTGACTGGACTGACCGCTGTCGACAGGATCGGGCCCTTGCTCTCAGGTCAGTATGTATAGGATTGCAGCCTCACTGCTTGACCAGAGGCGCCACACTTCCCATATGAAGCAGAGTTAGACCCCAGCCCCAGATTACAAAGAAACTGCCTTATTCTCCAGACAGGTTTTGTCTCCTTCTCCGGACACTGGAGTTTTTGTGGAGGTAAAAGACGGCTCAGCAGGTTGGGGAAAAAAGTTCAGTGGGTTTTTATATTTGAAATCTGATTTTAATCAACTGTTGCCAGCTAAAATGGGGTGCATTTTTAATATATGGAAAAGGGTTGGGAATCCATCTAACCAAAAGGCAGTTCATGCCTTCTTCAAGGCAGGGACTCTAAGTTTCCAAAAATGGAAACTTAATTTTAAATAAGTGCTGGGAAGGATCCCAGAAAACGAGCCCCTGAAATCCTAAACAACACAACCCACGCAATGGTCCCTGTTAGAGCAAACCATTTAGGGACACCTCGGTCTGGCTTGAGCAGAGCCATTGTGAAAAATCCAAGAGGAACTTCTTCCAAGAGTAATTACAAGCACTATCCTAACCATGTCTACTCAAATCCTAACCATGTCTACTCAGAACCATGTCTACTCAAAACACAACACTCCATTGTGTTACTCTTAGGAAAGTGTCTTTAGGATTGCAGCCAGAGAGAGAGAGAGAGAGAGAGAGAGAGAGAGAGAGAGAGAGAGAGAGAGAGAGAGAGAGAGAGAGAGAGAGAGACAGAGCTCTGACCGCGGTGGGGAAACGCAGTGAGCACCTTTTCTGATCTGCCAAGCGTTATTTTTCCCCAAATCTCCTGATCACATTTGAGGTCTGATGTTTGTATTAGAGACTGAAATCTTTTTGTCTGGACAGCTTGCAATGTATTTTTTTAAGTCTCAGTTAATTTCCAATTACAATCCAATTGCAAAGATCGAAGAAGGTCTGCAGCGTCTCATGCCGTGACATTATCTGTCTCCTGGTGCGTCTCGCGCTCCATCAGCTGCTCCCAGAAAATGTTTTTCTCCCAACCTTTAGGAGGCTGTAGATTCTTTTTCAGGTGCTGACTTGTGAAGTCGGTTTCGAGGATCTCACCCAGAGTCTGCGGAGCCAAAGAAAACCTTATTGCACTTATTACCACTTATCTGCTGGGACGAGCCTGGCTTTAGAACGAGAACCGTTGATTCTTATCAAGCTAAACTGCAGCCTTGCAATGGGATGGACTCTTTCATTAAAGCTCTTTGCACATAAATGGGTGAGGCTGCAAATTTCTTTAATGGTCTGATACTGACACCTAACTTTTTCCAGAGTTATATTTGCCATTTTGACATTTCTCCAAGTGTTTTTTTTTTTTTTGAAGATGACACTGGCAGAGAATTTTGACCAAAGGAATTTATAATGCACATTTTTCCCATTTGCCCTACAATCCAGAGTAACTACAGGAGCACGTAAGAGACATTACATGCACCTGTAGTTACTGCACCACCTAGTGAAAACCTATGGAAAATTCATACTGCAATCCAAAGTAAATTGTTCTTACACCAGAGCAAGGACTCCCTGTAGTTACTCTGGATTGCGCCCATGGACTGCAACTATGACAGAGCTCGGAGGGTCCAATTACGGGATTGTAAAACTGGGAATAATAACCATGGACAGACATCACATGCACAGGCTGCTAGTTTTTCTCAAGGAGAGAATTATTGGAAATATAGGATGTCTATAAGGCCCGCTATTACACACTAATCTCAGGCTGATGTCCTGATTCCACAAAACAATTAAAATGTAAAAATTAGGTGGAACAAAAGCACAAGCCTAACCATGTCTACTCAAAAGTAAGCCCCATTATTTCAATGGATCTTACTTCCAAGAAAGTATGTTTAGGATTGCAGCCAGTAACAGGATTTTGTGCCTTCTGTGTTAAACTTTTCCACTAACCCCCAAATCCAGAGTAATTACGGGAGCACATAAGAGACATTACGTGCACCCGTAGTTACTGCACCACCTAGTGAAAAACCTATGGAAAATTCATACTGGAATCCAGTATGAATCCTACAATCCAGAGTAACTACGGGAGCATGTAAGAGACATTACGTGTACCCGTAGTTACTGCACCACCTAATGAAAACCTATGGGAAACTCATATTGCAATCCAGAGCAAATTGTTCTTACACCGGTGCAAGGACTCCCCGTAGTTACTCTGGATTGTGCCCTAAGTTGTTCTTACACCGGAGCAAGGACTCCCCGTAGTTACTCTGGATTTTGCCCTGTGTTCCTCTTTTTGTGCTACTTAATTCCTCCTCATAATATGCTCGATTCTGGTCATTGATTCAGGTATCCATATTTTCTGTCCCATATATTGAAATATTTCAATATATCTTGAAATATCGAAGGAACTTACCAAATGTTGGGATGTTTCTTTTTTTAAATGTCATTGAGAAAGTATATTATGGGGGGATCTTCTGGTCGGTGCAAGAGTTTCAGGGTTGCTTTTTTCTCCCTTTGTGCCATTTGTGAGTCTGTCCGTCGGGCTTATTTTTGCTCCGACTCGATGCCTTTCACAACCATGGAAACCATCCCTGTCCTGTGGAACTGGATTAATTGTGGAAACTGGAGAGAACTGAGCCGGGGGTGGCTGATGCGACTGGGTGGGCAGCAGGAAAAAGCAAAATACAAAACATTGCTTGCCCAAGGGGGAAAAATATGAATGTGGAACGAGGCAGGGGGAGACCCTAAATGGTAAAACCTGGGTTCTCTAGAGAGAGAGCTGTTGGGGTCTGATTTCATTCTGTCCAAGAAAGACAAATTTCCCACTCCAGATATTGACTAGCTTCATTTTCTTTCCTCCGCAGGTGCTGGACGTTGTTCTGGTTCTACTTTTTGGGAAAGACTGACGGCGCTGCAAGTCTTTGGCGTGGAGTTTTCTGCAGCGACTGTCTTCACCTCTGATGTAAAGTGTGATTCTTGATCTGAGTGGGTCAAGGGAACAGGCGAAGGGCATCCTCGTTGTGGCTCTCCAGATCCGTCTGGGTTCGTTCTTCAGCCTTCTAGTGAGAAGACAGCCTTGTGGACACCCTCGGACGTCTCCTGGTCAGTACCAAAAACTGGCCTTGCAAGCAACATCCAGGTGGAAACTCCTGCCATTCCACTGCAGGCTTGCAAACAGAAGGTGAGTTTGATGAAAGGCTGGGTGGGTGACTGGGTGGGTGCCGGTCGAGGTGGCCAAGATGACGGGGTGGGTGCTGGTTGAGGCCTATTCAGCAGAGGGAAGGTTAGGTTGGAAGACCACATCATTCATGTTTTCCTTCCTTTCTTTGGCAATCCATGTCTAATTATGGGCTTGACGTGCAAAATGGGGAGGTAAACATGTGTATGGATCCAATAAGAGTCCTCACAGCGAGGACTGTGGCTATACAGTAAACTGTTTCCAAAAATATTCCAATTTCTTTGGCCTCCACCGAAAGGTCCTTCCTAGATAGAACCAATGACAGGATTTGGCCTCGGTCATTAATTCAGACTTATGTCAATTCCCCATCAGTCAAATCTATGGGCTGGAGCGTCGGGCGATCAAGTTGAGCTGCCTCGAAATTGGACACGATGCTTTTCTCCAAAGCGCAGCTTGAATGTCCAGGGAATTAACACAGGAAGCTTTTAGGGCTGGGGTTCAGGTGAGTAGCCTGGTGCCCCCCTGACCTCGGGAACGCTCCTGCACCATTCCTTTGCTGTTTAAGAGGCAGTTTTCCAAGTCCTTAAATTGCTTAAAATACTCAATATTTGGAAATAAAATAATTAAAAAATCTATACTTTTATTAAAAAAGGAGCAGCATTCCTAAGTTCCCGGCTTCCATCTGTAATGTACATATGCACAATAAGTCACTGCTTGTTCTTGGATCGGGTTACGCCGGCATTTGGAAGTGTACAGCAAAATTTTCCTCATTAGCCCACATAAGATGTTTCTCATTATGGCTTTTTAATTGTATCAAAGTCTGCCTCTTGTGTAGAATAATAGAGGCTGTATTCATACGATGATGAAAAAAACCCTAAAGAAGAATCCCAAAGAAATCCCAAGCGGCCGTCTGATACGTGAAAAAGACGTTGCGCGGGTTGGGGTGCGAGAGAGAAGTCCTCCGTCTGCAGGATGTTTTAAGGCATCCAATTAGTTTAGCTAATAAACGGGAAAGAGCTGAATATAATTAATTTTTTTACTTTTCAAACATCTAAATTTTAAAAGGCTTCCAAAATTACAAAAGTGTTAGAGGACTAGTTGAAAAGTCAGGCACGCACCATATAGAAATACTCTTAGTAAGTATTAAATAATCCACAAAATTTCAGCAATGCAATTGAAGAATATGATTTTATCCTGAAAAAAAATTCAAGTCTTTACTGTCAAAATTATTTATTGTTTAAATTTTTTAACAATAACATGAAGAACAAATTTATACTAATTGTTCAAAAAGCAAACAAAGTGAAAATCATGATCAGGTTATTTAAATCAGTGGTTCCCAAACTTTCTTACAAAAACCTACACTCTGTAGGGACCCTCCTGGGTTTATTAGATTTTTAAAAAGAGGATCTGGAAATAAATAATATTTTATTTATTAATTTAGAGTACTAACCAGAAAAAAAATGGTCAGATTCCTTTTCTTTCTTTCTTTCTTTCTTTCTTTCTTTCTTTCTTTCTTTCTTTCTTTCTTTCTTTCTTTCTTCCTTCCTTCCTTCCTTCCTTCCTTCCTTCCTTCCTTCCTTCCTTCCTTCCATTATTTCATTTATTTATTTACTGGTTTTTATTTATTTACTGTTTTTTATTTGTTTGTTTGTTTGTTTGTTTGCTTGCTTGCTTGTTTGTTTGTTTGCTTATTTATTTATTTATTTATTTATTTATTTATTTATTTATTTATTTAACTGTGGTTGCCAACAGCAGGAGGTCAGCTCCTTGCAGGGCAATGAGCAGCTACAAATCTGATTTTTCAGTAGCTCCAGGGATTGAGGCCATTATCTGAACTTTCCACGACTCTTTGTAGACTTACCAAGAATCAGGCCCTGACAAAACCAATGGGTCCCAATCCACAGTTTGGGAACCACTGATCTAGATCCAAGTAAATCCAGACACAGGATGAAAGAGAGACAGCAGAGAGGTCCACATTTCCTAACCCCAATGAATGCACGGGAGTGGTGATTGTGGATGATTTTATTATATTATTTTCATATTATTCTCTATTAAATTGTGGTTATACATGAGGATTAAAAAGGGTGAATAGAGAAAAAAAATCTGAAGGTATGAGGAAGGTGGACTGTTTTGGGGTGGAAGAAACAAGCTGGGAATCTCGGCTTGATGAACTGGGAACTATTTGGAATAACTTGCAGATTACTTTCAGTTTTTGGAGGGGAACAAAGATCCCTCCTTCTCTTCTTCTTCCTGCGCTAACTTTAGAGAGCAGCAGCTGTTCCTCATGCATTTGTCAGCCGTTTCCCGCAGATCATTCTGCGAGTTCATACTTAAGTGAGTTCATACTCACTTAACCAGGAAAGGAAGGGAGATTCCTGTTGTGTCCGACGACTCTGCAAGGAAATCCCGAGCAAAATCTTCCATCGACACCTGATCAACTTCTTGTGGGAAGTGCATTGCGTTGCTGTGTCACATCACTGTGACACACCTTCCTTTCCCCACCACGGCAGCCAGTGGTTTCACACCCTGTGCCCACCGACTGCATTCACTGCAGGTGTGGAAAGGAGCCTCAGGAGGCTCACAGGATGCTGCTCCATCAGGCAGCAGATGTAGGACGTCTGGGTGTCTTCACCAAAGGGTGCCTCACCAAAGGGACGGGGAGCAGCATTGCTCAAAATGTGCCAGATCCTTGCACTGCTGCTCCAGCGCATTTCAGGTGTTGCTGAATGGCTACATTTCCTTGGCTCTCGTGAAATTCTTGGTGGTCTTGTCCTTTGCTGCTGCCCCCCAGCTGGTCCCACTTCTTTTGGTTTCCCTCTGCTTCAAGCATGTGTCACTTATCACACCTTTGTTCACCCCAATCTCTTTGCAACCCCCTGACCCCATCCTACTCTCTCTATACAACTCAATGCAGGCTACCTATGCTGACCTATGAAAAAGACACAGGCTGCAATGCTAAAGACACTTTATTGGGAGTAAGACCCATTGAATACAATGGGATTTACTTTTGAGTAGACCGTGCTGACAGTTATACCAGTAGGTCACCCTTGCAATTCATGAGATAAATGCATAGTACAGGATTGGCTAACACTAGATGTGGTGATTGTTGAAACCACAGTGTCAGATCCCCCAGTGGCTGAAAGGAGATGTAGTCACCTGGGAGCAACAATCTCTGACACCATCAAGACTCAAGAGCCATTTCTATGTCCCAGCACACTTGTCCTGACCAACCATGATGTGCTGGGGGGACTGGACCCCGTCAACTGTAACTTGGGCAGCAGAATCAGAAACAGCAGCTGCATCATAGTCCCAACAGGTGCATAATAGTCCCAACAGGTGCATAATAGTCCCAACAGGTGCTTAATAGTCTGATCTGGTGCTTAATAGTCCCAAAGGTGCTTAATAGTCCCAAAGGTGCTTAATAGTCCCAACCAGGTGCTTAGTTGTCCCAACAGGTGCTTAATAGTCCCAACCAGGTGCTTAATAGTCCCAAAGGTGCTTAATAGTCCCAACCAGGTGCTTAGTTGTCCCAACAGGTGCTTAATAGTCCCAACCAGGTGCTTAATAGTCCCAACCAGGTGCTTAATAGTCTCAACCAGGTGCTTAATAGTCCCAACCAGGTGCTCAGGAACCCCAAGCTGCCTGATGACCAGCAGTGGGAGAAGCAGGGAGCTGGTCCTGGACAAGTGACCGTGGGCTCTGTGCATCATCATCAGCAGCATCAGGGCCTCTGTCTGCAGCACATCTCAAGAGCACCTTGAAATTTCAAATGAGGCTGTCGAAAGAAGGCAGGTGGAGGGGGCAGGAGGCCAGTGCCGGTTTCCAACCAGGGATGGAAGGCAAACCCAGGAGGGCCTTTTGTGTGCCCGGCCACCGATTCTAATAAAGTCTGGCCGCAGACCAAGAAGCAATTTTCTCAAGCAAAATCACAAAGGAGGAATATCAGAATGATCTGGCTCCTTTCTCTCTTTCTGTCCATATGAAACAAAAGAGAGACAAGGAAAGGGGAAGAGAATCGCCTGTTCCCAGACAATCTTGGAAAGATCAGAGTCATTATCCTCCAAGCTTCACGTTTCTAAAGGACTTCTTTAGACACTGACATCTTGTTCAGAGCGAGATTGTCAGGTGGGGTGCTCTCTCTCTCTCTCGCTCTCTCTCACACACACACAATTAAAAAAAGAACGGACACAACCCCTCCAATGTCCCAGCATCATTCCAGCCTCATCTGCTGTTCCCACTTCAAAAGCCGGAGAGGAGTAAATAAAAACAGGCCTTCCTCCATCAAGGCCGGCAATCAATGGAGCTCGGGGCCTCCGGAGCTTTTGGGGAGGGGGCAGGATGGACAAAAGCCCCTGGGTTTCTGTCATCCTTTTCATTTCCTTGATGGCTCCCCAATTGTGCCGCCTTCCCGAAAATGCACTCAAGCTCTTTGTCACCAAACGTAATTTGATAAACTCTTTGCAAAAACACACCGGTTTCCGATTCTTTTCAGAAACTGTTAGGGACGGAGGAAGGAGAGAGGGCAGAAGAGGGCCAGATATTTGAGATGCTCAATTGAGCATTTTAAAAAAGTGGTGGGAAGGGGAAAGTGGGGGGTGAGGAAGTCAGGCCTGTAATCGCCAGTCTAAACTCATCGGAAGCTGCAACGCTCTGCGCGTGCGCATCCTCAGTTCCCATAAGGTGTTTCCAAACCTTTCTTGGCCCACACTGTGGATGGACATTGGCTCTCCACTCCTTACATAGACGACCCTCCTTAAGTTCTCCTTGCTGGAGGTGCAAAGGCGAGTGAGTGGTCTCCGAAACCTGGCACAGTCCTGAGGGTTTTCTTTTGGTGTGAGTTGCAAGAAAATGCCCATCAGGGATGCAAACTTGTGGGGAACAATCAGCAGTTCTGGTTCCAAAAAATTAAGAAAACCTTTTTATTTTTATTTTTCTTTCTCCACAATGCCTTTGAAACACATTGCTTTATATCCAATAATACAACAACAAGTAAATGTTTCTTCTGATAATCTGAAAATGCAACATCTTCAGTCTGTAGGGAGTGCAAAGAGTGGATTTGAAACTGCAGTGATGTTGGTTAAAAACAGGCCTCCCTGAACTTGAATTAATTAAATATAACCTTCAATAAGGGCAAAATCCAGAGTAACTACCCGGGGAGTCTTTGCTCCGGTGTAAGAAGAATTTACTCTGGATTGCAATATGAATTTCCCAAAGGTTTTCACTAGGTGGTGCAGTAACTATGGGTGCACGTAATATCTCTTACGTGGTCACGTAGTTAGGGCGCAATCCAGAGTAACTACGGGAGCACGTAAGAGACATTATGTGCACCCGTAGTTACTGCACCACCTAGTGAAAACCCACGGGACATTCATATTGCAATCCAGAGTAACTTGTTCTTACTCCAGAGCAAGGACTCCCTGTAGTTACTCTGGATTTCACCCTTACTCTGCATTTGGCTGTAAGCTCTTCATTAGCTCTTCAACTGCAGCCCAAAATCAATAACTTTGCATGGAACAGAAGTCTTCTAAATATGAAAATATACTGTATTTACCCAATTCTAATGCTCGCCTTTTCT
The DNA here is from genome assembly GCA_030015325.1 of Cryptoblepharus egeriae. Taxonomy (NCBI): domain Eukaryota; kingdom Metazoa; phylum Chordata; class Lepidosauria; order Squamata; family Scincidae; genus Cryptoblepharus; species Cryptoblepharus egeriae. Next base: position 765,415 of record JAREYC010000007.1, read on the forward strand.
GGCTGAATTCAGTTTCCAAAATCAGGGTGTGCATTAGATTTGATGATAAATCATATTCGAGTAAATACAGTATTTTGATTGAGAGTATAGGGTGCGCATTAGAGTCGAATAAATAGTCATATTTTTAGGGGCAGAAACTCTTTAGGGCCGCATTTAACAGTTTTAGGCACCAGTCTGGACCTATTGTTGAGGATGCATTAATAGGTTTGTTGTATTTAATGAAGGAATTGACAAATTCTAGGTATTGGGTTAATTGGTTTCAAAAAAAATTTCCTCCTGGGAGTGCAGAACATCTTGGAAGAATTAGGACCAAAGTACCTCTGGATGATCAAAGGTAGCCACACATTTCTTTGGAGTGTTGCAGGTGACAAACCAGGCTGTGAGTCTGTGTTTCGAAGGGGTGACTATAATGTTTCTATGTTTCAAATGTTTCTATAATGTTTCGAATACTGTAACAATTCCTGTTGCCTGCAACAAAGACGGGGTATTAAAAGCATGCAAAACAGTAGTGGAAGTAAAGCATAAAACACACTGGACTTTTCACATCAGAATGCATTATGTTGCCTGACATAAACTCTCTACGCCTGTTTATATGGAAGGTCTAATTCATACCATTCCCAGATTGCATGTCAGACTTTTTTTGCCGTGGGTTAAAGCCCTAAAATCTGCACCGATTCCTCAGTGTTTGGCCTGGCTCCAGGATCCGAAGCAAATTTGTTGAGCCCAATATTAACTTGAAAGCTATGCTTTCTTTAATCCGCATGAAATACACCGTTCCTTCACAGGGGGACGTGTCTTACGTTGTGGCTCTACCTCCAAATCCAACTCTGGAGACCTGTGGGTGGAAGGAAGCAACATCCCTGCACATGTCAGTTGCAGGATCAGGTGTGCGTTTGGATGAACTGGGTGTTGGCTACCCTTACTGCTGCATGACTTTCAGCGGAATGTATAGACCCAAATATATAGATCCATCTAAACCATTCATTCATTCATTCATTCATTCATTCATTTATTTATTTATTTATTTATTTATTTATTTATTTATTTATTTATTTATTTATTGTGTTTCTATCCTGCCTTTCTCTCAAGCAGACTCATGCTGGCTCAAAAAAAAAAATCACTCTAAAAAACACCATTGTTACACAACATCCATCAATTAAAATTAACTAAGGGCGCAATCCAGAGTAACGACGGGGAGTCCTTGCTCCAGTGTAAGAACAATTTGCTCTGGACTGCAATTTGAATTTCCCATAAGTTTTCACTAGGCGGTGCAGTAACTACAGGTACACATAATGTCTCTTACGTGCTCCCATAGTTACTCTGGATTGTATGGATTGTAGGGTAAAAGTGAAACAATGTGTGGCAGAGGAACTTACCCCCAAATCCAGAGTAGCTACAGGAGAATGTAAGAGAGTTTACGTGCACCCCTACACCCCTAGTTACTGCACCACCTAGTGAAAACCTATGGGAAATTCACATTACAATCCAGAGTAAATTGTTCTTACACCGGAGCAAAGACTCCTGGTAGTTACTCTGGATTTTGCCCTTCATCAGGAAAGGAGAAGCCTTCCCTATTGAGTCCTTTTGCAATCTGCAGGAAGGGGACTTTTTTGCCCACCCAAGCCTGGAAACCCCCCCTTTTAATGAGCTGCATTGGCTGCTGATCCCAGACAAGGATCTGGATCTCCCTTTGTCATTGGGCTGTGTTTGCAAGTACTGTAAGGTCAGCCCAATAAGGTTCTGGTTCTGGCTGTTCCGATATTTCAGAAATTGACGTTTCTGGCCCAGAACCAAACCACTGTCTTCTCCAGAGTGAGCTTGGGAGGTGCCTCCTCTGCTCCTTGAGAGTCCTGGTTCTCAGTTTTCACAAGTCGACCTTACCAGACACAAATTCCGAGGCTGACTCTGTCCCCCCCCAACTGGTACTGGCGGAGATGCTCCCAAACCCAGCACAGACTGGCTGATCTGTTGCAGCAATTAGGAGCCCATCATAAAACAAATAACTTCACAGCTTCTCCCCTCCTTTAAAAAGTCCTCCCCAGAAAAAGTGGGGCTGCTGCTGAGAATATCCAAAAGCCTAGATTTTGTCCAAAGATTGTTGTTTCTTCTTTCCCATCCACGACGGCAAAAAGCCGTCCTTCCTCCCCCCACTCAGCTGGGAGAGGAAACATTAACGCTTTCGGCCTTGATGGCCCCACAAGGTTTTTCAAGCCAAGGAAGCACTAAGCAGGACCCCCAGACTCAGGCAGACTCGAGCCAGGATGTGATGGGGAAAGTGGCAAGTTGGGGGTCTTCACTGGAGTTTTTTTCAGCGACTTCTGCATGTGCAACTTGTGTCACCAAGTCATAAAAACATGCGTTGTTGTGATTCTCATCTAAGTCACTGACTCGAATTCCAACCCTGACCCTCCAGGGATGGCCTTCCTGAGAACAAGAATTCTGCACTAAAGGGAGGGAGAGGAGGCAGGCCTGGCTGTTGTTGGTGTCCCTCCTTAAAGGGTCCACTTGCATATGCAGGAGCCTCCTATACAGCCTGAAGGCGAGGCAGGGAAGGGCCTTCTAGGAGATAACTGGAGACGGAAGTCAGAAAGAAGCAGAGACCAGGTGAGCGGTGCTGGCACATGGCGGTAGCACCTCAGCTCTGATCTTCACCAAACAGCTGTGCATGCTCAGGTCCAGCTGGGTTTGTGTAGCCCCAAAGTCCATAAAAATATCCCATAAGTTTTTCCCCCATCTTCCCAGAGTGATCAGCCAGGAAGGCTGAGCTGGGAGAGGCCAACTCTGGATGTGGGCAGATGGCTTCAGGCGAGCATTGCTGGTCATCGGCCTTAAGAGTGGGATGGAGTTGTCGGCTGATCAGGACTGCAGCTCATCAGTATTGAGGCAAGCATGGGAAACGGCTCTGGCAGGGAGCAGGAAACCTGCACAGATGCTCATGTATGATCAAGAACCTGCACAGATGCTCACGTATGATCACAGATGATCACCTATGATCACGTATGCCGCTGCCTGACCTGAATGTGTGGCTTGGAACTGATGCACAGCTGACCCACCTTCCAGACTAGAGCATGGCTCTCCACTCCTGGCAACTCCTTGCTCAACCCAAACTGTCCACTAGGTGGGGTTGCAGGGCAAAGAGTGAATGAGGCTGGCTGTGCACATCCAGCCTGGCACCACTTTCCACCCTGACCAGAGCTCAGTCCAGCCCTACTAACTGGGAGGCCGGCGCTTGTACAAGTGGTGTAAATATTGTTAGAATATCCCATAATATTCTGAATATTCAGAATACTATTCATTAAAAGTATTTTATTTAAAACATTTACTAACATTTTAATATAAACGTGTTAAAAATAACATTAATACCTACATAAAGTAATATCAAATTTCACAATATATTAATATTAAAGTAGTTGCTTAAAATCTTTAAAGCTTTACATAATAAATCATTAAATACAGGTATCCCCCACCTTCTGACGGTTCATTTTCTGATGATCCACTCTTTCAACACCTTTTGATTATACCCAGAACTCATTCATTCACTGCATGTTCTGCTCTTTCAACATCTCTCTGCAGTTTTAACGGCCTTCCCCATGTTGTGGTTCCTGGTCTAATCCTGTTCTGCATGTGTAATGAAAATCCATTTGCAAAAATCTTTATTTGGCAGCAGGAATTTGGAAGAGAAAAGTGACATTTGCAAATTACTAGCTCAAAAAGCATTGGAAGCAACTTCTATAAACTGAAAAAGATGGGGTTCCACTTTTCAACAGTCTTCACTTTTGGACAGTGTTCTGGTCCTTAACCTGTCCAATAAGTTGGGGATGGTTGTACTGTATTCAGGAAAAGTTTTGGTCTGTCACTTGAGAATATTTTTTGGACCTCAAAGCAATGGGTACGTGTATTTCTTTAATAAATAATACATTTATTTCAGCAGAAACTTTCCTGAACTATTCCTGTACTGGAAAATCTGGGTGGACAGTAAGAAAAGGCACAGGTGGAAGCTGCAAGCCCCCCTCCCTTGCCCCAGCTCTTACCTGGCACCATCTTAGTGGGCATGACTATTCAGTGGTTGGCACAAAACACATACAGGTGTATCTGTGGGCCTCTCGCGACACAAAACACCAACCTTAGATGGTCTTCTATGTGCACCTGTTAAATGTGAAGCACTGAAATCTGGGCAGTTCTTTGCTGTGAGTGGCCAAGACATGGGGGCTTTTTCATCAGTCTTTGGCCAGAACCAGAAAGTGGGGGTGGGGGGTCCACTTGTGCACCACTTGCCTCTCCAGGGCTCCTCTTGCCTTCTCCAGATGATGAGGATCTTCTCTGGTGAAAATGCTGAACCCCTTTCTATTCAGGAGCATCTGAAACACCATTTTGGTTGAAATAGTGGAGCATGTGTTGAATGAATGAGTATTGGCTATTATTGAAAGCTGTTGAAAGAGTGGAACCATCAGAAATTGGGGGACGCCTGTATTACTGGAAAGAGTAATACAGTAATGTCTGATGGGTTATTGTGACCACAAGGCTGTCCCCCAACATGGTCCACGTTGCTGTCTGTGGTCATGGGGGAGGCACATGAGGAACATCCCCTAAGATGTTTCGCTCCTCTTGTCAACAGACCACATGTTCCTGTTGTGCGTTCTGAGTGTGCATCTCAAAGTCATCCTCACAACAACCCCATATTGTCCTGCACTGAAGCTGGGGAAGAGCGAGACTTGTCTCCAGCTGTCTAGCGAGTTCATTGCAGCGGTGAGAAACCTTCCCTGGCACACCAAAGGCCCCCTTTCACTGTCCCCTGCCCTAGACTTTCCTGGCCGCTACAAAACACACACTGGGGCTGAAAACAGGCAGCCTTTTGGTTCAGTTTTCAACCCATGCGCTAGTGCGCCACAAATGGTCTGCAGGAGAGCCATCAAAGTTAGAAGTCAGGATCATAACCAATGGATCATTGGTCAGGATCATTCCCCTTTTGCATTTTCTTTGCAAACCGCTTTGTGAACTTGGTAGAAAAGTGTGATATAAATACAGTAGTAGGGCAAATGGTCGTGCGATCCCCATTCACTGCATGGTGTTCCTCGTCAGTTGTGGTGACAAAAGCGGATGGTGCACCTTCACAATTTTAGGACCTTGTCAGTGCGCCATGAGTGGAAAAAGATTGAAAATCACCGGCTCCGAAGGTGCTTGTGGCAGACTGAGCTTGTTGCTTGGGGTCCTGAAATATGAAGTCCCCATTGCCAGCAGAGTCCTGGTGCCAGAGGTCAGGTCAGGGGGAGGCAGTGGGAAAGCTCCGTCTCTGCTGTAGGAGACCCAAGAAGGTCCTCTGGAGAGGGAATCAAGTTACCATCAGATATTCGGGAGAGGAGAGGAGCCCAGCTTGCTCAGACTGTGCTTGCTTAACCGTGGCCCAGCAGATGCCAAGGCACCTGCACCTGGGTGGCCCTCCCTTTCATCTGGCGTTACGGGGTGCTGAGCAGGCCTGCGGGGAGCCAACCTCTGCTGGCTTCCCACCTTCCAGACAGCCCTGTGATATTCCCATCGAAATCTAGGGCTGCTGCAATCATGCCAACGGGACATGCCCTGCATTGGGGGAAGTCACAGGTATGGGAACACTTGTTCCTTGATCCGGGGACTGCATTGCAGTTGTGTGAACACTGGAAAGGTGGATCAGACTGAGCCCAGGGTGCTTGGCCAGGGAGGGCCAAATGTCCTAGCTGGGTGTGCGTGTGTGCCTATGTGCGAGCACATGCATGCGTGCACATGTGCTAAAAAGACAGCTGCTTCCCTGATCCTCCGCTACGGTTTGCTGGTGCCCTCTTGTGCCAGGGCAGCCACACAACACAGTTACAGGCATCCCTGCTTTTCAATGGTTTGTTTTCCAATGATCCACTCTTTCGACACCTTTCGAGTCTCCCCAGAACTCATTCATTCAACACATGTTCCACCCTTTCAACCTCTGCCAAAATTGTCCTCCCCAATGTTGTAGCTCCATTCCCAAATGAGATCCATTTGCAGAAATCTCAGCGTGGCAGCAGGAACTGGCAAGATTCAAGGGGCATTTGCAATTGGCTAGCTTGAAAAAACATCGGAAGCAACATTTATGAATTAGAAAGGTTGGGTTCCACTTTTCAACAGTCTTTGCTTTTGGACGGTGCTCTGGTCTCTGACCTGTCCAGTATGTGGGGGATGCCCATACCAGTTTGTGGCATGGCAGGAAGAGATCGTGTACGTGGCAAAATGCATCCCTCCAGGGTTGCAGCCTGTGAATTTGGGTCTCCGGTAGACTGAATTGTGTTCACACAACCGGCCCATCCTATGCGCCTGCTGTGGGTGATGGAGAAAGTGTTCCCAGGCTGTGGGTCTCCCATCACTGACCAGCCCCCTGCCCCCCCCCCCAAACCACAGTCAACATTTCCAGAGTGTGTATTTTCCCTTGGGGATCAACTTGTGCCCCATAAGGTAGGGTCAGGGCAGGGAGGCAGGGCTGGCAGAACCCATTTTAGCCACTGAGCTCCAGCTCCTCGTTTGAGGTCTGTGGATGGGGCAGCCCAAGTGGGCACCGGGGGTGGGAGAAGCCCGGCACTAGCCTGTCGGTATGTCCCTCCAGGTCAGTTCCAGGCCTTGTGCCCTCTACCCCAATCTGGGAAAGTGACAGAGTGGATCCCTTGGGGGTCTCCTTCCAGTCTGGGGTATGATCAGCTGTGCCCACCTTGCCAAAGTCCTCTGATCACAGAGTCACCAGATGCCTGAACCCAAAAAGAGGACAAGGGACCCCAAAATGTAGGACACCCAAAAAAGCACACTCATCTATATTGTTTCATGTGGTTCATTTAAACAATATGCTAATTATTCCATTTAAAGCCATTCCATTATATGTCATTTATTAATTACAAGGAAAAGGAGGACAATGAAGATATTTTTCCAAGGTTAAAAAAGGATCATGTCCTGGAAAAAGAGGACAATGAAGATTTTTTTCCCCCAGGCCAAGATGCTAAAAAAGAGGACATGTTCTGGGAAAAGAGGGCATCTGGTCACCCCGTCTGGACTCAAGAAGCTCCCCGATAGTGCATCAAAAAGAAGTGGGCGAAGGTCTCCTGCACCGCAGCTGGCTGGGAATCGACGGGGCGGCTCAGGGGGAGGCTGTTGTGGGAAGGGGGCTGGAAACCCCAAGACGCTTGTCAGAGCCTCCGTCCCGTCCCCACCTAGAGGCCAGAACGTCCCGTCGAGGCGGCCTCCTACCCGCTCCAGAGGCTCTCATCGACGGCTGGGAGCGGAGGAAGGCTGCCTCCCTGGGTGTGGGGGCCGGGCACGGGCGAGCCTCCCGAGGGGACGGGCCGGACGGGTGGCTGCCTGAGCGGCTCCCGTTGCCGTCGGGTCGGTCAACCAGCGCGCTGGGCGGGCAGGCAGGTAAGGGACGCCACGTCGGGCGGGCGGGCGGGGGCTGCCGGCTTCTCCTCTGCGCAGTTTGACGGAGGGACGGAGGTGTCTGCTGGCTTGGCCGGCCTGGGCCGCTCCGTCTCCGGCTTCGTCTCCAGCGCCCGGCCTCGCCCCCCGCCTCCGCCCCCGCCTGGAAGGGGAGGGCCGCCTCTATATAAACACTCGCCGGGACGGAGTCTCCCCGCAAACTGGCGCGGCTCGCAGCGCTCCTCCTCCGCCCCCCGGTCGCTGTGCCCGCCCTCTCACCGCCCGCCCGCCTGCCTGCCTGCCTGCCAAGGGACGCAGCCTGCCCGCACCGTCTCCTCTCCTCCAATCCTGCCCGGAGCCCCGACGGTGCGGACAGACTCGCCGCCCCGACACCCACCGCCCGGCTGCTGCGGAGCGGCTCCGCTTCCTGGACGCCCCGTCGAGGCTCCCTGCTTCTCAGCACCTCCGGCCGCCCCGTCGGCGGGAGTGGCGACCCCGGCGAGGATGCTGCTGCCCAGCTTCGACCTGGTCTCGGCGCTGGCCACGCTCGCCGCCTGCCTGGTGTCGGTGACGCTCCTCCTGGCCGTCTCCCAGCAGCTCTGGCAGCTCCGATGGGCCGCCACCCGGGACAAGAGCTGCAAGCTGCCCATCCCCAAGGGCTCCATGGGCTTCCCCCTCGTCGGGGAGACCTGCCACTGGCTGCTGCAGGTGAGTGAGCGGGCGGACGGGGGTCTCCCTCGACGTGTCCGCCACCCAGGGGGGAAAGGCTGGGGCGGGGGTCCCGGTTCCCCGACGGGACTCCCGACCACCCCCCAGCATCCGAGTCCAAGGGCTGTCCAGATCCCCATCCCCGACGGGGCTCCCCAGCACCCGGGTCCGAGGATCGCGGGAGTAAGGACAGGAAGGGGCCCCTCGAAGACGGTGCGAGTCTGGAGGGAGCCCACCCCAAGTCTGCTCCTCTCATCCAGACTCGGTTGTCTCCGTCGGGGCGGCCGTGTCCGTCTGAAGGGGTGTTCTCAGAAGGGAGGGGAAGCTCCTCACTCCTTCTTGGGGGTCTCAGCCGTCCTCAGCTCCCCACCCCCAGCCAATCTCGAGGGCAACCGGAGCGGGGAGGCTGCATCGCCCTTTTAAGAGCGGTCTCCAGGTGAGACCTTTCCCAGGCAGTGGCGTAATTAGAGGGGGGCTGAGCACCCAGTCTTGGAGGGAGCCTCACCCCTTTGGAACCTTTCCCAAAGGGGTGAGACTCCCTCCAAGCTCTGACTGCTCAACTCCCCTCTAGCTACGCCACTGCCCCCAGGCATCACTCCCCGGGGGGGGGGGGGTAACCCCAATCCTTTGACTCTTGTCCCCTGCCCTGCCCGTACTGGTCGACCCAGACTGGTTACCCCAAGCTGGGGCTGGGGCCCTCTATTTTGGGGTCCCCCCGTGTGATTTTTCCCATCCAGGGAGTCTCTCCATGCCTCCTGTCCGGGCTGAGACTGTCTGGCCTGGGGGTCCATGTTCAGCCCTCAAAGGGTTAAGCCTCCCAGCTCAATGGGGCTTTATTTGGAGGTGGTGGCATAGCTAGAGGGGGGTTGGAGCACTCAGTTTTGGAGGGAGGTGTCCCTTCCTGAGCCATTACTGGTGGGAGCCCCCTTGCATGTCTGCCTGCTCCACCCCCTCTAGCTATGCCACTGTTTGGAGGAGAGACCCATCAGATCTCTTTATGGGGGGGGGGGAAGGGGGCACTCCTACTGCAGGAGGTTCTCCTGCCGAGCTAAAAATACAACCCAGGTTGTCGAAATTGGCCAGGCTGGCGAAGGCCTCGCCACATAAAGGTGCCCTTTGTGAGCCCTGGAAATGGCGCACAAACAACCCTTTCTGGAGGCCGCCGAGAGCGGCACTTGGGGGGCCATTGACGCAGATCAAGGGGCTCACCAGCTCGGCTCCACAACCCCACTTTTGTCTTGAAAAAATGCCCCCCACCTCCAACCCCCCCCAGGCCCAGCAGCCCCCCTGGCAGGGAAATCCTGCAAGTGGAAGCCAAAAGTAGCAGGAATTTCCACAATTCTTTCAAGGGCTTTATTTTTTGGGGGACCCCAAAACCTAACAATAGGGGGAGGAGGTGAAGGAGGTGCCCCCACCCCGAAACAGCATGTGGGAACATGATTAAAAAGTCATCAACTCTCGCTTAGCCAAAAAGCATCTCTGCCCAGCAAGTGCTTAAGAAGTGCCTGAGGAAGAGCCTGGGGGGCTGAAAAAAGAGAAGCCCCCCTTCTTTGCCCCTGCTCCGGGCAGGATGCCCCCCACAGGCAGGGAAAGCCCCACAAGACTCAGGATGGGGCTATATTTCAGGGTCAGCCCTTGTGGCAGGGAGATCCAGGGTGTGGGAAACAGCACCCCCAAGGGTACCCCAAATCCCAGATCTTCCTCTCCTCTGCCCAACCTCGGCGCTCTTGGTCAAGAGATTTTCCCCCATCCCAAGGGTTCTATGGGGTTTGGTTCACCCCATTGGGAACATCCGAGCCCTTGGAGATCACATGCAAAGAAAACCTCCCCAAATGTCCCCTCTCTGGCCAGCCCAAAGTGTGGGCATCCCCACCTTTCCTGCCACCCCGACTTCTGCTTGGTCCCATTTCTTGGAAAATAGCCCCCCCGGGGAACCAAATGGGCAGCCAGGGCAGTGATGGAGCCCTCTGGGAAGCCTCTTGGGGTCAGGAGAGGTCACTGCTGGGAGCCCGCAGGTGGACCTGCTGGATTGGCACAAAGTAGTGGGCAGGGTGGATGGGCTCACTTTTGAGTAGACATGGTTAGGACTGTTCTCTGTGCCGGGTATCTGATGTGGTCCTTTGGCCAAAAATTTAGAGACCCCAGCTTAGAACACTGGTTCCCAGACAGTGGGTGTGGGACACATTAGTGGGTCATGACCCAATTTTTGGGGGATCGTAAAACTGACACAGAAGATTAAGCTTGGAGGGTGCCCCCCAGTAGCTGCTTCAGCAAGGTCTTGTCAGTGGATCACCTGGGTGGTCAGGGATGCTCCCTCCACACCACCCAGGTGTAACCTATGGGTGCCACCTATGCCCGAGGTCACCTATGCCCAACTACGTCCTTGCACATTTCCAGTCCCTGGGTCCCTCAACCGATGTTGGCATCACCACCCAGCATCCACCTGTATGGCCACAATCCTTGCGCTGCCAACTTCCTTGGGCAGAAAGCCCTCCTCTCTGGAGAAGGAAGCCCAGCATCAGAGGCAGGTGCCCAGATGCCACAGAAGCAAGGGGGACCAAAAGGGGTTGGGCAACTGACACCGCCATCCACTGCAGCTAGGAAGGGAAGGGGGCAGCAATGCCTGAATCCAAGTTCTGTCCCTAAATAGCAATGGTGCTGGCTTCACCATTTTGAGGTCAGCTCCGAGCCACACGTCTCCATGCAGTATTTCCCACCCTTCCCCAAAGCACGTCTGCATTTACTTCTGAGATCCCATATTCAGATGTGGGTGCACGTGATGCATGGATCCCCCAACTCCTACCCATTTCCCATTAGTTTTGAGCAGCATTTCAGAGAGAACCCCGTCCAAAAAGTCTTGCCCCACTCCGGATGCGCATGTAGGTCAAGGCCTGACTCATGAGAGGTGTGGCTGATAAGGTGGCAGTGGCGGTGCAGGTAAGGAGCACACGGCGTTGCCCCTGGAGTGATCTTGCTCAGTGTGCAGTTCTGCACACCACGCACTGCAGCGGCTGGACTGCTGCCCACTCAGCGCCAGCTCACGGGGGGGGGGGGGGGGAGCGGGTCTGGGATGATGGAGACCCCCCATTACCATACAAGCCTGGAACCCCTTTGTATATTCCAGTCTGTTCTTTGGGAGGGATTTAAGTGAGGTGGCCTTTCTTTGATGGATGGGTGTATCTCCTTAAGTGCCCCCCCATTATTGTCCTTAAATCAATCAATCAATCAATCAATCAATCAATCAATCAATCAATCAATCAATCAGTAGTATTGTGTCTAGTATTATGGGCCAGGCTGTCTAGCCAGCTGTTGTTGAGGCTGAGGCCATGCCACAAGAACTCTGTGGGAGAGAAAAGGCACTCTGTAGCTGCTCAGAGACACACAGTCCAGGGCTGACATTAACTTGGTGCTGCTGAAAAGAATCCTGGTCCAGGTGGGATCCTGCATTTAAGGACAGTTTATCCCGCTGGAGGTCAGTTTTGGGGGAGACACGCAACTCGCCATCAGAGCTGATGTGCGCCCCTCCATGTGCCTGTTCCAGGGCTCCTGCTTCCAGTCGTCCCGGAGAGAGAAGTACGGGAACGTCTTCAAGACGCACCTGCTGGGACGCCCCTTGATTCGGGTGACGGGGGCTGAGAACGTGCGCAAGATCCTGATGGGGGAGCACAGCCTGGTGAGCACCGAGTGGCCCCGCAGCACCCGCATGTTGCTGGGCCCCAACACGGTGGCCAATTCCATTGGGGACATCCACAGGCACAAGAGGAAGGTAAGAGACCCTCAGCGGGAGTTGCCCTTGGTGTGCTGGGGGGCAGGCGAGAGTGGCTTTCCTGGGGCGTGGGGGACCCTGATTCTGTGCACGGAGAGGCAGGAAAACCCATCCGCTAGTCTCTTTCCCTGTCTCCGGCAGGCAGCCCAGTTTGGAGAACCCAGTACAAGGGTCTCCAAACCCTGGCCCGGGAGGCAGATGGGGTCTGATCCCCTGAGATCATCTGACCCAGCTGAACACACAACTGGAACTGCTATGGGGTGGGCGTGGAATGGGGCCCTATTAAGTGTGTGCCTTATTTCTGTGCTGTGTATTGGGGCTGACAGTAATCCAGAAAATCTGCGCCCATTTATTTATTAATCCAGATCTATTGTTTTTAAATTTTATTTTTTAAACAGCGAATCTAATGCACCATCAGATCTAATGCGCGTCCCTGTTTAAAAGGCTCAATGAAAAAGGTTTACTGGTGATTATGATGCGCAGCTAAAAAGCAGGTGTCAAATGGAATTTCATTCCATACAAGGATGAGTTTATGTGCCATCGAATGTAATGCGCACCCCAATTTGGAGACTAACAGTGCAATGCTATCTGTATCTACTCAGAAGTAAGCTCCATTGAGTTCAGTGGGACTTACACCCCGAAAAATGCTCTTCAGATTGCAGCCTAAATTCAACTGGAAAGGGTGAGCGTTAGTTTTGAGTAAATATGGGGTTTTATGTGGCCTTTGACACTATGGCTGCAATCCTAAAGACGCATTCCTGGGAGTAAGACCCACTGAATGTGGAGGGGCTTACTTTTGAGTAGCCATGGTGAGGATCATGCTCTATGCCTGGTATTTGATGTGGTCCTTTAGCCGAAAACTTTGGAGATCTGTAGCTTAGAACGTTGGTTCCCAAACTGTGGGTCTGGGACACACTAGTGGGTCGTGACCCCGTTTTTGTGGGATCATAAAACTGACACTGACGATTAGACTGCATTGAAACTTAAACAAGCTGCACTTGGGGGGAGGGGGGGAGAGAGAGCATTGAAGCTCCCTTATCATTATATTCGGGGTCAGCCGTTGGAGGGGCTCCTGAGCATGTACAGAGCGCCCTTGCTGGAGCTCCAGCTGCCACCAGAAGGGAAACTCTCCCTGCGCCCCACGTGGCTCCAGTGCCTGCCTGGCAGAGTGCGCGCCTTCGAGGAATTTAAAAGGGCAATGCGGGCCGCACCGACGGCGCGTATCTAGTAGTTTGGCTCTTTCCAGCCGGTTGGCGGTGGGCATGGAGATGGGGCATCGCGTAGCTCCCCCCCTCTCTCCCCCCCCCCGTGTAGATCCGCTCTTTAGCTGCCCATCGACGGGCACTGTCACTCCCCGCTGTCCAAGCTTGATCGCGGGTTTGGCACTCCAGAGCCGAATAGCGGCAGAAGCAGCCTCCTGCGGTTTCCGACGGCCACCTGCACTACAGCCTGTGGGGGGCCGCTCCGTCGGGGAGGCGGGCAGCCTCAGCCCGGGGAGCAGGGACAGGTCGTTTCCCCCCAGGTGTGGGGAGTTCTGAAGGGCGACATACGTGGAGAGCGAACTCTGAACTCCCCGTCGAGGGGCTGCAGAATTCGGAGGTGTTCCTCCCCGCAGCAGCCCCCATGCGGAGAGCCCTGGAGGGGGCAGCCTCAACCCAGACAAGGCAAGCAGTGGCAGGTCTCCCCACCCCCGGGTGTCGTCGGAAGCCATCGAGGGGCTGCAAGAGAGGGAGGTTCCCCCACCCCGTAGGGAGCTGAGAGGGGCTGCCCGAGGGTCCCTCCCGCCCCCAACGAACCCCGCGGCGAGTCTGTCTCCGCTCCCTCCGGGGGGCCGTCGCAGGCTGAGTGGCTCGATGGCAGCTCCCCTTCCCATCCCCGCCCGCCCCGTCTGCAGCCGGGAGTCCCGCTCCGCGCAGGCTGCGGCACGTGGAGAGCTGAACTGGAGTAACCTGGCAGGCACTCGAGCGTGCCGTCGGCTCCGGCCTTAAAAGGGCGATGCGCGGGTGGGGCCCACCTGAACGGGAGGCTTGCAGAGGGGACGTGGGCAGGGGATGCGGGTTTCCAGGCGAGGGTCTTCCTTTCATTCCCCACCTGGAATGGCTCCCAAGGGTCAGGGTCCCTCCAAGACTGACTGCTCCACCCCCCCCCCAGCTATGCCACTCTGAATTGGGGGCTGTTGGCCAGCTTCAGGGCTCCTCACCAGGGTGCCTGCCCAGTATTGCCCCCCCCCCCGTGAGGTGCCAGGACAGAATGGGCAGAGTGACCAGTCCGGCCAGTCCCAGCTCCAGTCCCAGCTCCAGTCCTTGGCCTTTCTGGGCTGGATCCCCCCCCCCTCTCTCCTCAATTTCTCTCTCTTCCTTCTCTTCCTCCACCAAATGGGGTTGGGAGCTGCCTCCACCTAAGTGCCGTCTAGGGGTCTCCCACCACCTCTGTAGCCCTGTGAAGGAGACCCTAGTCTCCTGAAATGGGGGTGTGGAGACTGCTCTGAGCCCCATCAGGCCCCCTCGCCCCATCCCCTCCCTCGATTGGAGTGGACATCTGAAGAAGTGTGTATTTCTTTTTCTCTGCAAACTGCTTTGTGAACTTTGAAAAGTGGTATATAAATACTATTAATGGATGGATGGAAGGAAGAAAGAAAAGAAGGAAGGAGGTTATGTGGCAGAAGGATCATTTGGGAATGCCATGCGCAGGGTGCACTGCCCACACCTTTCAAGCCCAGCCAGATCCTTTTCGTTTTTGTATCAGAAGAGGCTTCTCTTGGCTCCCCACAAAGGTCTCTCATCCCCTCCTGATCACCCACACTTGGAGCTGGTGGTCCGCAGTGCCCCCGTGCTTGCATGCAGCTCCCTGAGCATGTGCCAAAGGGCTCCAGCCTCCAGACCAGGACACTGATGGACGCCTGAGCCCTGCTGTCCCCAATCATAAAAATCAAGAGCATGAGAATTGTGTTGGACTGACCCGTTGACCTGAGCCTGCTTCCCATCATGGCCACCCAGGTGACCCCTCGAAGCAGGGCAGCCACAAGCCTTGGCAGCTTTCCTTCTGCAACTTGCACATGAAAGCCGCTGCACATCACCCCTGATTTCCCACAATGATGCCCGGCAGCCTTACAGCCTCCCCCACTTCAGGACTGACGACCGCCAGGCTCTCTCTCTCCAATCGACCCCCACCTTGGGAGACTTGAGTGGGGTGAGGCGCAGACAGCGCGGGGTGGCCAATTCCAGAATCCGGCTGCTGGGACGGGAGGGAGCAGGAGGCAGCCACGCTGGGACGGGCACAAAGGGCCTTTCTGCTGGGCCTTCTCCGCCTTTCAGGCAGCCACCGCCTGGCACAATGGGGCCTGCGGGATCACTTTCCACCAGACAAGGTGTCGCTCTAATTCCCCTGCTTAGTTTCCCCTTAATTACAGTGTTTTCGGGGTCAGGTGTGCTTCTCGCACTTCCAGGCGTGCAGTGGGGCCATTGATACTCCTTTTTGCTGCTCCTCACTGGCTGAAGCTCAGAGCCTCTTCCCCCAACCCCTGCCGTGCCCTCAGCTCAGCTGGCTCCTCGCTGCCCTGGGGTGAGGCTGCTACTCCTCTTTGGGAGATAAAAGCATTGCGAGCACATTCCAGCCAAAGCACAAACAAGTGCCACAACCCCACTGACAGAAATGGAGCATGTGCCTGGCATGCCCAAGTCCTCACAGTGGCAGGGCAAGTGACGCCAAGTCAGCCAGGCTGCGATTCGGATGCAGCCGGCAAAACAGTCTCTTTTGGGGCACAGAATTTGGCACTTACTGTATGCTCAGGACACTGTTGTTCTCCCATTCTGGTCTCATTCACTTCTGGGACTCCGCTCTGCCTCCAGGACGCTTCTGTGAACCTGCTCAAGGGCACTTCCAGATGTGCTCCTTGAACCACCCAGTTGTGGCAACTTGGCCCTTAGCCGCTAACCAGAAGCAGTTTTCAAGCCACATGAGAGGGTGATCCAGAGCACCTGGGGGCCTGGCTGATCCTCTCCCCCTTCAGTGGTCCACCACATGCATCCGGGATGGACCCCCATCCACCTGTATTTTAAAAGGCACCCCTGTCCACCTGTGTCGTTTTGTTGACTTGCTGCCTTTGCCCATCACCCCAACTAAATATAGTCACAAATGATGAACCCGAAGGTGGCACCTCTTGGCGCATGAATGGAGGATGAATGGGTTTGGTCTCCCCTCTTTACAGAAGACTTCCAACAGTGTACGGCACTGAAAGGGGAAGGTGCTTGGCACCCCTCGTGTCACCAAACACAGCTAAGCAACCTCAGCCCAAAAGGAGGGCCAGGCCGCCATGCCCCTTCCCTGTACCAGCAGCTCTTGTGGAGTGGCCACGGCTGAGCATATGAATGGGTGACTCTCCCCCCACATTAATGTAACTACAGAGCACCTCTGTTTTCGGTGCCGCTGGATCCAGCAGTCCGGAGGTACGCTTTTGCGCCAAGCCTGTTGGCACACCAGACATGCAGGGCCACTGGACCATCAAGCCAGGCATCCTGTTTCCAACCAGAGCCAAGACCTGGGGCTGGCCGGGAAGGGGCTGTGTGGCCTGCGCACTATGTTCAGGGAGGCCAACCTGGGCTCTGACAGCCTGGATTTCCCTCAACTCCTCTCCATTCAAGATGATTTCAGAGTCGATGGGGAACCCTTGAGTTCTTTCTGACATACTGGAGAACAAGCATGTTCTTCCTTTCCTGGTTTATTTTTGACGGTTCCTCAATTCAGAACTGCTCTTGGAAGTGTGCCAGCGTATGTGATGTGCCTGCGTGTGATCTGGCCGCTGCAGGCTGTCTCATTCATTACAATGGAGAGGGCACGCTTGGGCATGCAGAGAGATGCGCGCACACTTCTCTGCTTAAAAAGGTTTATTTGGGTTCTGGATCTGCTCGGGGCTGTTCCTGGATCTTTGGCACCCATCAGAAATCCATGGGAGGGCAGGGCAGGTGTGCTTCTGCTTCGTACAGCAGGGAGCTGGAAAGATGCGTTTGCTGCATGTGGGGTGGGTGGCCCAATGTGGGTCAGCCAAAAGTTGATGAGGCTGGGGAGTTGCCAAGCCTTGGACAGGGAATGCACCAGCTGTGTGGCATGTCCCACAGTTGGGCTTTGGATCAGTGTGCACTTGATGGGCAACTGAACTGTGGGGTGTTGCAAATCAAATGCACTGAGCATGAATACACCTGAGAACCTGTCCATGGGCACCATTGGCACGAGGGCCCCACAGCAGACCCCACTGTGTCCTTATTTGGGATCCGGAAAATACTCTCTTGTGCATGACCCTGGATGCTGCCCCTCATGAGTTGTCTGGATCCTCTCCTAAGGTGGTCACCCACTCGTGCCACATGGGTGGCTCTGCCCCAGGCTGACTCCCAGTCACCTGGTGTGGACACAGCTTGCTTGCCCTGCCAGAACTTCTTTGGGGACTGCAGCCATAGGTTGCCACAACTTGGCGGTTGTTCCTAGAATTGTTTTTCCTAGGATGGAGGAAAGGTGCGTCAAGAGCTTTTGATCTCGCCATGGCTTGTGAGATCTCTCTGAACGTGGCCTGTGGGTGCATAAAGGCTGATGTGAATTCAGGACTTCTTTGAGGCAGCCGATCACGGAAACAGGGCTGGTGATGCTTCCCCTTCTCCGCGTTTCCCCTGCTATCCTCCCTTGGCCGGATATTGGCAACAGTGCCCAGCAACAATGCTGGGGATTTACCTGGTGCCAGTCTGGTTCTGAGATGCACCCTCTGCCCACGGGTCACGGTGAGGTCTCCCCTCCTCCCCCAGCCCCAGAGTGAACTCCGCAGTGTTGCACATACCTGGAGTGCTCTGGACATCCTGCCGCCGAGACACTGGGCAAGAATGTTCTGCCTAAGGAAAACCATAATGCCTGAAATATCCTGTTTTCATTCCACGCCGTGGCTCACTCGGCTGGGATCGTTCAGTCCCTCTTTGGAGGGAGCTCCCCGTCCCCCATACCCCAAAGGCCTCTTGCTGGCACACTTACTTCAGAGGCCCAGGACGGTGCACTGGGTGACCTCAGTTTTGGAAAAACTGTCCTTCCTTGCAGGGGGGACATCAAAGCCAAGCCGTCTCCCTCCAGCATAGTTTGCTTCAAGAAGCTTTGCTGAAACAGGTTCGCTGCCCCATAAGGTTTTGATGGCAATCCTGAACTCATCTGCTCCCAAGTGGCATCTTCCCTGGCGATAGAGGGTCTGGCAGACCCTTTCATTACTTTTACATTTGTTTTTCCATCTAACTCTGGTCCATATTGCCAGAATCTGAGATCAATAACAAGGACTGCAAGCCTAACCATGCTTTCCTGGCAGTAAGGACTATTGAACACAGTGGGACTTACTTCTGAGGAGACTTGCTTGGGATTTCCCTGAAGATCTCTAAATGTTTACCAGTGTATGACTAACTAGGCTGAGTCTGTCCATGATGTGATCCAAAAATGGATCACACCATACATGTATCTCTTCCTAAACGGCCGTTAGTTGCAATGCTCATGCCACAGAGGGTGGCACCCTCACTCACATGCTCATTCACCCCCATGCGCATCATCCCCCCATGCACATCACTCCCCCTATGTGTGCATCAACCCCCCCCCCTTTGCACTGGTCATGCCGTAGAGGGTGCCACCCTCATTCACTTCTGGCATTCTGGTGAGTCTTTCCAAGAGTCTGGTTTCTCACCCCTGAATAGTGGGGTTTGGATCCAATTATAAGATTGGCCACCTGTGTAATTTTTACACTCCAATTAATTACATTACAATTAATTGTAATTAGCAATTAATTTCAAAAAATTCAATGTTTCCGACCTTTTTTGCAGGCAGTGACTAGCGGACAAGGGTGCCTGACTGCTTTCTCAGCATCGGGTCCATAATGGATCTCAGATGACCTGTGACTGATGTGGCTCAGGTTCCTTAATCCCCATTTGTTCCAGATCACCTCTGATGGTATCGCTCAGATCCATGCGAGAGACGGTTTTTACTTGGCGCTCCCAGCGACTTGCATCTTGGTGTTCCCAAAGGGGGAACCATTCTGGGAGGCAAAAGCAACCCAGAGGCTGTGGGGCTCCAGCATTTGGATGGGGGTGAAGCCAGTTCAGCCCCTGCTTGGGGGCATGTAGGAAGTTGTCCTGAACTTTCTTGGGCACACTTGGATCCACAGGCACTGCTACTGGCACTGACTAGTAGCAGGATTGCAGACAGAGAAAGGTCTTTCTCAGCCCTCTCTGAAGAGGGATGAATGCCAGGGAGTGGTCCTGACTCTCAGATGCCCCCATAAGTTAGCCCACAGTGGTGAATTGCCTACATCCACCCTGCAGGGTGTAAGCAGGCCATCAACCACGGTGGGCTAATGTATTCCCAACCACCACCACCAAAAGCAACAACACCTATACTTGAATAATTATTTGCAAAGTGTTGCTTTGTAACATGTGAAGAGATCAAGCCGATGGTCTTCTTTGTGGCAGCTTTGCAGCAAGCCACGTGGAAATGCTGCGGGAAAGATGCGCTGGTCCCATTGATGCTGGCTTTGCATGGGCACTGCTTTCTTGTGGTCCACCTGCCTTGACACCTCTCGGCATGTTCCCTCTTCTTGCAGCCACACTGCATGTGATCAGACCTCTGCACGGGCTACTTGGGTGATGATGTCGCAGGATCTCCAGGAAGAGTTGGGGGGCAGTCTCTTTGCATGGCATCTTGGGGTGCTGCTTGTAGTCAACGCAGGCAGTTCTGAGCACAGCGGCCCCCTGGGGTCCGACGGAGACCCCTTGATCAGCTGCGTTCCAGCAGTCCTGGAAGGAGAGGACGGGAAAGGAGGTGCAGTTCTGCAAATGTTCACTAGAGGGAGCAGGGGTTTTAGGCTACAGGTAAACCAAGCCTGGGATGGATAGTGTTGGGAAGGAGGGCTTCACATGTCCAGGGTGACCATATGTCAAAACCAAAAAAGAGGACAAATGTAGGACTTCCAAGAAAAACATAGGACAGAAAAAAATCTACCAACACGCTTTTGTGATTAATTTAAACACTATTTGATTTATTATTACATTTAAAACAATTCCTTATAATTTGTTAATGGCAAGAAGGCTACACTCTTCCTGCTGACAAGGAAAAAGAGGACAGTAAAGATTTTGTTTCTGAGGCTCAAAAAGAGGACACGTCCTGGGAAAAGAGAACATCTGGGCACCCTGCACATGCTCAGCGAGCAGTGCTGACGGGAGTGTCACAAAAGCTGCGCAATGGGGCCAAAGGGTTGTGCGTGACCTGTATGTTGCCAGAGGAGGCGGCGATGGCTGCTTGGGTCTGTCCCTATGATCAGAAATGGACAGGGCCACGATCCACCAGCTTGTGACGTTGAGCAGGAGGGACTGTTGATGACAAAATGCCATTTCCTGCCCTGCAAATTCCAGGGCGGCAGCACTTTTGGGGGGAGGGAGATGCTCCCCAAACCATGCAAGTCAATGCCTGCACTGGGCATGCTATGGATCAGGCTGACCATATGCCACAGCTGGAAAAGAGAGCAAGGCCCCCCCAAATGTAGGACAGTCAAGAAAAATGTAGGATGGGGCCAAATAAAACCTAGAAACACTCCTATATATTGTGTTCATGTGGTTCATTGACACACTATCTGTGCAATCCTAACCATATCTACTCAGAGGCAAGCCCCATCGTGCTCAATGGGTCTCACTCCCAGGAAAGTGTGTTTAGGATTGCCGTCTATGTTATTATTAAACTCAGAACGGACGTATAGTTTGGTATATATAATTTATGAACTTCAAGAAGGCTGTGTGTTGATCTCCCACTGAGGGGCTCCTCCCGATGCCTGAAGTCCAGCGCTCTTTATGAAGCAGGCATTGTGGCTTGTGGGGCCGTGGAGCGAGCATGCCTGTTATTTGATGCAGCGAAGGCGCCGCGCATGAGCTGTGCAGGGCCACGTCCAGGAAACTGTTCCGCTTCCTCTGGGTGGGCTTTGATGGCAGGAGGGGTGGGGGTCGGGAAATTTCTCACATTTACAGCTTGAAAGGTGACGCCTGTGGCTCCCCCTTGCCCAGCCCTCCCCACCTCCAAGTCCTCCTGGACAGGAGCCGGATGTCGGCAGACCTCCTCGAGTCCCGCCTGACCTTTACCTTGGCGCGTGCTCCCCGCTGCTGGCGCTGGGAGGCCTGGGCACGCCACGCACGTGTGAGCTAATCAAAAGTAAGCAAACATTCCCTTTCCGCCCAGGTCCTGGGGGGCGGGTGGAGGACGTGTGGGGCAGAGCATCAACATCAGCTCTCTGGATGCAGAATTTTTTGGCTGCTCAGATCTGCTTCTTCTCCTGCCCAGTCAACGAAACTCTCTGGCAGGTCCCGACAAGGTCAGTCCTCCAACAAGGTCAGTCCCAGTGCTGTGGCAAATCAGTGCGCACCACTATCTGAGTGGCAGGCATTACGGTCCCCTGCAGGGTCTCAGCCCGCTCGGCTCCGGGACCCGCACATGCAGCTTGCACAGCATTCTGCTTTGCAGGCCCCTCTCCATCCTCACCAGCTTGGTTAGCGCATGCAGTTGGCAGCACATGAAACCCTCGAGACACACATCGGTCACAATCGCTGAAGGAGAGTTTGGGTCTCTCCATGATCTTCCATTTGCAGCAACAGGTCTCTTTGTCCTGCCAATACCGCTCTCCCCATTGCACAGATGGGGAACTGAGACCAACAGAGAAAGATTTGCCGAAGCATTGCGTACAGAACACATGTGCTCTGCCGCAGTGACGCATGACACCGACTTGTGGACGTGGGCACCTTCCCCTGCAATAGATGCAAAGTGCACACCAGCAGGTCCTGATCCTCCCCGAACCTTTGCTTGCCTCTTTCTTTCATGGTGTGGGATGCACCATTCATCGATGCAGCATGCGCATGTTTGGTACATGAGCATTTTTATATGAGTGCTGGATCCGTTATAAGAGGTGGAATTGGATCCTGAGTGAACTGAGTAGCCCACAGCATTTTTATGAGCATCCTTCTGAAGCACGGCCAGCGGCCTGTGGTTGCTCACAGCCTCATCGTACATGCCACGGAACATGATCAGCTTGTGGTTGTCACAGATTCCTTCAATGGTGACAGCTGATTGGCGTGAATCTATCACAAATACCCATGACACAGATCTTTGGAAGGAAGCAGAGCCACGTTGAATTGAAATTGCAAATACTGGGTGTGGGGAGTCCTGACCCCCTTAGTACAGGATCCCAACAAGGAGAGAGAGCGGATCTGCTCCAGGCCTCCATTGCGCAAAGCACTCTGGCTCAGAATTTGGGGGTACCCCCCAGCTTCCTCACTGCCCACCCCTATAACGGGGGTCAAGAAAGCTGAACTGCTTGCATCACCTTGAAACACCCCTTGTTTTAGTGACTCTGAAATATTAGAGGAAAAATATTATATTTACTCAAATCTAACGCACACCTTTTTAAAGCTGAATTTTGTCTCCAAAATTGGGGTGCGCATTAGATTTGAGTAAACACAGGATTCTAAGTATAGGTCAGTATTTAGTTTAGCAGTTTACTATTCTGTAATAATAACGGAATATAAACCCATTGTTGTATGAAGTAGTGCAATTCGGTCAAAATCGTAACACAAACCCATTGTCATATTATTATTGTCATATTGCTTAATTTAGGGTGCACTCCGAGCCATGTCTACTCAGAAGTAAGCCCCACTGTGTTCAATGAATCTTAGTGTGCTTAGGATGCTTAGGATGGCAGCTGTTGTGAAATTAAATTTTAATGGACCTGCATTAAAATTGTCAGCACACTTTTAAAAAATCTCAAGTCTTTTAAAATTGGGGTGTGTATTAGATGTGATGGCACATTAGATTTGGGTAAATACAGGTATTAATTTTATTTTATTATTTGACCCTCGTGTGGGGCCTGACTGGGAGCAGTGGGTCCAGTTGCTTCCTGCCAGTCTTGCCTGTAGCGATGCATGCACCAGACCTCCCTCCCTCCGTCCCTTGTGACTCTCCTCTCACCTGCTCTGTGCCTCCTTTGCAGGTGTTCTCCAAGATCTTCAGCCACGAGGCTCTGGAGAGCTACCTTCCCAAGATCCAGCTGGTGATCCAGGACACCCTGCGTGCCTGGAGCAGCAACCCCGAGCCCATCAACGTCTACTACGAAGCTCAGAAGCTCACTTTCCGCATGGCCATCCGGGTCCTGCTGGGATTCCGGATACCAGACGAAGACTTGAGCCACCTATTTGAGGTTTACCAGCAGTTTGTGGAGAACGTCTTCTCCTTACCGGTGGACCTGCCCTTTAGTGGCTACCGGAAGGTAAGATGTGCTTTGATCAGGGTTTTGGAAGGTAAGAGAAGGACCTGTCCCAAGAGAGACTCCAGGGTTGTGTCCTAACATTGGGTGCAATCCTAAGCATGTATACTCAGAAGTAAGTCCCACTGTAGTCTATGGGACTTACTCTCAAGAAAGTGTATATAGGATTGCAGCCATTGCCAGTGATGGGAGAGGCCTCTTTCTCTGTGTGCTTGAGGCCTGGAGAGGTGCCACCCATTGCAGCAGACAAGGTTGGCCTACAGAGCCTGTACCATGAGTTGCACCAGTAGTACTAGTGCAGCACCTGCATGCCATATAGGTTCCATCCTTGGCAGCCTCTCCAGTTGTAAAGGTCATGTGACAGGTGATGGAAAGGCCATACCCACAGACTTAGGGCGCAATCCAGAGTAACTACAGGGAGTCCTTGCTCCGGTGTAAGAACAATTTACTCTGGATTCCAATATGAATTTCCCATAGGTTTTCATTAGGCGGTGTAGTAACTACAGGTGCACGTAATGTCTCTTACATGCTCCTGTAGTTACTCTGGATTGTAGGGTATCAGTGCAATCCTAATCAATTTAGGCTGGAATAACCAGGGTGACCATATGACCGGAAATTTCTGGATTTGCCCACTTTTTTAGCCTCCTGTCCAGTTGTCCTCCAAAAGGGCTTTGTTGTCCTCCATTTTGGAACTTTGCAATGGTGTGCAGAATCCCACCATGTCATATGTCATGGGATTCGTATTGAAGATCAGAATCCAACGCAATTGGTTGCATCCAATCAAATTGGTTCTTAAATATCTCTTTCCTATCAAAAGTTATGGCCAAACAACTAAAAATAAAAAAAATACGGCTTGAGTTCTATGGGATAGTGAAAGTGCCCAATATTGCGGCTTTACTCGTGAGTAGGCACACATGCCACTGCCTGCTGGAAAAGCCAGGCTGAGAGGTATCCAAGACCTTGTCCTCCTTTGGAGGTTTGGGCATCTGGTCACCCTGGGCCTACCTCGTCTGTCTCCTTGTTCCCACGGTGGTGTGAGGAGGGCAGCGCATGTCTGTGCACTAACCTGCTCCCCCTAGAAGTGGTGCAGAAGTGCCTTACGGCACTTTTGTGACACCCCAGGCCAGCACAGCACTTGTGCCAGACTTATGCCAGCCTGAGGGTTAGTGTTGCACCCTAAGTGGATTAATGGGCTGACTTGGGGGAAAGCAGTTCTTGTTCTGCCCTGCGCGTCCCTGCAGGCTAGGTATGTGCGTTGCTCTGTCAATGACGATTTCCCTCCAACGGAAACAGCTGACGGTGAAGGAGAACTGTGCAGAGACCTGTGGGGTGCAGGCAGTGCCGCGTCCGGGGCTTCAGCCTTCTGGTTTTGCTCCTGCAGGGGATCCGTGCTCGAGAGGCGTTGCAGAAGGGCCTGGAGAAAGCCATCCGGGAAAAGCTGCAGAACACACAGGGCAAGGATTACTCTGATGCCTTGGACATCCTGATCGAAAGTGGCAAGGAGCACGGCAAGGAGCTGACCATGCAAGAACTGAAGGTATGGGTAAAGTGCCAGCCAGGTGGGAAGGGGACGCAGTGCCCCACTGAGGACACAGGGCTGATTCTGGTGTACAGAGGCTTGCCAGAAATGCCTCCTGGCAGGTTTGTGGGATAAGCTGCCGATCCTGATGGCTGAGCCTTCAGCATCATCAGCATCAGATCCTCCAGGAGTGTGAGCCTCTGCCAGGGGTGGCAGTTTCACTGTTGTGCTTGTTGCCTGCCCTTCTGGGTATGGAAGGCACCTCGCCTGTGGAGCACTTTGCCTGCTCCTAGGAATGCTCCACCACTCTCTGGTTCACCTGGGAGGAAACCCATGGACATTCCTAGTCAGGTGGGATGTATGGATGAATGTTGGTGGGAGCCGTTGGAGCTATGATAAGGTGACCACAATGCCCAGGGCTGCTCCTGACCCTAACCCTGGCCTGCCTTTCACTCTCCGTTTCCCTTTCAGGACGGCACCCTGGAGCTTATCTTTGCCGCCTACGCCACCACAGCCAGCGCCAGCACCTCCCTGGTCATGCAGCTCCTGAAACACCCCCCGGTCCTGGAGAAGCTCCGCGAAGAGCTGAGGAGCAAAGGGATCCTCCACAACGGCTGCCTCTGCGAGGGCTCCCTTCAGCTGGACACCATCAACAGCCTCCACTACCTGGACTGTGTCATCAAGGAGGTGCTGAGGCTCTTCACCCCCATCTCCGGAGGGTACAGGACGGTGCTGCAGACCTTTGAGCTGGATGTGAGTACAGGAGCTGCCCGTTCACCTCCCCAGGTGTCAAAATGATACGCATCAATTTTATGTGCATACACATCTTCTTGATACACATCAATTTTAGGAGGATTGTCTGGATTAGACTCTGTCTTACTTTTCCAAGAATAATGTGTGTCACAGTATAGTATATATACACATACTATATGTCTATGAATATGATTGCATTTATAAAATATATGTGGGATGTCGTATGATGTGAGGAAAGGACAGCTCTGGTATTTGAAGCATCTTCAGGAGGAACCTGGAGAGGAGCGGCCTGAAAATGGGGATGCTGGAGGGCTCAGGAAAAGCAATGGGGGTAAGAAAAGTGTGGGTTGGAGCCAGATGTCTGGATGACACGTGGGTGACTCACTGAGAGCAGATGGAATTTCTTACTAACAAACAGCATCTTGCGGCTTGGCCATGGCTGGGCTGAACGTCCTCCTGAGCGTCAAGCGCTCGGGTTCATACCCTTTGGAACAGAATTGGCATGACTGTGTGTTTGCGTTACCGTCTCCAGTACCCCACATGTTGTTCACTGATTGTCTCATCACACATGTGGGTTGCTCCCTGTGAGTATCCCTGTGATAACTGCTCAGGAGAGATGGATCTCGTGTGGGAGAACATGGCTCCAGGCTTATTCACATGGCCCTTCTTGGGTCGTTCCATCACCAGCTCTTGCCTCCTTTAATGGGGTTCTGGCTGGGGTGAAAGTTCTGACATGTGTTGAGGTTATGACATCCCGACACAACCTGCTTCTCCAACATTTCTAAAGATGTGGTGAATCACATGAAAGCTGCCAGGAAGCCTTGTAGTTAATCCCATTCCCAAATCTACCCAGCCTACAAAAACTATGGGTTGCCCAGTGGGCCAGGTGTGCGCCTACCTTTGAGTTGAAGCACAGGAGAATCATAGGATCATAGAACCCTAGAGTTGGAAGGGACCTAGTAGGTCATCTAGTCCAACCCCCTGCCTGCAGCAGGAATTCCCCCTAGAGCATCCCCGACAGGTGCTCGTCGAGACTTTTCTATCATTTAAAATTTCAAGCGTTTCAGTTTAAAATTTCAACGGGGGGACTGTTTTCCATTGCAATTTGGGGTTTTTAATATGTTAAATGTTTTTAATGTTTTATTGCTAATTGCACAGTAAGTCCTTGACTTGCGACCTTTCAAGATGCAAACCTTCATCCATACAAACGTCCCTGCAACATTCAACATATGAACAGATCCTCAAGTTGCAACCTTTCCTTGCAATGGAAAAATGCATTGAACTCATCATTCCCCCATGCGCAACATCCCCCCATGAGCAACATCCCCCATGTGCATCAACCCCCATGCGCAACAACCCCCCATGAGCATCATTCCCCCATGGGTTGGACTTAGGGACATTTCAACCTGGAACTGTTGAGAAATTAATGTACTTGAATTTTAATTTCTTTGTATACGTGCTATTGTTAGCCGCCTTGAGTTCCCCTTGAGAGGGGAGAAATCAAGATAAAAATGTAATCAATAATAGTATAATAGCAGTATAATATACTATATATAATAGTAGTATATAATAGTACTCTAATATCATAATGATAGCAGCAGCACTTCTAATAATGATTTCCGAGCACCACCTCATCGTCCTTTCCTTCTATCTCTGCAGGGCTTCCAGATCCCCAAAGGCTGGAGCGTCATGTACAGCATTCGGGACACTCACGACACGGCTCCTGTGTTCAAAGACGTGGACGTGTTTGACCCCGACCGCTTTGGACAGGCCCGCTCCGAAGACAAAGATGGCAGGTTCCACTACCTCCCTTTTGGTGGGGGCGTACGAACCTGTCTGGGCAAGCATCTTGCCAAGCTGTTCCTCAAGGCACTTGCCATCGAACTGGCCAGCACCAGCTGCTTTGAGTTGGCTACCAGGACTTTCCCGCGGATCACGCTGGTGCCCGTCGTCCACCCGGTTGATGGACTGAAGGTCAAATTCTCCGGACTGGATTCAAATCAGAACGAAATCTTGACGGACACGGAATCCATGTTGGGTACCAACGTTTAAGCCAAATCCTTGGCCTGCTTCTCTTAGTGGGGGAGTTCAAGGGGGCCAGGAGAATGGAAAGCCCACCACTGAGAGATGCCAGCTGACCAGTCTTTGTGGAACAGCTTTGGGCAAAACCTTCCCCGAAGAACACCCAAAACTATGGTGTTGAGCTAGTGGGAGGGGAGGGATCCGCCAACTGAGGAGGTCTCCTTGATGGATTCTGTCTTATTTCTGGACACAGAACCAAAGGGGGTTGCCTTGAACGTCAGCAGGATGTTGCCACAAACCGCGCATATGCAACTGTGCACACACATGCTTACACACACCCCTGCCCGAAGGGGTCTGCTGGCGCATGGCCTCTTTATCCGCTAGCTGGCCTTCCGAGGTCTGGCCTCCCACGTCCTTTGTGGAGAGGTGCTGTCAACCACGGAACCAGCAGTCAGTGGCCTCTGACAGGTGCTCCTCTTCCAACACAGTCAGCAGCGCAACCGTGTGCGTGGGCAGCTTGCTCGCTTTTCGTAGAGTGAACGGCCAAGAGAATCCCTTGCCAGGCCCCGAATCAGTACTGTGTGGGTTCTGGATGGAACGGATCCCTGGTGTCTGCCATCCCAGCATGGGTCTGCTCTGCTTGGCACCCAGTCTGACTTGAGCGCTGCCAAACCTGGAGTATTCATGCTCACCAGCTGGAGGTGTGCAGTTTCCGACCGAAAATGTGCATTCTGTCAAGTCGGAAGGCCCTCGTGTGCATGAGTGACTCCATGTTTCATTCTCCGGCATCCATGCAACTGATCCTTGCATCTCCTGATCTCACTGTGATGTGTCTTTTCAGACATTTTGCCGCTACACCAACATGGTCAGGGCATTGTAACCTTGGAAGAGGGGATCCTTGCCTTTCAGGAGGAGTCTCTGGGACCTCGTGAGTGGGAGACCTCTTCGGTCTTCTTCTCCGAGGCCCAAACCCCAGCCAGATTTCCGCCTCAGTTTGCCACCAACCACTCTCGTCAGCCAGGATGAGTGTTAGAGAATTGGGGTCAGCACCAAGAAGTTTTCTGAAACTTCCAACTGCTGCTCTGCTGCCTGCCTTGAGATCCCCTGTGGCGCCATCACTGATTTCCCAAGAAAGCCGTGGGCGTCTCTCCATCCGGATTGGGACCTGTTTGCAGGAAGGGCAAAACTACAGACAGTTACAGGGTCCAAACTGAGATTCAGAATAGGGCCCACTTTGTCACCACCAGTTACCGTAGCACAGACGCCCCCAAACTAGGTGTCTCAAGCTGATTTCTGGTGGGTCACCAAAGGGTGGTGGAAAGATGTGATAACCAGTTGCCTTAACCTCCAAAGCTATTAAAAATCAGATACTGAGAGTGCAATCCTAAGTAATTTTGGCCCGCACAATTCACCTATTGCCCAGTTCCCTTGGTGGTGGTGTGGGGAGGCTGGCATAGGTATGGCCTCACCCCTTCCTTGTAGGAGTGTCTTATGGCACTTCGGTGATACCCCTTGGCCAGCATGGACATGGGTTGGCCAAACCAGGGGTTAGGAGTTCACTGTATCGCGGCTAATGACCCTGAGAAAAGCTCAGCTCCTGTTTGCAAGTACATGTAAAGAGAGGGAGATAAATGGTTCAGGTCATTAATTAATTAATTAATTAATTAATTAATTAATTAATTGAATATTATTTCTTTCTAGATTTTTTTTAACAGTCTGGTAAACCTAGTTGATTTGCTATAGAGTGAAGTTCTAAAAAGTGGGTTCCGGTGCTATAAGTTTGGGAACCATTGTAGTCGCAAATAGACCTGTTTGGACTTTGGGCGAGGTCCTTCTCCCCTCCTTAAGCCCTCGTAGCCCCACAATCCTATTTCATATAATTGGCTGTGGTGACCGTGCGGTTACATAACAGCACACGTCCAACTAGTTCCGAGTAGGTGTAAAGAAGTTCCTGCAAATAAAGTTGTGTTTGTCACCACAGCCCATAAGATTCAGTAGCAGTGGCTGCAAATGGGAGGAAGAGGAAGCAACAGTCAGGGTACTCATAGCGCAATCGTACCCCCGGTTAGCCTGTCACAAACGTATGCACTCCTGGGGGTGTTAGGCCAGTGCACAGACATGCACTGACCTTTCCCACCATTGCAGGGACTGGGAGATAGGTGAGTTGCACAGGTTCGAATTGCGCCCTGAGTCACATCCTAATCATGAAGTGTTTGATGGGATGTTCCCTTGCTGGCCTCCACCTTTGACTGCTACTTTCCAAGCAAACTTGGGGCAGCGCAGGCATTTCAAAAGCTGTGTGCTGCATCTATCTGCTGCAACCCCTTGAAATTAACGGGTGCTCTCCCACTCTTTCAAGGGGCCTTGCGCTGCAAAAGTTTGTGCCCCATGTACTTGAAGAGCTGATGAATCAAAAGGATGATACGGTTTCACCTGCAAGGATCCACATTCGGCCCACATTCTTTCACTTTTGCAGCCAGACTCAGCTGTCCAAGTGTTGCTTTCACAGCAAGGACACATCCAGCCAGAGCAAAGTCTCTTCGATGAGTCCCTGAGCGAGCGCATGCAGTGCCACAGCAATCGGGGAGTGGGACTTCCAGGTCCAAGGACACATGAATTCACCCCTTCTCCATTCTTGTTTGCCCCCATTGCGAGTGGCACACCTTAACATGATGACGTTGCAAGCAATTCACTTCCTAGAGGAGGTGACGTAGAATCGTAGAGTTGGAAGGGACCTAGTAGGTCATCTAGTCCAACCCCTACCCAACATCTGAATTCCGTGTATATTTTTACTCCAGCTTCACTTCTTGCGATCAATTCCACATCACTGTCATAAAATGAATCAGACAAGTGGCACTGAGGTTGGGGTATGCGCAGATAACCCAAAGGGCCCTTAATAGGGTAGTGGCAATATTTTTAAGAGGCACCTAAAAGTAGACTGGCATTGGAGAGGCACATGTGATGTTGCATCATGCTGACCTTTGATACATCCAACTAGGTACTCTGGTGTCTGTGAGTCTCAAGGGGAGCATGTTCATTCCCATCATCTTCTACTAGACCCCTTAACCGGAGATCCTGGGGTCTTCTGCATGCAAAACATGCTCCTGAACCATCAGGTCAGCTGGGGGGATTCTGGGGGGTGGGATCAGGTGAGGGTGGGGGAAGCAGAGCACTGAAAGTCAGGACATCCAATTCATTGCTATGTGGCAAAGTGAGACAAAATGTTCGGCCAGTGCGTAAAAGACGCCAGTATTTCTGGACGCCCAGTGATGACGGAGGCCATACAGACGTAAGAGGAGTTTACCTGTCCACTGAGTGTGCGTGTGCGTGTGTGTGCACGTGCTTGTGTTGTGCCTAGACAAGGCAGGCTCATTTTGGTTTGATCATTCCTAACTAATATAACTTGACTAAAAAATATAAAATGTAACTGCAGTGGGTTTGCAGGAAGAAGCACTTTGAGTCTCAGAGTATGTGTTTGTCTCGTGTCCTTTGGATTTCTTAGCACAGTCCAAGTTACTATATTATTTTATACACAAAGGTGGGTTTTTTTGAGTTTATAAACTATTATTATTATAATTATTATTATAAGTACTATTTTTGTTATAATGCAAAATAGATATTTAGTCTAAAAAGTTTTGGCTGTTAAATATTTGTTATTTAGGAAAAGAGGAAACCTCCCCTATTGTAGGCCTTGTCTGGAGCGGAAGAGCAGTTGTGCGCTGCCGTGGCGTGTATGGGGCGTCCGTCGGGTGGGAAGGGGTCTTGCACAAGTGGGGGGTGCTGCAGGCCAAGCTTTTGCAGGACTCCTGATGGCTTACCCAAGAGTCCTTCCGCTCCGACGTGGCCCTTTCTTCTCACTCCGAAGTGCGCACCTGTCTTGTGGGGCCTGTGTTGGTGCTGTCTGAAGATGTGCTCTTTGTCATGTGGTTTTTTTGGTGTGTACATAATGTTGGGGTCAGTCCCGGGAAGCTCTCTGTGGCCAGCTCAGCTGGAAGGAATGGAAGTTGCGCATCTGCACCCTGGTGCGGTGCTCCCATTCAGGTTTGGCAGGATCTGTGCCTGAAGACTGCTGGGTGGATTGGCACCTGTGACGTGTCGAATCAGTGAATGTTGTGTATTTTGTGATCTTGTAAAGAAAATAATCTGCGTGGCGATTTTATAGACTGCCATAATAAAAAGAAGTTGAACCTCTGGAGCTGTGCCCTTGATTTCCTGGCACCAGGTGCCCAGCCTAAAGATGCTGCCCTCCAGGCTGGTCCAGTCCAGCTGGCTCATCCACACATGGGTGTGTGTTTCTGCCCAGCTTCCCCAAGTGGCTTAGCAGGTGCCCCGGGGAGGATGACCACCCCATTTTCTACCCTCACCCATGTACTTATGCCCAGTTTTGGGGGGGGGGGATACAGAAGGGAGGCATCCCTGTATGGTGCCTCCTTGAGCTGGCTGAACGCACCTGTCTTTTCCACTCATTGAGGAACCTGGTGGCCCAGGAAACTTTTGGGGGGGAATGGGGGTATGGTGCCATTGGCTGTAACCATAAAGTAGGACTAGCCCCCCAAATGTAGGACACCTCAAAAATGGAGGACATGAGAAAATAAAAGGTAAAAACACTTTCATATATTGATTTTTTATAGATAATTTAAACACTGTGTTGCTTATTAAATTTAAATTTAAGTGAAATTATATTGAACTACTGTATATATTCACCTGGTTGAAAAGCATGATATAAATACTGTAGATAACAGACGGACGGATTAATTCCAAGAATGCTGTCCGCTCACAAAGGAAAAGTAGGACAAGGAAGAACTTGGATGTGCTTCCTGGGCTGGGTCCGGGTACCCAAGTACTTCTCCCACACCTTCTGGTCTCCCCCTTAGGGCACCCTCTGCCCTAAGAAAGCCTGTCTCTGCCCCAAGAGAGAGGGATGACCATGCAGGGGCTAGCCTGCTCTGCCCCCTAAACCTCTGCAAGAGGTCTGGGGCTCTGTTGCCTCTTTCTGGACCAGAGTTCTCACCATCCCATGGCTTCCCAACCCACAGACCTTTCCTAGACAAAAATGTTAGAAAGAAAGAAAGAAAGAAAGAAAGAAAGAAAGAAAGAAAGAAAGAAAGAAAGAAAGAAAGAATAATCAATCACCAGAGTTGAATATCATAATTGCAGAAAAAGAAGGAAAGATTGAAAATCAGTGGTAATGGGTGCAATCCAGAGTAACTATGGGGAGTCCTTGCTCCGGTGTAAGTACAATTTGCTCTGGATTGCAATATGAATTTCCCATAGGTTTTCACTAACTGGTGCCCTAACTACGTCGATGTAAATGTCTCTTTCGTGCTCCCATAGTTACTCTGGATTGTAGGGCTAATCTGGGCTATGAAGAGGACCCCATTCCACAGGTTAGCAATCCAGCTACAGGAGCCACCTCTCTATCCAGATGGTCCACCGCTGCAAACCAGCCAAGTTGTTTTGTATCACCACATTTACTTGAATCTAATGCGCACCCTATACTTATAATCAAAATACCACATTTACTCAAAATCTAATTAACCATCAAATCTAATGCACACCCCGATTTTGGAGACGAAATTTGGCTGGAAAAGGTGAGCGTTAGATTTGAGTCAATACAGTATTTCAGAAACTTTATGCGAGCCACCCCAAATTGACTTAGGATCCATTGCCACCAGTCAGACCCACCACAGCTGCTGTTTTGCAGGCTGCTGTGAAACCCGGAAGTGCAAGACTTCCAGGTTCATTGATAGGGATGGTGTAGCCTGGAAGTGCCACCCTCGTGCGCAAGGGGCAGGGGAAGGAGGGGAACCAAGTGCTTCTTGCTCTGGCAAATGGGAAGCAGGTCACTGGGACTGCTGGCAGGTTGGAGGGAGGCAGAGGCAAGATCTGCTCCCCCCTTGCACCCTTCATCATCTGCCACAGATACATCACATTGGGGGGGGGGGGCACACAGATGGGCCTGCGGAGATCTAGGAGGAGCGAAGATGTCTGTGCCTGTCTCTACACTTGAGTTGTGATTTTCAACCTTTCTCATCTCATGGCACACTGAAAAAAATGCCAAAATTGTCAAGGCACACCACCATTTTTTGACCATTGACCAGGCACACTATGCGGCTGGTTGGGGGTTCAAATCCCCCAATTGCCCTAATAAATTATCATTCCCAGAAGTCCTGTGGCACACCTGCAGACCTGATCTGGCCAACTCTCGTCAGGTTGATGGCCAGGAAGATTTTCTGCAGGTGAAACCAATATAAAGGCACAGTTGAGAGACCGGAGGAGGGAGCTGGGAGCAGGACCGGTAGAGTTGCGGAGGAGACCTTGGAGGGCTCCAGGTTTCCAGCTGGTGAATCCTGACTTTCATGCTGGGATCTGGATGTTCCCTCCTGGCTGACCGCAGATCTGGGGGAGTCCACTCCATAGTTTTTGTCTGTCTGTCTGTCGGGAAGGAAGGCCATCTGGGTGGCAGACACGAGCAGTTGTGCGGTGCAGACGGTGAAACCAAACGGACAGAGTGCCGGCTTCATCCAGCGCTGGGACGTCTGCAGGAATTCTGGGGCAGACAGAAAAGGAAGGAAGGAAGGAAGGGTGACACCAACCCAGGCCTCAAGAATGAGCCAGGACTCTGCCCTACTTTGCACTCTGCGGAGAGTTTATTTACATTCTGGATCCTTCCACGCGAGGAGGAGACATTCTGTGGCCGGCTGGCTGGGCAGCCCTTGCAGAGGAAAGCAACAGCCCTGCCCGCAGTCCTCCTTTCTGCATGTTCATGGAATGGAGCAAGGAAGGCAGAGGTTGGGTTAGATCAGCAAACCCCAAGTTTTGGGGGGCCCTTTGTTGCACAAACTCATTCTTGTTCTGCATTCACTATACAGAGCAGGATTCAGAAGAGTGGCTCAGGTAGAGGACATGCAAAGCACACAGGGAGCAATCCTATCCTGCAGTTAGGCTAGTCTAAGCTCTGGCACAAGCCCTGTGCTGACCTGGGAGTGTCACAAAAGTGCCTTAAGACGCCCTGAAAAATTTAGTGCTTTGCACCCCTCCAGCTACACTACTTCATTCCACTCACACTTCTTGTTCACCTGATTGTTGGACGCTACAACCACATCTACCTTCACTTTGGAGCTGTGCGGCCCCATTTTGTTCCCTGCACCCAGAATGGCTCTGGAGGGGTGAGGCCCCTCCGAGCATGACTGCTCTGCCCCCCATTAGCTACTCTCCTGCTTCAGGGCCTTGGGGATTATGCCCCAGTCTGTTACTTTCCAGGTCCTTGTACTTTGTGATCTTTTCCAGTTGTTTCTCCTTGACCTGCTTATCTCCTGGAATGGCCACATCAACCACATGTTCTTCTCCAACACGATCTAGCTGGCTGCTGAGCTCCATTTTTTAAATGTGTGGGTTCTGAAGTCCCACAAGATTTGACCTTCTCATTTTCTGCCACGTTTTCAGTCGTGTAATAACACACAGCAGCGCTAGGTGAAGAGAGCCAGTTCTTCTCCCCCCATAAAATCTGTGTCTCTTTGCTTGGTCATCAGGGATGGTGGCGTCTCTTCAGCCGGTATTTCCTTGGCTGACCATCATCCCCTTGATGGGGTCCTCAATTTTAATCAAGCTTCCACATCATACCAAGCTGTTCCTACCTCCTACCCACTCGATACCTTTTTTAGTTTGAGCACAGGCAGCTCCATGATGGGGTCCTCAATTTTATCATCATCATCATCATCATCATCATCATCATCATCATCATCATCATCATCATCATCATCACCATCACCACCACCACCACCACCACCACCATCCTCATCCTCATCATCTCCTTGATGGGATCCTCTATTCTAATCCAGCTTCCCCATCACACCAAGCTTTTCGATGAGTGGTTTTCCCAACGTAACACCTTTCTTATTCTGAGCAGGGCCAGCCCACTCTTTGGCACAGGTGTGAACCTGTGTGCCAAGTGCTGCTCCTTATCCTGTGGTGCTCATCCCACAGGTAGGTAGGTTTATTTATTTATTTATTTATTTATTTATTTATTTATTTATTTATTTATTCATTCATTCATTCATTCATTCATTTAATTTAATTTAATTTAATTTAATTTAATTTATATCCTGCCTTTCTCAGCCAAAGGCTGACTCAAGACTACTAACACTATTAACCAGAAAAAAATAGAGAGATTAACGGATTAAATATACAGATTAACAGATATACAGATGAAATATACAGGTTAATAGATTGACCCTACAATCCAGAGTAACTATGGGAGCACGTAAGAGACATTTACGTCAACGTAGTTATGGAACCGCCTAGTGAAAACCTATGGGAAATTCATATTGCAATCCAGAGTAAATTGTTTTTATGACGGAGCAAGGACTCCCTGTAGTTACTCTGGATTGTGGCCTTACTCTGCCTTCTCCTTTCCTGCAGGATTGAGGTCGGGGATTGAAACAGGTCATGATGGAGAGAAGCACCTTTCCACACCACTCTTGACCTCCATTTCTATTTTTCCCTCCCCCCCAACTTCACATATCAGTGGTTTGGTATGGCTACCCCCCCTCTATCCAGGAAGAAAGTCAATGTGCCAACAGGCAGCCCTATGAACGCTCTGGTGTGAGTCAGGATTGTGACCAGCTCCTTTCTGGCTCACACTATGGCTTTCGCCTTTGGCACTGTCAATGTGTCAAGATGCTCAGTATGGGAGAAGGCAATGGCAGAACCAGCATGTGAACTGGTCTCCTAACCAGAGTCCTTTGGCTCTGGGTCTGGATTCTGGATTCTGCCTCCTTCTCACCGTCTTCATTTGGGATCCTCTCTAGCAGGAAGTTCTCAGACTCCAGCCTCCCTGACACTGCTGGGTGCTGGGCTGGAGCACCGCAGATCTTCCCACGGGGTTCTGCTCTGGGATCTTGAACCAGCTTTGGCCACCAAGGCCGAGACCAAAGAAGAGCTAGAAACGCCGGAGTGGAAACACTTGTTTTCTTAAGAAATGGAGACGCAGGGGCAACTCGTCCCTCGTCCAGAATTGTGGCCAAGTGCTTGAGGTTTTGTGTCACTCCAGGAAAGCCACTCAAGGGCTTTCCTCAGGCGTGGGGTTTCTCAGACGCCAGCTGGGGAGCCAAGCGCTGCTTTGGGTGCCCTGCCTGTCTGGGCTGGAGGTGAGGCAGCAGGCGGGGAACGGAGGCCGACGAAGGGAGTTTCCACAGTAGGAAGGGTCCTCCGCGTCCCCTGGGCTGCATCCAGCAATTATTGAGCGCGAGGGAGAAGGAAAAAGCAGGTCATCGGCATCCACCCTCGGCAGTCATGAGTCAAGCCATCAAAGGGCCGGGACGATCAAGAGAACTTTGGCCTTAGCCTTGGAAGCCCCTTCCAAGTCTCAGTGGGCAAGAAAGCCCAGGAGGGCTGGCCGGCCACGTCTGTAATTATTCACTTAGTGGGTCGGAACGACTTATGAATGCTTCTATTTTAACACCAAAAACATGATGCTCTCCCAGAGGACTTTGGAAGGACTCGCTGCAACAGAGTCGAGAACCTTGAGAAAACAAACCACCCCGACTTCCCATCCATGCGGACGATGCGAGGGCCACAGAGTGTCCCCTCCTTGGGAAACCACAAGGACGAGGGAGGAGTCACCCTGTCCCAACCGGCCCATTCCAGCATGATGTGATGAGTCTGAAATTAGCTGCGAGGGGATCCCGCCTGAGCAGCTTGGCAGGCACTCCAGCATCTGTTGATGCGCTCCTCGCTTGCTCTGCAGGCACATCTGAGGGGGTTTAGTGCTTAGTAGCACTAAATAATTAGTGATACCTGGTAATTATGGTCAGCAGTAGCAACTACTATAGCCTAAGTGCTACTATAAGGAGCACTCCATACACCTTGCTGGCCACATTACCATGAAGATGTCTTTGGACAACGCTGGCTCTTTGGCCACAGAAACAGAGCTGCACACCACACCCTATGGCCGGTCAAGGAGGCTAGCAGGGAAACCTGCAAGGGATTACCTTATCTTACAAGCAACTACTGGGCAGACTTAAGTTGCAACTGGGTTTAGTGTTGCCAACTGTGCGGGAGTCTTGGGTGCCTCGTTCTGGTTGCTGAACCCATGACTGACCCCCATTTCAAACCTCTGCTTGGGCAGGTTGGGTGACCCAAGGATGCCAATAATAGATGTCTGTACTTCAGCATCTCTTTCTTCAAACCTCCCCCTGAAACGTTCTCTGAGAAGGTCAACAGCCCTTATTTCCAGTCTTCCTTTTATTGGCAGGAAACGCTTTCCTCGCACCTGCCTGCAGATACCAGATGACGTCTGTGGCTCTCTTTCCAAGGCTTCGTTTCATCCGTAGGGATGTCAGACAAAGTCACCGTTCTCAAATTATTATGCTTGCATCAAGATCCTTAAAACTCACTTTGAAAAAGTCTCCGCAGGTGTGAATGAAGTTGAATTAGATCCTACATCAACCTTTCTCAGAAAATGAGACTCGGATTGCTGGGTTTCCCATTGCGCATAAATTAAGCAGCGGCTGGGATGATCTGGAGCAATCTTAATTCATGTCATTAAAATATTCATAGCCCACCTTGCGGACCAGTAGTATTCATTGCAGCCCAGACATGCAGCATCAGTGATGGAGCACATATTAAATGCTGGGGGGGGAGAGTATGGAGATTTCTTGTCGGCCCATAACAGGTCAGTTGAAATCTTGTTCACTTACCTCTCCATAATCCTCCTGAGGTCACCTCAGACCATTGCCAGCTCCTTTGGTAGCATTACTCCAAGAATACACCTTGTAGTGGGTCTGGGCTGAGTAGGGGGGATGGGATCTCAGTGTGTGCCACTAACCCCAAGATCTTCTCCATCCTCCCCTCAAACCCTCTTCTAAGCCAGTGAGTTTCCATGAACCACCTATGATTTTCTCTGATGTGCTTCCACCATTGACCTCCCTGCTCCAACAATGGTTAGCTGGTCTGCTACTGGCCACATAGGGTTTCCCAGCTCCAGCACTGTTTGGAAAAACATGGTTTGAAGGAGTCCCCCTCTTCTCCCCTCTCCGAATCTCATCTCTTCTTGACTATAGGGCTCTATGATTGTGCAAACATTACCTGGAAATTAAGAACATAAGAAGGGCCGCCACTGGATCAGGCCAAAGGCCCATCTAGTCCAGCTTCCTGTATCACATAGCGGCCCAGCAGATGCTTCAGGGAGCACACAAGAAAGTCTACACCAGCATTTGAAGGACCTCAACACCATCAAGGCAGGATGAAAGGATGCCAATTTTAAAAACGAACCAAGAAGCAACTGCTGGCAGTTTCAGCGTTTGGGCAAGGAAGAGATCTATTCTTGACTGCGTCCTTCAGAGCATCCCGAGGGTTGTCCCTGTCCTCTTGGGCTGCCAAACTATGCCTCATTTGTTTTTCCTCTCATAACTCAGTCCTTCCAGCCACTTAATCATCTCCTCGGTCCTTTGAACCCTTTCCAGCCTGACAGCATTTGAATGGTATTGAGGTGTCCGGAAGCAAACGCAACCTTCAGTGTCCCTAGATGCAGTGGAGAAACGCAGCGCATGATGTAGCCCTTGGCTCTCCACTGATGGGAAAATCCTTGTAGAACCCTCCATGTCTGCCTGGGTTGAGATCAAGTCCACCCGTGAGACTGAGAAAGAAGAAGGTTGCCAGAAGACATTTTTTCCATTGCAAATGTCCCACTGGCTCCCGGATTTGGGAACGGCTTTGCGGATGCGCCTTCCGCGCATTGCATGCTGGCTGGAAGTCCTGGGCGTGGTGCACGACTGAGTGAGCGAGAGCATGTATTGTCCTGCTGTGTGGTTTCTTCAGGCCACAGGAAATCCGTGGCTCTTTCCAGCCACAGAGTAGTGGCACTGAGCACTCGAAGGGGCATTGCAACTTTTGGGTATTTGTGCCGAAGGCCGCAATTTAATACAACAAGAATAAAGTCTCAGGGCCTGGAACAAATGCAATAAGTGGAGAGTATTTTGAAGTCCTTCCCACCATATTATTCTCCCAGGCTGTTGTTAGCCAAAACAATAACTTTTTGCCGGTGCTCCAGAAAAGTACTTGGTAGATCCTCCTTAATCCATTCTGGAAATAAAGTGGAGGAGATGGGATATATTGGTCTGAAAACAGAACTGCAAATTGAGATTGGAGTGAATTGGGTCACTAGTTGCTGGCGCATGGCTGCACACCAGGGCTTGGTTGCGCAAGGAGTGTGGCTGGGCGTGCCTGAAGGTGCTACAAGACAGGAGAAAGGTACCCGTGCAGTGCCACGTGTGGATCATATGCAGCCCCTGGAGATGTGAGAGTTGTGTCCCAACGTGCACATCGTGCTTCATGATACACTGGGGCATCTTGATACATGATACATCCTCCAGACTTCATGCGCTTCACTGGGACCCTGAACATGATGTAGTAGCACAGGTTGCCTGCCTTTGGCCTCAGGAAGGTAAGTTGGATGGTAACTGGGATATGGGTGTAATTGATGGGGAAGGGATGAAACAGGGCAGAGATTGGGATGGGAAGGGGAGAGGATCAAGGCTGGGAAATATTTATATCTGATCCTTCCTTATTAGCCTCCATTCCCCCTAACTGGGTTCATCGGGATTTGTGCCTGCAAAATGGTTGGTGCAGGTCTGAATACAGCCATTGGGAAAACTGAGGTTGTTCTTTACCTTGAGAAGACCTCTGGGACCCAAAACTTTCTCATGGGTTGCAGCATGTGCCCCAGTAGAGTAGCTGCTTCAATGCCAAGGGATTATATATATGGACAGATGGACGGATGGTCAGACAGACAGACTGACAGATAGAGCACGAGTGGGCACAGTCAGGATTCTGTGAATCATCCCAGATTCTCTATAAACCACGTCCATGAAGAAGTTCCAGCACCCATTGCCTTTGACACTGTCATGGCTGCATGAGATGAGAAGCTGATGATGGAGGGCAACCAGGGCAGCCTTCTCCATTTGCCCTTCTCCTCTTTTTTTTTTGGACTGATAGTTGGAAGCTCATATGGAAGGGGAGCAACCCATACACATGACAGGCAGAGGCCCTTGGAAGGGAATATTAGGCATTACTAATTGCTTTCAGATGTCCAAAGAGGCACTTCTGAATTCCCCAATAAGGTCAAGGACACTCGAGGCTGTTGTGGTTATGACAAGTTTCCACATAGCCTTTATTTGCAGGATCCCCCATCCTGATACAATGAGCCTTCAGGAGCAGGATGGGTGACTCACTCACAAGCTCTCCTGGCACCCTGATCCTGAGCGGAGAGTCAACAGGACCCTCTTCTCTGTGGTCCTCAAGCTGCAGCTGAGCTCTTCTAGTGTAAGGGCTCTCAGTCCTGGATCATGCAAGTGGATAACCTTTAATTATACTTTTATATTTTACAGCCATCAGTCCCTTAAGAACCAAGTTGTTCATGGGGGATCCACTGTAGATATACATGAGAATCATGCCCGTTTTGAAGCCATCGTGCAAAACTGATTGATGGCCCAGTCATATGAAACTGTTGCGCCAACAGGACATGCTTTCCAGTGTGCAGCAGGATTGCAGTGATCACAGAAAGCGATGCATGTTTCCAAAGAGCTGGACCACAAGCAGTGATCAGCTGCAGAAATACTTGGGCAGACTGCCAAGGAGCCTGGTGGCACTGCAGCGGGGATGGATGCATGCTCGGGGGGAAGAGGGAGCCATCACAGTGTAGCTTCCCCCTATGTTTATGAACTTCTTCCATCATATTAGGCCAGTCCATGGCTAGGCAGGTCTTCAGGTGACAGCAGCAGCCATCAAGTGGTTTGCAGGCCACACATTTTCAGGTGCTGCCCTCCTCCCAGCTCTTCCATGGCAGAAAGTGTCTGCTGCAGACAAACACAGAAATGGGGCTAGAATTCATAGATTCATAGAATCCTAGAGTTGGAAGAGACCCATCAAGTCATCAAGTCCAACCCCCTGCCTGCAGCAGGATATCCCCCTAGAGCATTGGTCAGGGAACAGGGGTAAATTACCCCAAATGGGGCAAAAATGAAATTCCTGGTGGTAATGGAACAACATAGAGGAAGCAAGGGACACTAGGGAAGGGATGGATGCAGGGTTTGGTGGGGGTAACGTTGGCATATCTAAATATATTTTGGGGTAAAAGGTTAAAAAGTTCCTTGACCCCTGCCCTAGGGCATAGGTCAGAGAACGGGGTAGATTACCCCAATTTGGGTAAAAATGAAATTCCTGGGGGTAATAGACCTGCGGAGACACAGCCAGGTATGCATATGAATCGACAGGAGCAGGATGACCATATGTTCTGTTTTTCCAGGACATTTCCTGCACATAAGGTCATCCTGTCCAATCCAACATTATTTTATCACCTATTTCAAACTTTTCTTCCAGCTCCCCAGAAGCCACATATTTCAATTCGAATAATTAATAATCTATGATTCCCTTCCTTTCAAATCAAGTGGGTAACGTCCACATATCTAAATATATCTTGGGGTAAAAGGTTAAAAAGTTCCTTGACCCCTGCCCTAGAGCATCTCCGACAGCTGCTCGTCAAGCCTCTGCTTGAAGATCCCCAGTGAGGGAGAGCTTCTCACGTGCAGCTCCTGCCCCTCTCCCAAAGCGCCTCTGCTGCTTGACATCCTTTGAAGCAGAGATGCTCGAGACTGAACACAGGACCGTCTTGGTGTGAAACACTGAGATGTGGCTGTTCTCATGACTAGGAAGCGGCCTTCTTGCACTTGGACCATTTCCCCCCAGTTTGGAGCACCTTTTGTGACTCTTGGTCACAAGAACTGGTCTGATCCCAAAAGGGCTCCTCAGAGTGCCAGAAGCCTGTTTCCAAAACCTGTTCTGCCTTTTCCCCCAAAAGTGGTGAAACCAGCAAACATTTGTGGGCACACCTTGTGATGTGGAGATTGAGAAACCTGGTTGTCTTGGCCCAGTGTCCATGCAGCTGTCAACGGAACATCTGTGCCTTTCTGATTTAATTGCCTTTGAGCAGCCCGTCGCTCGCAGATCCTATCTCTGTTGACTCAAGTGGGAAGCTCTCCAGTTGGGAAAGTTGCAGAAGGTTGGGCAGCCCTTTCCAAGCGTGGTGGGAATGCCCCAAGAGAAACTGCTGGCTGGGGAACAGTTGGCAGAAGGACAGCCGAGGAACGTCGTTGGA
Organism: Cryptoblepharus egeriae; assembly: GCA_030015325.1. Classification (NCBI taxonomy): domain Eukaryota; kingdom Metazoa; phylum Chordata; class Lepidosauria; order Squamata; family Scincidae; genus Cryptoblepharus; species Cryptoblepharus egeriae. The sequence goes on from JAREYC010000007.1 coordinate 808,040, forward strand.
GTCTTTGTGGAGGCCCTGCTCTGTTGGGACTTGAGAATAGCCGACCTGAGTTCAACCCCAAACCCCACTGTTACAACACAGGATAAAAATTACAATGCTGTTGTGTAGCCTGTACACTACACTAGTACAGGTGTCTTTAAATGACACTGAAGGATGCCACTTTACATACCCAAAGTTTGGAACTGAGGAGTTCCAATTGTGAATGTACCCAGTTTGTAAGGTCTGGGCTAGTTTTGAGCTGGACTCCTCGGAAGTTTGGGTTGGGTTCACCGTCTGTTCCTGGTGTCACGACCCCAGGGGAAGTGGTAAGAAGTAAGAACTATTGCTGCAGCTTTCAACAGATCCGGGAACAGAAATTCTGGAAGTTTGGGGGCTTTGAAGGTTTGGGGAGCGGCATTGCGTGCCTGCAAAACTTAGAACTTTGCACCCCCTCTAGCTACAGCACTGGACATAATAAAAGCAAAATAATCACTGAATAGCAGCCATCCTTAGAAATCAGGATCTAGAACAGATCGCGGCACCAAATCTAAGTGAGTGACTGTTAACTGTGCGTCACACACCAGTCTCAACCCTCTTCATGTTTCATTGTGGGTGTCGTCTTCCTGTGTGTTAATTAGAGATGTGCAGCTGCACTTTTACTTCCACTTTTCAGGCAAAATCCAGAGTAAGTACGGGGAGCCCTTGCTCCGGTGTAAGAACAACTTACTCTGGATTCCAATATGAATTTCCTATAGGTTTTCACTAGGTGGTGAAGTAATTATGGGTGCACGTAAAGTCTCTTACGTGCTCCCGTAGTTACTTTGGATTTGGGGGTTAGTGGGTTATTCCTGTGGCCAAATACAAGCATCCCCCCTTAGTCGGTGGGTTGGGGTCCTGAGCACTGTCCAAAAGTGAAAACTATTGAAAAGTGGAACCCCATTTTTTTAGTTTATAAATGTTACTTCCAGTTCTTTTTGAGCTAGCAAATTGTAGATGCCCCTTTTAATCCACACAAATGGATTCTTATTAACTCCTTTGAGAATGGGAGCTACAATACAGGGGAGGGCAATTTTGGCCTTTAGAGCAGCAGAGGGGTTGAAAGAGCAGAATGTGTGTTGAATAAATGAATTCTGGAGAGTGGATTGTCAGAAAAATAACAGTCAGAAAGCAAGGGATACTTGTATTGCTAGACTTGGCCCAGCCTGTTGGGCGTCCTACCAAAGAAGCTTCAGGTTAACTGAAAAGAGGTCCACCTACTCCAATCACGTATTCCAGGCATTTGAGATCAATATCTTTGGGCATGGAAAGGGTTAAAGATATTTATTCACAGGAAAACTGTAATGACTTGTTTGTCAATGTAGTTTTTCATTGCATGGAAACTCTCTCTCTCTCTCTCTCTCTCTCTCTCTTATTATTCAGCAGAAATTCCAGGAAAATTAATCCTATCACAATATCTCAAAATCTCCCTTTCTCCTCTCCCCTCCCCTTACACAGAGAGAAAGAGAGAGAAAGAAAAAGAGAGAGAGAGAGAGAGAAAGAAAGAGAGAGAGAGAGAGAGAGAGAGAGAGAGAGAGAGAGTCTGTCTAACAGGTTCTGTGCCAATGGCCCAGGCTTGCAAAGCTCTCAGTCCACAAACTTCCTGCATTTTCTGCAGGACTGACGGCACGTTCTTCTTGGCCAGTGGTGGTGCCAGACATACCAGATCCTGATTTATAGTTTCCCTCTCCTCCAGTCCTACTTTGGTGGAGCTGGATGGCCAAAGGAGCATGCAATGTGTGTGTGTGTGTGCGTGTGTGTATACACATGTGCGGAAAGCAAATGGTTGCATGGGCCACATGTTTTGCATGCAAAATGTGCATGCAAAATATTTTATAAATAGCACAGTGATGAAAGCCGACATTCTTGGAAAGCGGGGGGGGGGGGGGGGGGGGTTTGAGAAAATCCCAGAGGAGTGCCAACCAGCCAGTGACCCAAGCAGGTTTGTGAGCATCCCTGTGACTTTGTGGCCTGGCACAGCATAGGGAATGGGACTGGCAGAGGCCTCCGGCCAGCAGGGAGGAACCATGGCTTGGAATTAGGAGAAGAGCAGGAAGGAATCAAGGCAGGCAGATGACATGAAGGAAGCAGGGACAGGACCGGAGGACAAGAGGACCAGCCCAACAGCCCTTCTGTTTCTCCCAGGCTGCAGAGAAGGTGAATGGAGGAATATTTCCTGAACTCAAGGGCATGTGTGTTGGTGTGGAAGCTGCTGGGTTTGGGGTTTTCAGAACAGGGGGCTGCACAGCATCAGATCTGGAGAAACAAACCATTAGCCTTGCCTGGAAAGCTGTCTGGAAGATCAACTCCTTCAATCCATCCATCCAAACTTGGATCCAGATTTGGATACGCTTGCCGGATTGAGATTTGCTTTCAACGAGGTTTGTGCCGGAGAACTTCCCACAGGAATGAGTTACGCTCTGAGTCGCTCTGGGCCAAAATCCATTTTCATAGCTCTCCAAATTGGTGGGTTGTTGACTGCAATCCTATATACACTTACCTAGGAGTAAGTCCCACTGAACCTAGTTCCACTTCTGAGATGACAAGCATTGGATAGTGCTGCAGATCGCCCTGGAAGTCTTAATTTGCAGCTTGGCGGTTTGAAACTCCTCGTTGTTCCTTCTCGTTCCTTTTTAAATTGACAATTTGCCATCAGGTCTGCATTCCTCCTGCGATGAGAAGGAGCTGCTTCAGTTTTCTTTTTTGGGTCTGGACTTTGCAAAGTTATTATATGATCATTAGTTATTTTTTAAAAAGGTCAAAACGATTCTCCAAGCAAATTACATGGAACGAAATGTGAGGAGTGAGCCATAGAAAGGAGAGCTCTCCAATTCAAGAACTCATTTGAGGGAAGTGATGCTTGAGGTCCTCGATTTGTCTGTCTGGACGGTCCTGATTATTCTGGTTCTGAACAAATGGTGCTACAAAGGAGGAAAGCAGAGGAAGGGGATGAGTCAGAGGTCAGTTCCACTGTCAAGAAGCCTGCTCTGGACTGGAGGAGATGATGGGATCATGCATAGAGGATCTTCACAAACCCTTCTTATGGTCTCCAGGACCCGGAGGCGTCACAGGTCCAGAAGATGCCCCATGTCTAGTGCTCATCACTGGATCCAATTTCTTTGTGGGCTCATCACAGACCTCTTTCAAGTTTCTGCTGCTCCCCAAGAATTTGGGGGGTGGCATGTCTTAGTGGGCTTGACCATAGCAGGTGTTTGTGGAAGTCCATTCAGATGGCTTCAAATGTCCTGCCTTCTCTTTACATCCCTCAGACCACAAGTGCCTATCCGGATTGACAGAACCCCTGCTCAGCTCTTGATGGTCTTCATCATGCTCTGGGATGTTGGGTACCACTTTTCATAAATGCTGTAAGGGAGCAGGAAAGTGTGCAAAGTAGAGAGTCCAAGGAGCTACTGGGCTTCTCTTCCAAGGAAACACTGGAGCACTTGAGTTTTTTGAATTTAGAAAATAGAGGACACAGTGGAGCTTCGGGATGGGCACTTACTTCTAATACGATGTGATAAAAGTGGTTGGAGATGCCCCCCAAAATTAGAATTTGGGGTCACCCTATGAAAATGATGGGAAGGAAATTCAAGACAACACAGAGTGACTTTATGGAAGTGCCACAAGATGTGGACAGCCATTGCATTTGATGTTTTGAAAGGGTTAGATCAGTCCTTGGAGGAGATCCAGCCCATCACCAGCCACTGGTCCTGGTGAATGGAGACACTGTTACGGTCCAAGGGGCGGCACCACATCATGCCAGGCCTTTGCTTACAGGGCAGTTAAGGAGGTTCTGTTTGCTTGCCTGCCCTGCCCTGTGGAGCACCCAGTTGGCCACGGCTGGAAACAGGAGGCTGTGCTTGATGGAGGCAGATCCTCTTCCTGCAATGGAGCCCAGCCCTGTGCAAGTGATGAATCACAGCCAATTGTTTCCATCTGGAAAAGGCATCCTATAGATCAACTCTCAACTACTTTTTCTCTGCTAGCTGAGGGAGTCCCCCCTGGCTAAAGGCCAGGATTTTTTTTGGGGGGGGGGAGGAAGGGGGATTGCATTCTGCTTAAAGGAGGTCTTTGAAGAAAATCCATCTCTCCAAGGATGTCATGGAACAGTTTCTGAGGGATGCTGCACCCAACACAGCCTTCTCATTAATTTCATTTTTTTGAAATTTATTCCAAACTTTAAATTAAACACATAAAAGGATTGCACGTGAGTGTTTTGAGCAGTTATTTTGTTGTGTCCTACATTTTTCTTGGGCTGTCCTTTATTTTGTGGGGACTTGTCCTCTTTTGTGGTGATGACACGTGGTCAGCCTGTCCTCCCAGTCACTGCCCCCTTTGTTTGCCCCACATCTGCGATGATGGAGACAGTGCTGGGGACTGAGCAGGAGATTCCCAAACTCCCACTTTGGGCTCCTTGAGCTCCATCCCTTCTCTGGACCAGGGAATTCCTGCCTGTGATCTGGGAGAGGAGAAGCTGCACCTGCTGAACTTCCCTGCTCTCCAGTCAAGGGGAGTAGGCAGGAGGGTGTGGCTAAGGGAGCGGCTATGCAGATGAGTGGGTGGGGCTATGCTGATGAAGGGGTGTGGGCAATGTGGAATGGGAGTGGCTATGTAGAGGAGTGGGCATGTTCACATACCTACCTACCTACGTGATTTGTATTCTGCCTTTCTTCCCAAAGGGCATCTAAGGTGGCTAACAATTAAGAATTTCTACAATTAGTAAACTATGAATAAAACAAGACCAAATGCTTTCCTAACCACCCTTTCCTGGGAGTAAGTACTGTTACCAAGAGAGCAGTAAAAATAGGGGAATTAGCTTGTGCTTCTCTTTGGTTCAATGCAGGATCTGGGGAGGACTCAAAACAGCGTCATGCAGAGGGGATACCCCTATTAGGAAGAGAACCACTGCGGAAAACAGACTTTATTATCATGAAGTATAAACTAACATTACACGCATTCAATAGCCTGAGAATGAGGTGTACCTGTTCTTTGCGTAGTGTGTACCAAGGAGAAGAGGAGGCAAAGGAAGGGGAAGAGAGGGAGCGAGGAAAGAAGAATGAAGGAAGCAATATCTACCTTCTTCAGACCATGCCAGAATCCAAATGGAAAACAGAGTCCAGGTGGAAAAGAGAGAGAATAATAGGATACAGGGTTGTTTTATACCTTAGGTCCAAGAGGGACATGCCCACCTGGTTGTGGTTACCTAGGAAAAGGGCAGAACTGGGGAGGGGCTGTTGACCTTACAGGAGAGGGAAGGCCTGAAGACCACGACCTGAGGACCATCACCCAATCAGGTCCAAAGCAGAGAAGAACACACCCAGCTAGGGGGGGTCAGGTTTCTAGAAAGGGAGAGAATGGGGAAGGGGCTATGTGACTCGAATGGCCTTAGCAATGGAGAATAGGAGATGTCTACTCTTTAGACTGACATTAGCATATAAATGGCAGGATGTAGTTAGGCCAGAATGCAGAGTAGTTAACAAGAGTAGTTAAAGGAGAAAGGACTATAGGGAGAGTTGGTTGTAAGCCACAAAGGCTGCTTTTAGAAGTGAGAGAGGGGGAAGGGAAATGAGAGACTTTGCCAACACATTTATACTATTAAATTAAAAAAAGGTATAATATTGTAAGAGAGCAATTCTCGTAACAGTACTATTGAACACAATGGGACTTACTTCTGAGTAGACATGCTTAGAATGTTTAACCTCTTAGACTTCTTAGGTTTACACTCAGTGGTGGGCCTACCTGGCCCAACAACCGGCTCGCCTGATGTGGGCAGGCCTGGTCAGGGTCAGGGGCTGGGGGCAGGCCTGGGAGGGTCAGGAGCAGGGCCCCCACCCCAGTGTGCTGCGGGGCAAGGGGCAGGGCGAGGGTCAGGCCCCAACTTTGGCTCACTGCACATGCGCTAAGGTTGGCGCATGCACAAAGCGTCTCCTCAAGCTGGTCGACCAGCTTCGGGACACACACTGCGCATGCGTCAACATTTGTTGGTTGGCATATGCGCAGTGCAGTGGTGGGCCAGCCACTGAACCGGTATGGCCAGTTTTCTGCCCCCTCATAGCTACCAGATTGGTAGCGGGGGGACAGAACTGACAACTGGTTTGGGCGAGCCGGCCCGAACCGGTTGGTGCCCACCACTGTTTACACTGGGGAACATCACAATTAACCACTTGATTGGCTTTTATTTATCTGTAGCTGAACTAAAAACTGTCTGTGTCTCATGGCCACCACCGGGCCAGGTGGACTGCTGGTACCAGGACCCCCCTCACTCCAGCCAGAAGGTGGGGGCAATTGCATCTATTCAATAATAGATCCTGATGCTTTGCAGGGTAGATCTGATGCAACGAGGGAGCCAGTGAGCTTTGGCTTCTGTTATGTGTGAAGGTGAAGAGTCACTGGACTCAGAAAGGCCCCCAATAATGACTCTACCAGGAGGCATCTATCCAGTCCAAGAAATCTGTACCATGTTTGTGGGGATGGCTTGTTTTGCCAAGAAAGCCCCAAAGTCTGTTTCAACTGGATGCAGCTGTAAATAAATCCAGCTCCCAAAGCTAATAGTTCCTGCTGCACGGCTTCAAAATGTTTAATTCACAGTCGAAATTTGCCATCTTGGAGAAACCATCACATTACACAACACAAAAATCTATAAACGAAGTGCACTTGGAAGCCGGATGGCATGTCAGGAATGAGCCTCTGGTTTTCTGGTGTGGTTACCATTCCCGTAAGAGATATTCATCTCAGTTACCTTGGCATTATTCTGGGAAAACCTCAGGGAAGCTGAGCTTAATTTGAGACAGGAACTCATGCTCTCTGCCAGAGTTCTGGCCCAGAAGATGTGAGGTGGCCATTCATTCTTTCAAGCAACCAGCAATGTGAGCCAGCAGGAGCTACTGGAGGGTGCCTCGACCTTGGCACCAGGCATGCAAAGGTCCAGGGTCTGCTTTCACGTCTGGCATCTGTCACAGACCTGGAAGCTCCCTCAAAAATAGCTGCTCCTCTTTTGTCCCAACACTAGAAGGAAAAATAAATGCTCCAGCATTGCATCTGGCATTCAAAATGCCACCATTAAAGATGCCACCATGCAGTGGCGGAGCCCTGTGAGTGTTGCAGCTCTTGGTTTGAATCCCTGCTAGCATCTCCAGTGACAAGGAGGGGAGGCAGCAGCCTGGGAAAGGGTCTGTCCCTATTTGATAGTTTCTGCTGATCAGAGTAGACCACGCAAGGTGGATGGAATGATGGTCCAGCCTACCATAAAGCTTCTTCATACGTTCAATTTAGTTGCAATTAGTTATTGAATTACTTACTCGTGTCAGAGCAAAAGGGCAAAATAATTCCTGAAGGGAGCAGGTACCCTGTTAAGAGGCTCACGCTGAAACAGATGGCACAGATCCACGGAGACCCATTGGAGGCCTGCGGGAGGTAAAATCTTTCCTTACAACTCCTAGGCCATCTCCCCCCTTGCATGAATTGGTGGAGGACAGGACTGGGTATTCGGACTGAGTTCCAGGATATGATTCCCTCCTGGCACTTCATTAGGGTTGCCATAATTTGCTTCCACAAAATCAGGACAGGACCCTCTGTCTCATTTGCTAGCATGTGAACTCAATCCCCCCAAATCAGAATTGTCCCTGTTTCTCTGGACATATGGCATCCCTAAGCCCACTTTCCTAATGGACTGATGAGGATGCATTTAAAAATGCTTCCATATTCTTTTTCCTATGAAAGTCTCATGGTTTCTTGATTGCAGCATCTGGGGACCTTAGCACTCTCAGGGAGCAATCCAGAGTAACGACGGGGAGTCCTTGCTCCGATGTAAGAACAATTTACTCTGGATTGCAATATGAATTTCCTATCGGTTTTCTCTAGGTGGTGCCATAACTATGGCTGCACATAATGTCTCTTATGTGCTCCCATAGCTACTCTGGATTGTAGGGTCAGTGGAGATAATATTGGACTTGGAAGTTAGAAATCAAGGTGTGCTTCTTCATTGAAGTAACACACCAGGCAGGCTTTGAATCAGCACCCTTGTGAGCTACAGGTCATTTGAACATACATCGTATAGCAGATCAGCAGTAGATCTTCATGCTCTTCTGACCAAGAATCTGCTTTGGGCAAAGGTTGGTTCTCACTCAAATTGGCCAAATTACTGACCAAACCCGGCCAAACTGGCCAAATCACTCAACTTACTGGTCTCATTCAATAAAAGGCAGTTTCACAGTCTGGGGAAGGAGTACAGATCAGGGTCAGAACACATAGCTGCTCATAGCAATACATGGGAAGGTCAGCAGAATCTGAGACCGCAGAGAACTCCTGTGGGTCAGAATAGAAGTGGACCATTGAAATAGCTGAATGGGCCATTGCTTTGGTAGGACAAGTTCATAACTTTGTATGTTAATAGCTACACTGACTTTGGGTGCAATCCTAACCGAGGCTGGCACAACTCATTGATCTTCCCATTGCTGTGGTGATATAGGGAGGCAAATGCATATCTATGCACTGGCCTGACCTTCCCCCAAGAGTGGCGCAGAAATGTCTTGCGGCACTTTTGTGACACCCCCAGATCAGCACAGGGCTTATACCATGGCTTAAGCCTGCCTAGCTGGAGGTTAGGGTCGCAACCCTAGTTCTGGACCAAAACACACTAATTTTTAAAATGTTCACTAGAGTCTATGTGGTTTCCATATGGATTTCTCACAGATGCCTGCACAACACCTGTCATATCCTCCTCCTAATCCTGTCCTAGCAATGCTGCATTGTTGGTGTGCCAGTGCCAGCATCACAAGGGACAAATGTCAAGCCTGTCCTGCCAGAACAACACTGAGGTCCCCCACCCCAAACCAGCACCACTAGAAACATCAACTCAGCCTGGCTTGGAATTCTACATGGAGTGGAATTATCCCCGAGGCATCTGATGGGCTCGGAGGAAGCCGGATTAAATGGGCCTCCTCTTATGTTCTAATGATCTTTTATTGCGGCAGTAGCTCTATGATGTTCTTGATGTTATTCTTGTGTAATGACAGAGTCTGCTTATGGGGCCCAGGTTGGTGGGCTTCCAGTCAGGGTGACCAGATGCCCGAACCTCAAAAGGAGGACAAGGTCCTGGATTCCTCTCAGCCTGGCCTTTCCAGCAGACAATGGCACTCTGAAGAGCCCTCACTGCCCGCAACTGCCCCCAGTCACCCTCCCACCCCCCACAATGCCTGACACTGCAGCCTCAGAGCCCAATCCTGACTACTCAGAAGTAAGTCCCATGACAGTCAATGGGACTTACTCCCAGGAAAGTGGCTGGCACTGCAGCCTGAAGACCAACCTGACTACTCAGAAGTAAGCCCCATGACAGTCAATGGGACTTACTCCCAGGAAAGTGTGGCTGGCACTGCAGCCTGATGACCAACCTGATTACTCAGAAGTAAGTAATTTTATTTTTTTAAATTAAAAACCTCCCCAGCCCCGCCCCCTGGCCCCAGCCCCACCCTCTGACCCAGCCTGGCCCTGCCTATTTCCGGAGAACCGGTTCTTGGGCCAGGCTGGGCCCACCACTGGCCACAATGTTTGATAGGAAGGAGATATTTCAAAACTGATTTTTGCATTGGATTCTGCTCTTCAATACGAATCCAACAACATATGACATGATAAGGTACTGCACACCACTGCAAAGTTCCAAAATGAAGCCAAAACGGAGGGCAATGAAGCCCTTTTGGAGGACACCCAGACAGGAGGCTAAAAAAGAGGACATATTCAGAAATTTCCGGACATATGGTCACCCTGTGCAGTAGCTTTATCCTGCTGTCTGAAATGAGATTTGATTTCTTAGAGGGGTCCTCAGATGGACAACACATGCAGTTTGGCTGGAAAACAGTAAAGCTGTAGGTCAAAGAAGTGGCACTGATTTTCCCATTGAATTCAGAACCATAAACAAGATATTGGGACACAAAATGAACAGAGATACAAAACTTTTCTTTCCTTGCATGTCAGATGGGCCTGGCATGGAGTCTTTGTATGGGGCAAGGTCTGATTGACATCTGCAAAAACAAGGGGAAAGTTTGGGGCTGGGCAAAAGTGTTAGAAAGAGTCCCGAAAGGTGGCCAGAAAACTGCGAAGAGGAGGGTGGCCGACACGGTTCACCTCTGATTGAGTGTGCATCGGAGCAATAACAAGGACTTATGAATAGCGCAGGGGCTTTTTTTGGTAACTTGTCTGGATCTTATTTTGTTTTCTTTTTTGGAAGTGCATCAGAGAGAAAACAAACATGAGCCTGATAAATGGACCATCAAGAGAAATAATTCATCCAGATAGGAAGATTAACGAAAGGGCGGCCAGCCGGCGGGGGATGGAAACAAGACACGTCTTCTGTTTCCAAAGACGACTCTGGAAAAGTAATCCAAACAAATAAAATAATGTATTGGGTTGGGAAGGAGAGGGAGGGAAAAAACCTAGAAGGACAGAGGGGTGGGAATTAGCAGAGGGTGGGTGCGCGCCCACCACCTTGCCTTCGGAACAGGTGGAATTGGTTAGCACTGGAAACGGCTCCTGGGGCTTTTCTTCCTTCGCTGTGAGCAGAAACGGGGGAAGCGCACTCGTTCTGACAGCAACAGTACTGAATTGGGATCTTTTAGGACCAAATGCCTTCCAGAGTTGAATGAAATCCCATTCTTTCAATGTGGAACTTTTAATTCAAGATTGAGGGTGTAATCAGGGTGACCAAACCTCAAAAGGAGGATAAGGTCTTGGATTCCACTCAGCCTGGACTTTCCGACAATCAGTGGCATGTTTGCCTACTCATGAGTCAAGCCATGACATTGGGCACTTTCACTTTCCCATTGTGAAATAGTGCATATTTTTTATTTTTAGTCTTTTGGCCATAACCTTTGATAGGAAGGAGATATTTCAAAACCGATTTTTGCATTGGATTCTGCTCTTCAATACGAATCCAACGACATATGACATGAGGAGGTACTGCAGAACATTGCAGTTTTCCCATAAGAAATAATAGACAATTTGTTCCACAACCCAAAAATATTCCTATAAAATGATTACAATATTGTAATATAATGCAAAATAATAAAGAAAATACAAAATTGAATGGAAAACAATCTGCACTTACTCTCTCAGGTCTCTCAGGCTGCAATCTTCCCCTTTACATAGGCGTGATCCCCACTGATTATAATAGGGCTTACTTTGGAGTAGATATACAAGGCAAGGTCTCTCTGGCTCCTTTTCATTGCTCCCTTTATATTGGAGTGAGCCCCATTTACTGTAATAGGCTAACTTCAGAGTAGACATGCATAGGCTGGTGTCTCAGGAAAGGCTGAGTAGGTGCTGGCGGAGTGTTGAAGCCGGCTGTACCCCGGCTGGGACTATTTTTTCATTTGTATATCAGGGCATCACTTGTATATCAAGTCAAAATTTATTAGAAATGTTTGCTTGTCTTGCAAAACACTCTCAATCAAAATTACTCTCAATTACTCTTTTACTATAAATTGCTTTCATGTGCTTAATTTAAACACTACATTACTTTGTGACTTTACTACTTTATTTATTACTTTATTTATTACTTTATAAGATTCATATCCCACCTTTCCTATGTTAACAATAGCCCAAGGTGGCTATTATATATTATTTAGTACATATAATTTCTGAACTATAAGCAGGCTACATTTTGCCTTCTCACAAGGATAAGGAGGACACTGAAGACTTTTTCAGGATACAGGCCTAAAAAAGAGGACATGTCTTGGAAAAAAGAGGACAAATGTGCTGCAATCCTTACCCCCAATTAGGTTAGCTTAACCTGATCTGGTGGTGTCACAAAAGTGCCATTAAGGCTGCAATTCTAAAGACACTTTCCTGGGGAGTAAGACCCATTGGACACAATGGGGCTTACTTTTGAGTAAATGTGGTTAGGATTGTGTTTGATGACACTTTTGTGCCACTCCTGGGGGAGGTCTTCAGCCAGTTTACTGATACGTGCTTGCATTTGTACATCACCATGAGAATGAGAAGACTGCTGAGTTGTGCCAGCCTTGGTTAGGATTGCACCCCTGCTCACTATGGTTATGCTGCCCTAAAATGGTTAGGATTGCACCCTTAACCTTGGAGTATGGAAACCACAGCCCCCAAAGGGAAACTTGAATGCTGCACCTCTTTAAAGGGTTGTCGTCTGGCTCAGGGGATGTTACGAGCATCCAGATTGACTCATATCTCTAAGCAGGATTCCTAAAGTCAGTTACCAAACACAGTCAAATCCCAAGTATCGAAATCCACCACAACCCTGCAGGTGTTTCTCCCTGGTGGGTCTCTTCTTGGACTCCAGGAGCTTCCTAGCCACTGAGCTCCTTGACGGAGGGTATGATACCTTCGGGGCCACAGGGAGGAATTCCCCACCCCTCCCTTGCAGGGCTTGTCAACCTGTGTGTTACTCTCGAGACGGCTTCTGCATATCTGAGATCAGCAGAGCAGGACTTCTGGGTGTGGAAGGTGTTTGGAGAACATGTGTGGTTCATATGAAAATCGGTGCCTGTGCCCACAAGCCCTGCTCCAACCGGCCACCCTTCCTGAACTGCACCCACCTGCTTGGCTTGGCGTTTGCCGGCTTCTCAGCACCAGTGGGTGGGTTTCCTGTTTGGCCCCAGCATCGAGGAAATACATCTCAAGCAGTTGGCAAGGTTTGGCAGAACCACAGTGGTGGCCGTGGGTGCCGGAGTTCAGCATGGAGGTGTGCTAGTGAAGCAGGTTGTGCAACGGTTCCTTGTAAACAGACTTGTAAGCAGGGTGCATGACTCCCTTCCAAACTATGCAGCAGGGCAACCTGCTTCCTAAATTGCACTGATCAGCCCTTGGTAGGAGATCCACCACACTTCTCCAGGCTTTCCTGCAGGTCGGAGACTGTCAGTCCCCAGTTGTCACCTCCTCACATGCTGCAGGGCTGGGGAGACACTTGCAGGTGCACCAGTGTGTTGTCTTCTTCTCCCTTCCTTGTTGGGTCCTCGGCTTTGACTTTATTCTGCACCAGGCAGACCTCACCTTGGTTAACGTGTCCAGATCTGGGGGACTGGACCGCATGTCGGCAAACTGTAACAGGTTCAGTGGATGCCAAGAAAGAAAAGTCCATCACAGGTTACAAGCCACAATAGGCACTTCCTCAGGCAGGACCCCTTTGGGGTGACCTTTGCAAAGACACCCTGAAGAAGACAGACTTGAAAGCCTGAGAGTGCAATAAAATAAAATAAATAAATTATTTTTTATTGAGCTTTTAGGGTGTTAAATTTTTTTTAAAAAGTTTTTAAATGTGATTTGTGTTTTTAATTTGCTGTATTGGTATGGTTGGGTTCCCTTGTGCGGGAGAAAGGTGGCGGAAACATTATTTAAATAATAAAATAATCAATAATAATAATAATTCCTTTGAGTTTCTCTCTCCACCCAAAGAATTGGTCTGCTGCAGCCCCTTCAGGACTCCTCTTTCCTAGAGAGCGACCATGAGCACAATCCTAACCATGTCTACTCAAAAGTAAACTTTGTTGTGTTCAATGGGTCTTACTCCCATATACTCCCTAAAGAGTCTTTAGGATTGCAGCCCATATAAAATAACCACAAAAGAGATCATATAGACTGTCATACCCTACAATCCAGAGTAACTACGGGAGCACGTAAGAGACATTGCATGCACCCGTAGTTATTGCACCACCTAGTGAAAACCTATGGGAAATTCATATTGCAATCCAGAGCAAATTGTTCTTACACCGGAGCAAGGACTCCCTGTAGTTACTCTGGATTGCACCCATAAAGAACCTTTGACCATATAAAATGGAGGAGAGCGTTGTATAGAAGAGGGATTTTTGGCAGGTGCTGCTTTCTAAACCCTTCTAAGGAGCTAAACCTGCCTCAATTCCCTCTTCTATGCAATGCTTAAAGGTAGAGGCTCTCTGTCCTCCATTCTATATGGTCACCCTGGACAAGGTCACTCCCCCCAAGTGTAGGACATCCAAGAAAAATGTAGGACATGTCAAAAATAAAATATGTTTTGCTTTCATGTGGTTAATTTAAACACTAAGGGTGCAATAGTTATTAAATTTAAAAACTTTACATGTAATTTATTACATGTATTAATTTCAAGAATGCTATGCGCTGCCTGCTCATAAGGAAAAGGAAGACAATGAGGATTTATTTCCAGGACACAAGGCTAGAAAAGAGGACATATGTTCACCCTTGACATATGTTGCACCCTGGCCAGTCCTCTTGCTCCTGTCCACCAGATCTTCCCATGGTCCCCCCCAGGCACTGGCTTAAAACTTCACTGTTCATCACAACATCTGGTCCTGGGGTGTCCCGTTACTGACTCACCTCTGCCCTTGCATTGATTTCTAATGTGACCTCCTTCTCACCCGGGCGCATCAGGCAACCCTGGGAGCCTCATCATGTCTGAACATGCTTCAGGTTGGACGGAGGACTGCCAAAGCCACCCACATTTTTGCTTCCAACACCCCAGTGAAAGGTGGCAACCCTCTCTTCCTTGCACAAATTCAGTGCAAACCTGGGTCCCTGATTCAACATGCACCTACCCCACATCTTGGGGTGCTGGCTTGGGGCAAACCATGCCAGTTGGCCAATGCTCCTTGTGCATAAGCCTCCTGAATCATATGGCTGGCCCTTGATGAAGACCTTTGCTCTGACCCAGCAGGGTTCATGGTCTTGCTTGTGCACATCACTGCCTTTCACAAAAACAGCAGGTGCAACACCCTGCCTCTCCACACTGATCACTCCTTATTATCTGCTTCTCCGTCTCCTTACATATATAATACTATGGATTCCACACTGACTGGGTGCCTCGTCCTGCTTGCAGCCACCCTGGAAGCAAAGAGCTCTGAGATGAGCGGCTGAACAGGAAGGTGACCTTCCAAAGCCACCATCACAGAGATCACTGTGGGAGGGCAACATCTCCGAGGTCGTGCAGAGTGCTGCCCATGAGATCACACAGTGGGGAGCTGCTGTATGAATGTTGAGCTGCAAGCCCCAGGCAAGCAAATCCATAGATTCTCCATAAACGTGCTGGGTGGCCTTAAGCAACCCTCTCTCTCTTGCTCTTGCTTTGCCTGCCTCCCACCTGTAGTACGGGGGGAATAACGCTGCCCGACTGCACGAGGATCCCGAAAAGGTGCCTTGAGCATGGTTTGATGAGATGGAGCAAGCACTCCGGGTCACAGCGAAAGGCTGAGCGGGAATGTATGGAGCACTTGGAAAAAAGCAGGCCTGCTTTTTCACAGCTCAGCTACCTGCTTAAGAGCCAGCTTCTGAGTTCTGGGGCAATAAATAAATAAATAAATAAATACATACATACATACATACATACATACATACATACATACATACATACATACATAAATTCTATATTTTGCCCACACTGTTCTATGATCCCTAGATTGAAACTTGGGCAAATGGAGGAGACTGCAGCATGTGGACACCCTGATTGTGAGGGGCTGCAGTGGTGTCGCTAGAGGGGATGGAGCAGTCAAGTCTTGGAGGGATCCTCACCCCTTTCGGAGCAAACGGAGCTCGGCTCGACAGGCAAGATCTGTTTTGATGGTTTGCATGATGTCAAACCGCAGATGGGCTTGTGTGCTTCGATCTTTTAAACTGAATTAAAATGCATTGAATTTTTACTAAAAAATCCCTGTACCTACTGAGCTAGCCTGGCAAGGAGAACACCCGTATTTGTTCGAATCGAATGCACCATCAAATCTAATGAACTCCCAATTTTAAAAGTCAAAATGTGATTGTAATGCTTGGCTCCAAAACAGGCGTAAAATTTAATTTTACCGCATACAAAAATGAGTTGTATGATGAAAATAATGTGACAATAGGTTTATGTGATGGTTTTTGCGTAATTGCACTGCTTTATGCAATAACAGGCTCGTTACACTTTTTATTACAATATAGTCAACTCTTAAACTAAATATTGACCTATACTACTAATCAAAATACTGTATTTACTCGAATCTAATGCACCTTTGAATCTAATGCATATCCTGATTTCGGAGACTATGGGTGCAATGCCAACCTTGGCTGGCACAACTCATCAGTCTTCCCCTTTTTGTGGGGATGTGGGGAGGCAAGCACATGTCTGTGCACTGGCCTAACCCTCCCCCAGGAGTGGCGCAGGAATGCCTTACAGCACTTTTGTGACTCTCCCAGGCCAGCATGAACTTGTGCTGGGACTTATGGTGGCCTAATTCCAAGTAGGGTGAACCCCAACTCTGGTGCAACAGAGCATGCACTGCCTGAGTAGTAAACAGTAGCAAGTTGAGCATGCTAAAGACGAGCATGCTAAAGACACACACACAGCACTGTGAGATCATGCAAGCTGTATTGTGAAGGGTCGAGCAAAGCCAAGGTCAGGTACACAGTCTGAGGTCATATACATACTGACTTGTGTGTATCGATATCCTAATCGATATCCAAAGCAACGTCAATATTTCCAGTCCAGTAGTCAGCAATATCAATGGTCAGTCTGGCAGCACTTTGACATATAACACCACTCCAACATACCCACAAGGGAGGCACAGGCAGCGCATACTTATGGGGAGCATAGTGTCCATCCACCAATAGATATCTAGTTACATAGCTAGTGGTGATAATTGCTGCCTACCTGCTGCAGGACACGCAGCTTCATACACAAGGGTAGCTGGTTTACTGCTTCTTTTGGTGGCACATAATATGGAGATCTAATTTCAAGGTGAGTGTGCTTGGTGGCAGAAGTGGTGAAGACACTGTGCCTGTTAACCAGCAGGCCAGGGTTTGAGACCCGGGTCCACGCAAGACAGGGTGAGCTCCTGTCCTTAGCCCAGCTCCTGCCAACCTAGCAGTTCAAAAGCACGTAAATGCAATTAGATAAATAGGTACCACCTTGGTGGGAAAGGTAACCGTTCCATGCACCTCAATATCTAGTCATGCCAGCCCCATGACCACGGAAGTGTCTTTGGACAACGCTCATGCTAAAGGCTTGTAAACGGGGATGAGCACCGCACCCTATAGTAGGAAACCTCTGGCAGTTAACCTGCGAGCGGCCCTTTACCTTGCAATTTCCAGGCCTATTGCAGTCTGACACCTAACTGGGGTTAGGATTGCAGCCTTACCCTACAATCCAGAGTAACTA
This sequence comes from Cryptoblepharus egeriae, assembly GCA_030015325.1. Lineage (NCBI taxonomy): Eukaryota > Metazoa > Chordata > Lepidosauria > Squamata > Scincidae > Cryptoblepharus > Cryptoblepharus egeriae. The sequence continues at coordinate 825,195 of JAREYC010000007.1, forward strand.
CGGGAGCTCGTAAGAGACATTACGTGTACCCGTAGTTACTGCACCAACTAGCGAAAACCTATGGGAAATTCATATTGCAATCCAGAGCAAACTGTTCTTACACCGGAGCAAGGACTCCCCATAGTTACTCTGGATTGCGCCCTAAATTTGGCTGGAAAAGGTGCACGTTAGATTTGAGTGAACACGGTGTTGCAGCCCACGCAAGTTTAAAAAAGATCCTCTGAACATGTGGCCGACACATCTGGAGAGGGACAATTTATGTCGAGATATCTCTGCCGGTTCTGACTCGGGCCGGAGCCCAACTGGATGGAGAATCCCGTCCCGTCCCGTCCCCAGCTGCTCAGTGCTGGGCTCCTGATGAGAGGCAGTGGTGAGGTCACCCCCTCCATCGCTGTCCATGGTACCTTCCTCGGTGGCAAGGCCAGCTCTGCCGTTCCTGTCCATCGCAGGGCTGTTTAACCGGCGCTGGAGCCTCCGCTTGAAATCAGAGCCTTGAGTAAATGTCAGTCGGTTGCACTTTGGGCCAAGAAAGTCTGTGCAGGGAAAAGAAATATCCAAAGAACATATTTCAGGGAGGTGTATTTAAAAGCAAAACAACCCCCCAAGGACCGGTTGGGATGATGGAAACATCTTTTGTTTGGCAATCCCAAACACAGCATCTTCCTTTCTCTTTATTTTACAGATTTATTCTTGTTTAGACTAGATACACTTTATTTGCTGGAACGGCTGACCAAAGCCATTTCCCTGAAGCAGCAACAATTTTGCAACAAGAAGACACAAATACGGATGAATTTTCAAAGTATCCAATATTAAAAAAACACAAAAGAAACCACAGCATTTATTTTTAAATCCTAATCTTTGTTTTTGCTCTAGAATTAAAGTCACAAGGAACATTTCAATTTATAAAACACCCATAAAATTAGAAATCTGCAGCCTGAGAGCTGTCAGTTTATAACACAGAAACTTTTCTGGAATTGGAGGGCAAGCGCTGCTGGCTGAGTGATGCCACCCCATAAAAATGCCTTTCCTCACCTCCCACATCTAATTAGTACCTTTTACTCGGGAAAACAAAGTTTCAATTTGTAAGGGATTCATCCAGCATCCCACAGCCAGACACACCCAGCCATAAAGTCCATAAAGGGTTGCTCATGTGGGGTTCTCCAATGGCTGCGGGAGACGTGAAGTCATCACTGATGCAACCGTTTCAACTAGGTGGTGTTGGTGATCCTCTTAAGGCCCCAGAAGGAAGGAAAACCAGAGCCTTTGCACAGATCCATTCATATCATTGGGATCCCGGAATGATTTCAGGGGAACTCGATCGTGTCGTAAACTGCCTTGCAGGCATCTGGCAACATAATTGAGGGTCAAGTGTGGTTAAGTGTGCATCAGACTTCCTGGAGCCGTGTACACCCATGTCTCCTTTTTCAAATTTAGCAGGCTGGGCTAGTTGTGGGGACCATCGCTAGACTGCTACGTCTAGGAGACACCCCAGAAGTTAGACCCAGTTAGTGCTCTGATGATTATGATTGCAATCCTAATCCCCAGTTAGGTGGGCACAAGTCCCATGCTGACCTGGGGGTGTTGGCATTTCTGCACCACTCCTGGGGGTTAGGCCAGTGCGCAGGGATGCGTCAGCCTCCCACACTACCCAAGGAACACAGAGCTGGGTAAGTTGTGCTGGCCTAATTTGGTTAGGATCGTGCCCTATATCCAGTGGAAATTTTCCATTGGTCAAAATTTGAAATTTGGGGCTTTTAGTGAAGCCAGTGCACATTCCCAAGCTGCTACCTCTCCGTGATGCTCCTGTTGTGGCAAGACTGGGACAAAGTATTGCATTCCCTGGAGGGATGGAGGAACCTATGGGGGTGGGGGTTTCACAGAGATGCTCTATGGCAGTGGTTCTCAAACGACCCCATAGAGCCACAGAAACCACCCAGGGGAACCATGGATTCCTTACAAAAAACATGCCTCCCTATACAACGTATAGGACGGTAGTTCTAATGGGGAGCCATTCCTAGTGAGCCAGTAGGACAAGAGAGCCACCAATGAAACCACTGCCATAAGAGTATCTTTATATGTATATATTCATATACCATATTCACCCAGGACACCCTTCAGAGAATGACAACCTCTCCAAATCTCATCAAACTGGGAGTAATGACATGGCCAGAATTGCGACCAAACAGAAAGTGACATTACTTTGACATTACTGATATTACATGTCAGAGCTCCTCTGTGACTACTTGGAAGTAAATCCTGTTGTGTTCAATGTGACTTACTCCCAGGAAAGTATGGATTGCAGCCTGAGAGCCCCATTCCAAGATAGTGGTGCCCAGTGCCAGATTCCAAGATGGTGGCACCCAGCTTTTTACTACCCCCCTGAAATCAAGTTGCAACCCCTCAAGGGGGTCCTAACTGTCACTTTGAGAATCACTGCTCTATGGGGTCAGAAGGTCTTCCAGCTTTTTCCAGTGGGGCCTGCAGACGTTCCTATACTCTAGTGCTTTTAACTGACAAGGAGTCTGGTGGGCTTAATGGATCTCATGGATGTTTTTAAAATTATATTTTAATTTTTTTTTTAATTTTGAGTTTTTTTTATCAAGTTACCATGATATTTTATCATTACCATGTTATTATTCTTACCATGTTGTTGATGCCTTGGGTTCGCATAGCAGAGAAAGGCGGGATAAAAATCATTCAAACAAACAAACGAAAGAACGAAAGAATGAAAGAACAAACAAACACACAAAAACAAAAAACAAACACAAACAAACAAATAAAAACAGTCAAAAGATTCTTGAACTTTGCTCGGTTCTTCAGCACCTGAGCAGAGTGAATTCAGGGTGAAATGGGGTCCTCTTGGGGAACCCTCAGAATTCCTTTGTGGTGGGAAAGCTGGGAAGGGCCTCTACGAAGATGTGTTTTAAAAAATATCCCACTTGTTGGGACATGAAAGAAAAGTGCACCCCAAGATATCCGGAGTGGAGGTGGGGAGGGGGAAGGCAGCACAGCACTGACGCAGTTTTAGATTGCAGACCGGCTCGCCACGCAGTGGAATATCCCGTGCCTTGGACATGGAGTGCTGGTGCAAAGCCTCTGCCCACATCTCTATTGACCCCCAAACTCAGGAGTTTCTATTTGGGGTCAAACTCTCTATTGACTCCCCCAAACCACACACTGGCCAGAAAAAGGGCTGCTGTTTTGGAGGGGAAAGCAAGACATCTGATTCACTGGGCGGGGGTGTCTCCAACTACGTGCCACTCACACCTCCTGTGGCCCAGCACAGGGTGACCAGATGCCTGAACCTAAAAAGGAGGACATGTTCTTGGATTCCTCTCAGCCTGGCTTTTCCGGTGGACAATGGCACATTTGCCTACTCACAAGTAAAGCCACGATATTGGGCACTTTCACTTTCCCATAGAGCTCAATCCATATTGTTGATTTTGAGTTTTTTGGCTATACCTTTTGATAGGAAGGAGATATTTCAAAACTGTATTTTGCTTTGGATTCTGCTCTTTAATACGAATCCAATAACATATGACATGACGGGGTCCTGCACACCATTGCAAAGTTCCAAAATGAAGCCCAAAGGGAGGACAATGAAGCTTTTTTGGAGGACAACTGGACAGAAGGCTAAAAAGAAGAGAAATCTGGAAAAATCTGGTCATTTGTCATAATGGGTCATAATTTGTCATAATGAGTCGTGTGTCATAAGGAGTCATAACGTGTCTTTTTGCTCAGGCCTGGGCAATGGACACCTGGACATCAGCCTCGCTGCGGCACCCCTGCCGGTCATGCAGGCCAAGCCCCAGCCTGACCAGTTGTTTGTCCCAAGGTCCATCTGGGAGGATCTGACTTTGGAGCACTGAACCTGCTCGGGTCACCCAAGCGGAGTGCGCGGCTCGGCTGGGAACATCACCCGCTCGGCTGGCAGCCTGTCAGACCACACCGGCTCTTTGCTGTTCACCAAGGAGACAAACATCTGTCAGCAAGATGTGAAGCAAGAACACATCTCTGGGGATGTGGGGAAGGCGACAACGCCCTGCTTGCTGCGGGGCATCTCCGCAGGTGATCATTAACGGTAGGAATCTGGTTTGCTAATTCCAGGGTGCTCAATGCAGCGCCCTACAAGAGGCTCTCCAAGGCCAGAGACAGGAATGAAGACCAGAGAAGATGGCACAGCTTGACTTTCCACAGCCCTGTAAGGTCGAGACTGGTCCGTGTTGCTGCAAGAGGCTGGGAGTTCCCATTTCCACTCAGTCTTCTGGTTTTCAGTGGTGGTCCCTGCCTTTCTTCTGAACATCAACCTGACGGTTTCCAGGGGGCAGCTATGTGAGGATGCAGTGCTTGGAAGGGAGCACCAGGGTATGGGTATCTGGTTGTCTTTGACAAGTCCTATGATGACCTCAGATGACCTTTTTCCCAGGACATGTCCTCTTTCTAAGCCTTGTGTCCTGGGGAAAAAATCATTGTCCTCCTTTTCCTTGTGAGCAGCCAGCATGTCGCCTTCTTGTAATGCATAAATTATATGTCATAAATTATGGCTGCAATCCTAGACAGTTTCCTGGGAGTAAGACTTATTGAGCAGAGTGGAGCTTAATTTTGAGTAGACATGGTTAGGACTGTGCTCCAAATGTAATCGTTTTAAATATAAGTAGTGTTTAAATTAACCACATGAAAGCAATATATATTTTTGTAGCTTTTATTTTTGGCACGGCCAACATTTTTCTTGGATGTCCTACAATTCTGGGGGGGCCTTGTCCTTGTAGGTCATCCTTAGTAAGTTATTAGTAGGTCATCAAGTCCAACCCCCTGCCTGTTGCAGGAAATCCTCTTAGAAGATGGTGACCGTATAGAACGGAGGACGGAGTGCCTATATAGTCGTGCCTCACATAAAGAGCTTAATTCGTTCCAGAGGCATGCTCTTTAAGTGAAGCGGATTTTCCCATAGGAAACAATGGAAACTCAGACAAATGGTTCCACAACCCCCAAAATATTCATATAAAAATATGAACTGGATGTAGAAATGATTACAAAACACTGGAATTGAATTCAAAACATGCATTCAATGTGCATGATCTTATGAAGTCTACTTAGGCTGCAGTCCTAAAGACACTTTCCTGGGAGTAAGACCCATTTAACACAATGGAGCTTATTTTTGGGTAGACATGGTTAGGAAGCTGCAATCAAAGACACGTTCCTGGGAGGCTTACCTGGGCTGCTGCTGGAAGTTCAAGGTGGCCAGTGGGGGAACTTGGGGGCAGTTAGGGGCAGCTGCCTCTGGCACCCCCAGGCAACTGCCCCCTAGTTGGGGGCAGTTAGAGGCAGCAGCGCTGGCCGGCAGCCCTTTTAAAGAGCCTCCATGCAGAGTGTCAGGGCTGCATAGCACGTGTGCCCATAGCGCGCTTGCTTGTTAAGCGAAGCAGAACTTGTTATGTGAAGCAAGATTTCTTGGAAATTTATGCTTGTTATGTGAAGTGCTTGTTATGAGAGGTACCACTGTACCTTTAACCATTACACAGAAGAGGTTACTTAGGCTGATGTTGCTTTTTAAACCCTTCTATGATGAGCTAACTTCCCTCTTCTATGCAACGGTTAAAGGTAGAGGCTGCCTGTCCTCCATTCTATAGGGTCACCCTAGAGCATCTCCGACAGGTCCTCTTTTGTGGTTATGACTTATGGTTACCTGGTCTCACTGCCATGCTTGTTTTCTGGATGCCAGGAATGTGGGTCATGCACCTTTGTCTGCTGCATTCGGAAATGAGAAATATACCTTGTTGCCCTTCTGACTGTATAGATTAACTTGGAAAGAATCCTGAGAACTCGATCCTATGCATGTCTACTCAGATGTAAGCACAATTGACTTGAAGGGGGCTTATTCCCAGGAAAGTGTGCCTAGGATTGCAGCCTGATCAGCGTTCCCGGTTGCTGCAAGCGCAACCTTCCCCTGCGCTCGGTTCCTGACAACTTCAGCTGGAATGTTTGTGAACCTTTCCACGGTGTCTCATCAGTGGCTTTGGGGCTTGTTTCCGATCTATCTATATATAAATCATTTGCTAATGATTATGTAAACGAAGCGGAATAACTGCTCAGACTGGGGTGGATGTGGACGTGACAGAAAGCACTTCTTTTCTAAGAAGCGTTGCTCCTTCAAGGCAGTGCTGGTGTGCCAACGGGGCTGGGCGGGTGGACTTTTGGGACTCACAGACATCTTTGCCCCAAGGAAGTGGCAGGAGAAGTGCCTGCGCTTTGGAGCATGGCCACCTTCGCCAGGGTGTTCCTGGAGAGGGGGCAAAACTGTGTTTCGTACGGAGCAGTGACATCGGTGTAAAACACATCAGAGCCAGTTACTTTACACTGGCATCGCTCAGTGATGGGATTCAAAGAAATGAACCACTGGTTCTCTGCCCATCTGATACCCACTTTTAAATGGCTATTTTTAAACTTGATATGTCCTGTCACTCATTAACAACCAGTTCTATAGAGTAGATGCGAACTTGCTGGAGCCCATCACTGGCATCGCTGCTCCATATTTTGCTCAGTGTTTTGCCCTGTGGTGCACCCCGTTCCCTCTGGCTTGTCCTGAACCCCTCTCAGTGACAAGGCCTCTGCCAGGGAAGGTAATCTGGGTCACGTCTTCATCAGGGGTGGGCACAGCCTGGCCCAAGAACTGGTTCTCCGGAAGTGGGCGGGGCCAGGGGTGGGGCCAAGGTCAAGGGCGGGGTCAGGGGCAGTTTTTAATTTAAAAATTTAAAAAATTAAAAAATTACTTACTTCAGAGTAGACCTGCATAGTATGGTGCTCTGAGGCTGCAATCCTCTCCACAGTTTCCTGGGAGTAAGCCCCATTGACTATACTGGGACTTACTTCTGAGTAGACCTGCATAGGATGGTGCTCTGAGGCTACAATCCTATCCACACCTACCTGGGAGTAAACTCCATTGACTGAGGCTGCCATCCTCTCCACACCTACCTGGGAGTAAGCTCCATTGACTAGGATGGGATTACTTCTGAGGAGGCATGGGGAGGATTGGGCTCATGGGGAGAGGATGCTGCCCGGCGGGTGGCTCCCAGCCCTCCCAACCGGCTGAGAGATGCTGCAGGGAGGGTGGTGGTGCCCCGGGGGTTAGGACCCCGAACCGGTCCTCCCACTCCTCCCTCCCCTCGCCACTTCCTACTCTCCAGCGGCAGGGGATTTGGAAGATCCTATTCGCGGGGACCGGAGCGAATAGGCCTCCGCCCACCTGTGGTCTTCATCTTCTACGTCAGACATCTCTGAGGCTCAAGGAGGAAAGCACACAGGTAAGGAACAAACAGGAGATGACTTTACTTCAAGAAGAGGTTCATGAGCATCATGGTTTCTCACAGGTCTTTTTCTTGGTTACAGGTTCAAGCAGTGCAACTGAGCATACAGGCTCTCCAAACAGGTAAGGTATGCAACAAGATAGCAGTTTCTATAACCAGCCAGGTAAGTCTAGGTCTGCCCTTAACATCCTTAACATCCAGGTTTCCTCTGGATCAGCACTTGGCTCAGCATCCTCGTTCGCCGCAGCCTCTGAGTCCCGCTCCTTTCTCTTCCATGGCAACTCCTCCAACTGATTTTCCCACTCTCCCTCATCGCTCAAATTTCCCACCTCGTCCGCCCTCCCCAAAACCCTTGCGCACTCTGCGGGAGGACTTTCACCCCTCCCCTCACGTACCATCGGGGAGATGGACCCACTGAAATCCCTCTCCTGCACCCAAAGTTCCCCCGTCCTCTATTGCGCAGTTCAACCATGTCCTTCATGGACCACACTTCCACTGAGTCCTGGAAAAGGTCCATGTCGGGGGGTGGGGGGGGGGGTATCTGGATCGCCGGCTCACATAAACACTTTTCCCCATGTAAATCCCCATGGGTTTGACATTGTACTTCTCGTAGTCCTCCCAGGTGAATGCACCACATGCCCCCTATCCAGGAACGCCAATGTGCCCGCTTCACATCCTTAAGTGGCAATTTTGCATTTGGCCTTCATTTCCAGGCCCACATCTGGGGCAATGCCATTCAAAGATGTGGGTCTGCTCATGTGCTCAGATTCAAACTACATTTTGTCATTCCTTCAGATGAAAGCTGCTGCATAAATGTGAGTTATTAATACCCATAAATTAGTTATTGGATGTTGGGAGGCCTCCCTAACTAGCACTGGGCAAAATGGGGGAAAGGGGAGAAACACCACCTAGCAACTTGCTTTCAACTTTTGCCCAGGAATGCAACTTGTGCTCATAAAGTGGGATTAACAAGTCGCCTCCAGCAGCCCGTAATTATTACGCTGCTGCTCCACACTCTTCTCCTTCTATGATTAAAAAGTTCAGACACCGGAGAGGAAGCAGCAGCTCTGCGGAGCAGTTGCAGCATCTGCACCCCTGACCGTCCTGTCGTTCTTCAATCCAGGGAGCTCATAAAAATGCCTGAACATGCTGTAAAATGTAGGGCTTCCTTGCCCACCAGGGAACTGTCACTGGATCTGAGGCCATGCGCAGCAAGCAAGGACGGTGGCGCAATCTCTTGAGCGTCATGGACGTGAACAGGAAAAGGCAGCGGTAGAAATAAGAGAAAAAAAGGCGCCTTTAGGTAGAAAGGTGGAGTATAAATCAAATCAATAATTATTATTATAATAATCAATAATAATAATTATAATCAAAGGTTGGGAACTGAGGGTGCAATCCTAACTGATTGAGTCCAGCACAATTCCCATGCGGTGTGGGGAGGCCCGTGCATGTCTGTGCATTGGCTTGAACCTCCCAGGAATGGCCTGGTCACCCCGGCCCATGCTTGTGCCAGGTCTTGTGCCAGGACTTATGCCGGCCTAACTGGGGGTTACAATTGCAGACTTGCTGTCAGCACATTCCTTTTCCCCGGTATCACCTGGTACAGCAGCTCCAAATGGCTACCCCTTTCTCCAATGGGGCCAGTGGTGCTCAATGGGGCCAATAGAGCCCTTACTTCTACCCTGACCTTTGAGGACCCAATTCTACTCAACTTTCCAGGGCTGATGCAGCCACACCAAAGGATGTGAGCTCCATCTTGCAATTGCGGGCAATTGCAGGGGTCTCCTCAACGTAAGGGAACATGTGCTCCCTTGATTTGGGGTTGCATTACAGCTGCCTCATTATGGAAAAGTTGGATAGGATTGGATCCTTAGGGTGCAATCCTAACCATATGTACTCAAATTTAAGTCCCATTGTGTTCTATGGGTCTCACTCCTTTAGGATTGCAGTCGAAGTCAGTGTCGTATTGGCATCAGTCCTTACTTGGGTGCTGCTTTCATGCCAAGTCAACTCTGGAACTGAATCTGCAGTGTCAGAGTCCATCCGACATCAAACTGAGGAGTAGCTTGCATATCCCAGTACGTTTCCAGTTCCTGCTGGCAAGGTCCTTCGAAACTGAACAGGCCTCTATATAGTACTCAGCAAAGGGCTGCCTGGGCCTTCCTCTGCCCCTTTTGGAGAAGGATAGAGGCTCCATCTCCCATTTTGGGTACTAACGGAAGAGTCTCTTAGTTCCCAAGATCCAGGTGCCTTTCGTCATCCTAGACCTCATTCCCCTTTGCCGCTGCCAGTCCCAGCGTACCAGCCTGGGGATATTCCACAGACAACGGCTGGCACTGCCAAACCTTCATTTTCCATGTAAACACCCATCAGGAAAAGGCCTTTGGTGAAGACCTTTGGTGCAGCTTTGATGTGGGGAGATTGCACAGGTTCAGGATGAGAGGAGGCAGCAGCAGGGAACACCCCACATTCTTCACACTCCATTCAACACCCAGGAAAAAACTGCGGAGATACCCAGTGTCTTCCTGTTTTTCCCCCCGAACTGCAACAAATTATACTTGTTTTCAAAATCTTTGCCCGGGGGGGAGAATTAAAACAGGCTGGAAAATTATATAGAGGGACATTCCCACTTACTCCCCCAACCTCACCACCCACCACCGAGATCGTGAAGACAGAGGGAGGTGGGAAAAGAAATGGATCTTCAGTCTTCATTGGCCCAGAAATATTCAGTCAGTACAGAAACAGTCATCTGTCTGTCTGTCCGTCCGTCCGTCCGTCCGTCCGTCCGTCCGTCCATTCCATTCCATTCCATTCCATTCCATTTCTATCTATCTGTCTGTCTGTCTGTCTGGCTGTCTGGCTGTCTGGCTGGCTGGCTGGCTGTGGGACGTAATCCCAGGAAAGCGTGCTTAGGATTGCTGACAATGACAAACACACAAAGAGCCTAATCCTATACCTGCCTACTCAGAAGTGAGTCCCATTGTAGTCAATGGAGCTTGCTCCCCGAAAGTGTAGATAGGATTGCAGCCAAAATGTATAAAGCCATCATGCTATAGATATGATTTATACATATTTATACATAAATTTATACATATTTAAACATATCATATATTTATACCTATCTATAAAAGAAGCAGACCTGTTGCAGAGTGTGGTCTTGGAGCCATGCCGCCTGCACACACATAGGGGGTCTGCATGTGCGCAGGCAGCCAAAGCTAAGCTACGTGAGGGCCCAGCAGTGGGTTAACATCCTGCTCTTGTCAAATGCCCCGCAACTGTGTGAGAAGAATGAGCCACCACCGGACCAGTCTGAGCCCCCACCAGCAGCACCCACAGTGTGGAGGTTGCTGTGCTGTGGCTGCCGGACCCCGCCAGAGCTGGTAAGTTGGTGGGAAGGAGGCATTTCAGAAGCAAAAATGCAGAAATGCTTAAAACAAATGAAATATAAAGATATTAATTTTTACATTAAAAACATGTGGCTGAAGTTCTGTTGTGTTCGTTGTTATTGCAACATAGAAACAATTTTTCACTGAACCCATTAATTTAATTACTAAAACAGGAAATTGGAAAAATATTTTGACACATCTAATAGGGGCCAAATCCAGCGTAACTACAGGGCATCCTTGCTCTGGTGTAAGAAGAACTTACTTTGGATTCCAATATGAATTTTCCATAGGTTTTCAGTAGGTGGTGCAGTAACTACAGGTGCACATAAATTAAAGTCTCTTACATGCTCCTGTAGTTACTCTGGATTTGGGGGTAAGTGGTTATATTCCCTTTAGTAAATATCAGTAATTAAATGATTATAACTGATGTTCATTGATGTATGTTAACACATTTGGATTTCACCACATTGTAGGTATGTTCATTTTTGTGCACACAGAATGCCTTTGTGCTTCTCTCCACCAGCCCCCTTGAAGTGACTTTCCAAGACCAGTTTGCCATCTGGATTGGGTCCAGTTCATTTCACCATTCCAGTGACTGGAGGGAAAACAAGGGGAAGTGGCTGCGAGCGAGAGACCGAGCCAAGACTCTTGCAGCAAATGCTTCCCACACGATCCATGGACGCTACTGAGCTCCAAAGGGTGAATCAGGGCTGGTGCTCCACTTGGTGGGGAAGGGGATGTGCAGTCCAAGTCTAGGCATGCTTTGCATCAGCGGTGAAGCCACCCCAAAGGGCAATTGAGGAGACGCCATCAGCCTTGGGACGTTGCCCCAAGTGTCTCCACACCGGCAGGAAGCCCCTCATCACCTCTCCCTCTTGCTTCACCGGCCTCCTGCCCCAAGGCAGAGCCGGGGCGCGTTCTTACATCCAAGCCACATCCAAGTGTTGGGACGGCCTGTTTTTTCCGCTCCTTGACACTGCTGTGCTCGTCACTCACTCACCACCTGCCTCTCTGGGGCTCCGCTGAACGACTCTGCCTTGGTGAGAATTTCAACATCCCAACAAATTGCTTCCATTTGCAGGGTGGTGGAAAGACTGGATCACTTCCCTTGTAAAGGCAGGTTGAAACAGCCAAGGGATGCAAAACCGGATCTGAGCCTGCTTTGCCAGGTGAGAAGTCAGGCCCGTGACTGACGTACCAGTGACCCCTGTGGACTTGATGTTTCATTGAATGTCAAGCCAACTTCTTTTCTTTAGCCTTCATTTAATGCTTCGTCTTTTGGTTATTGGTGCCCGTTTGTGCCCTCTGTGTTGGTACGCTTGGATGGTATGTTACACTTTTTATTTTCTTGGTTTATTACCTTTTGCAGTGTTTTAAATTTGTGTTAAAAGCGGCCACAAACATACCAGGAATGAAGTCGGATTAAATCCCTTAGAGCACAATCCTAACCGTTTACTCCAAAGTAAGCCCCATTCTGTTCAATGCAGTGATGGGATTCAAAGAAATTCAGAACCGGTTCTCTGTCCATCTGGCAGCCACTTTTAAATGGCTATTTTTAAACTTTATATGTCCTATCACATGTTAACAACCGGTTCTATAGAGTAGGTGCGAAGCTGCTAGAGCCCACCACTGGTTCAATGGGTCTTACTCCCAGGAAAGTGTCTTTAGGATTGCTGTCTAACAGCACAATCCAGAGTAACTACAGGAGCTCTTACGTCAACGTAAGAGACATTTATGTTGACGTTGTTACAGCACAACCTAGTGGAAAACTATGGGAAATTTGTAGAGCAATCCAGAGTAAATTTACCTCATGTCAACGTAAGATCTCCTGTAGTTACTCTGGATTTTGCTGTTAGTGTAGAAATTGGCTTCCAGACATTCATTCATTCACTTATTTTAATTCATTTTTAATTTTATTTTACTTATTAGATTTGTATTTATTAGATTTGTATTTATTATTTGTATTTATTAGTTTTGCACTGAAGGCAGCTAACAATCAATGAAACACATCTGAAGAGTCAAGCCAAGTCCATGCCATTTAATATATCATAAATCACATAACACATAACGCCTCACGTAACAAATTTAATTCGTTCCGGAGGCATGTTTGTTACATGAAAAGTTCTTTACGTGAAGCGGATTTCCCCACAGGAAATAATAGAAACTCCAACGATTGGTTCCACAATCCCCAAAATATTAACTGGATGTAAAAATGATGAGAAAACACTGGAATTGAATTCAAAACATGCGTTCAATGTGCAGGATCCTATGAAGTCTACTTAGGCTGCAATCCTAAAGACAATTTCCTGGGAGTAAGCCCCATCAAACACAATGGGGCTTACTTCTGGGTAGACATGGTTAAGAGGCTGCAATCGAAGACACTTTCCTGGGAGTATGCCCTATTGAACACAATGGGACTTACTTCTGGGTAGACATGGTTAAGAGGCTGCAATCGAAGACACTTTCCTGGGAGTATGCTCCATTGAACACAATGGGGCTTACTTCTGGGTGGACATGGTTAGGAGGCTGCAATCCAAGACACCTTCCAAGCGTCTCCCCACTTTCTCCTTCTCTCCATCCTGAGCCTCTCTCCCCCCTGCTCCCTTCTGGCTACCCTGAGCTGCTTCCCTCTTCCCCACTGCTCTTCTCTCCCTCCGGCCACAGGAGGAACAGCGTGGAAGTGTTGCTTTCGCTATGGGCAGGCGCGCTAGGCAGCCCTGACACTTTCGAAAAGGGCTGCCGGCCAGCGCGTCTGCTCCAACTGCCAACGAGTGTGCTTGTTAAGTGAAGCACAGTTTGTTATGTGAAGCAGAGTCCTAGAGAAATTTTTGTTTGCTACGTGGAACATACTTTCCGTGAGGCGCTTGTTACGTGAGGCGCCACTGTATTTTAAAACCATCCAAAATGAAAAGAAAAATGCTATTTTAAGAAGGACATTTTAATGTGTTGGATGCATTTGATTTTCCTGCTGATTCTGATCAGTTCCCAGACAGACACTCTGTGCCTTTACGGCACATGCACGAAGGGAGGGCATGAAGGCAGGAATCCATACAGCCCACGCAGAACATGGGATCATTGCAGTCACACCTCTTTGGCCTGAGTTAGAGCAAGTACGGAAAGAGTAAGCGTTTTCACGCACGCACATCTGCACACACGTGCACGCGCACACGCACGCTGGCATTTTCAGAAACAGGCCTCCCAGCGAAAGTCAATGGAAACGGCACCAGAGGGTGCCTGCAGGTGGTGGTTCGGAACGATCACCTCCTCCGCGGTGGGAACCTGCTGCTTCCCTCTTCCACCCTTGCGTTCATCAAATGCGTTTTGCGGCAGACACGCCACCGCCCTGCCCAGCGGCGATCCGCTAATGAAGCCTGGGACCCACATCTCGGGGAAGGGCTTGGGAAACAAGAGTGTCGTTGGGAGGAGATGTTGGAAGAGCACGTCGGGGGTGCCGAGGTGAGGTCAGGCGCTCTGGGCCCAGCACGTTGCAGTAAACCTGGCTGGGATGGTGGAGGCAAGACTTGGCAGCTACGCGGCATCTCATTACCTGAGCGCTGGCAGGAGGAGAAGCCTGTTTATTTGGAAACAAAACTTGTTTTTCTCATCTCCCCCTTTTTTCCTCTCTTTTTGGTTTGCACATCATTTTCAACCCCGAGGCTTTGGGGAACCTGTTCCAAGTCACGCTGCTTTCATATTGCCTGCCTTTTCACCCTTTTAAAGGGCTTCACCTGAAAACCCCCAAAGAGTTTAACCTCTTGGACGCCCACCAGTAGGGAGCCAAAGAGCTGGTAGGGTTCTTCCTAAATAAGGCGAAGGGGAGGCTCAGCATATGCCAAGTGGTTGGGGTTGCCATAATTCTCTTCCACAAAATCGGGACAGGACCCCTCTGTCCCATTTGCCAGTATGTGAACATAATCCCCCCAAATTGGGATTGTCCCTGTTTTGGGGGACATATTGCAACCCTACAAGTGGTGCACATTAGGGCAGGAAGGTAGACCTTGATGCGGTCTGAGCTGTCAGTGATGAACCAAATCAGAAATCTTCACCATGTAGGACTTTCTCTACTGGGACACCAACCACCACCTCTGCCCGTCCCTTCTTTCTCTCTTTGCACCCACATTCTGCGGACTCTCCACTTTTGTCTTCCCCGCAATTCACATGGGGGGAATCTCCAACCCCGTAGATCAGAGAGTTGGAAAAACCAGCAGCACAGAACTCTTCATGTAGGACAGAAGGAACACGGGGAAACATCATGTTAAACCCACTGATGGGTCTGGGTGGACGGAGCTGCGATTGGGGCTCCGAAGCAGAGGTGTGCAGAATTCCCCCTGAAAGTTCTCAGAAGGGGTCAGGCTGGCCTGCAAGCCCCCAGCAGAATCCCTTGCTTCATCTGCAGGAGGGGTTGGGGTTAGGAAGGGCTCATTGCCTGGAGCTTGGGGGGGGGTCAAAGAGTTCCCGAAGAACCACAGTGGGCTGCCCCATAGTGATGAGGCAGTGCGGGGTGGAGACACTGATGCTCTCCCAATGTGGTGCATTTCCATTTCCCAGAAGTGTCTGGATGCCTTGTTCAGAACAGGGTCGGCAAATATTTTGGCAAGGGGGTCTGACACTGCCGGAGCCTGAAAATCTGAATAAATTTACATACATGGGTCCATTATAGGTGGAACATGAATGAATTTTACGGAGCTTCTTTCTAATGAGAACAACAGGCATGTAGAACCACATGAGATCTATGCACTGTTTGCCTCTTGCCCAGTGACAACACCCAGACCAAACCAAAATTACATGGAGAAACATGTTGTTCAGAGGAAATATTTTTCCCCCCAAAATAATTCCCAGGAAAAACACACGGACACATGAGCTGATGCTCTTGGGATGACTGACTCCAACAGTCTCAAATGGGCCAGAGGCTAAATGGAGAGTGGGGTGAATTAGGACCCCCCCTGAGGGCCACAAAGGGCCTTCAGGTAGGGTTTGCCCACCCCTAGTTTGGAGAAAGCCACCATGGCCTGAACCAGGAGGCCACCTCAACAAGACGGAAAGGAGAGAACCTGTCAAGTGGTGCATCCCTCCCCAAACTGTGCCCTACCCCGAGTGCGGCTTCTAGCACTCCCTGAGTGCCACCAAGTGAGGAAGGACAACTCTTCAGGGGTGGAGTGTGGATTTGGCTCCCTCGGCTGCACCTCCACCAACCGCAGAGCTGGAAGGACACAGAGCAAGAGCTTGGCGGAGGCGAGCCCATTGGGAGACATGGGCGGACTTTGTTTCTCCAGACTTGAGGTCCAGCATTCCTGTCCTTCTGGGCCGCTTCCTCCTCCCGCCTTGATCTTCGTGCCACTGGCGTCAAACTGCTCAAAGTGGTATTTAAAGAACCAAGACATGGAGTGAGACAACGGGGAAGAGAGAGGGAATGGATCCCCAGGGGCTTATCACGGCTTCCCTCAACCATTTTACACGGAGTCGAAAGTTCAAGCACACATTTTCTGGAAAAGGGGGACGGAGGGGGGGTGAGGACAAGTTGTGATGTGGGAATCCTTGGATAGCGATGAAGACGGAAGGTACTGCTTGAGAAAACGGAGCTCTTCCAATAAGAAGCAGATGTTTGGAAACCTCTTTCAATGGGGGCACAACAAGAAGCACACATTGTGGGTTCTTGGAAGTCTTTGGATCTGTGTCCAGCACTCGGGGGACGTCTCCTGGTCCTGCGCTAAGGTTTCCCTTCTTCCCTCTCTCACTCTTCTCAGTGTAGTCCACGTATGGGACGTGGTCCCCCCTTCCTTTTTCCTTCCATCCTTCCTAGGAGTGCCTTTTTAAAGCATCCTCATTCTGGGCCTTTTCAGCCTGGAGGAAATTCATTGATACAGACAACTTGATGGGTCTTTCCTAAAGCCAGATGCAAACTGGAATCCTCTGCTACGGGGAGGAACAGAATAGTAAGATACTTTCATAAGTGGGGAAACAAATCAAAATGCCCTGAGTTCAATTCAGCCGTTATTCACCAGCTAATCCATCCCAGAGACTGAACTTTCCTTCACTTGGGGGTTCGTCCTTCTCACAGTGAAGGAGGCATCTCCTGTCTACCTCTTTTAATCCCCAGAAAGAGATGATCTAAAAAAGGGCAGCTTTGGGCAAAATCCAGAGTAACTACGGGGAGTCCTTGCTCTGGTGTAAGAACACCTTACTCTGGATTCCAATATGAATTTCCCATAGGTTTTCACTAGGCGGTGCAGTAACTACGGGTGGACGTAAAGTGCAAAATCCAGAGTAATTACGGGGGAGTCCTTGCTCTGGTGTAAGAACACCTTACTCTGGATTCCATTATGGATTTCCCATAGGTTTTTACAAGGCGGTGCAGTAACTACGGGTGGACGTAAAGTGCAAAATCCAGAGTAACTACGGGGAGTCCTTGCTCTGGTGTAAGAACACCTTACTCTGGATTCCAATATGAATTTCCGATAGGTTTTTACAAGGCGGTGCAGTAACTGCGGGTGCACGTAAAGTGCAAAATCCAGAGTAACTACGAGGAGTCATTGCTCCGGTGTAAGAACAACTTACTCTGGATTGCAATATGAATTTCCCATAGGTTTTCACTAGGCGGTGCAGTAACTGCGGGTGCACGTAAAGTCTCTTATGTGCTCCTGTAGTTACTCTGGATTTGGGGGAAGATTTTCAAGGAGAAAATAGGGGATTTGAGACTTTCTTGCTATGGGTTTTTTTTTTTTTGCAAAGTGTTCCTTTATTAACCACATATTTATTAACTTATTGCACTTTTGCTCTCTCTTTTCTCCAAGGACGTGAAGGGGTTTCCTTTCCCCCTTTTGTTATAACAACAACCCTGTGAGGTGGGTTAGACTGACCCCACAAGCCAGAGTAAATACGGGAGCACATAAGAGACTTTAAGTGCTCCTGTAATTACTGCACCACCTAGTGAAAACCTATGGGAAATTCATATTGGAATCCAGAGTAAGTTGTTCTTACACTGGAGCAAGGACTCCCTGTAGTTACTTTGGATTTTGCTCTGAGAGACAGGTTTATGGTGGTTGCTCAGTTATTCCCATTGACTCAGGGCACAATCCTAACCAATTTAGGTGGGCACAACTCACTTGCTTCCCATTTCCATGGTGGTGTGGGGAGGCCAGTGCATGTCTTTGCATTGGCCTAACCCCCCAGGGGTGGCACAAAAGTGCCCTATGGCACTTTACCATCACCCCCTGGCTAGCATGGGACTTGTGTCAGTATTTACGCCAGCTTAGCTAGGGGTTACGATTGCAACTGGGTAGATCCTTTTGGGACTCGTCTGTTTCCATGATCCTGAATAACTGGGTATTGCAAGATGTCTGGAGCGTAATGTCCCGGTGGTCAGCTTGGTCCAAGGCGGCTCCACCTGTCCTGGCAACAGGTGTGGCACCAGCAGATCTTCCACCCACCCACGAGCTCCAGGTTTCCACCAGCCCCATCACTGTTATCAATGACTTTCAACTCCACCCTTGGCTATTAAAGTGTACTCATGATCCTGGCCTGAGGAGGTTTGTGGTCTGTGAAAGGTGTGGAGCTTTTCATAATTGACCCATATTTCCCTGTGGGAAAAAAAGCCTCAAATTCCTTAAGGAATGGGAAGCGCTCAGCCAAGATGACACACCGCGAACATGCAGCGCACTTGGTTTCTCAACCGAGACCAGGAACACTTTGATGTGGCCTTTCCCAAGTGCGTCTTGTTCTCTCCTGCACTTTCCTGATTTCTCAGTGAGATACTGCTTTGGTTGGGCAAAGCGGCATTTCCTGAAATCCTGGCAGAGCTGGGGCGAGGGCGAGCGCCGGAGGAAGCCATCAGGGTCCGTCCTTCATATTCTTGCCGTGGCTACTTCTCCTCCACCCTAAATGTCAATGTTCTCAGTGGAGCTCACAAGAAAAAGAACCAAGTAGACGAAAGCTAAGAAAAAGATAGTTCAGTTGTTCAAAGTGCCTGCTAAGACCCCCATATTTAAGTGCCTGCTAACACCCCCCCATATTAATAATATTTTCCCCCATATTTTTAATCTGGGAGATGAAAAACCCTTTCTTGTGTGCCGTGCAGATGCCCAACAGATGCCAAGGGGAGCCATCCCAGGAAGAGGGTCCCAGAACCAGAACCTGAGAGGCTCTTTGGAGATCAGGGACGAGCACTGGGGGTGGAAGTCTTGAGCGAGATGCATTTCCTCTTTCAGCTGCCAGCGGTTTTTCTGATCGGCTCCTCTGCCTTTATCGGCCATCCGTCAAAGCATCATCCATCAAGCAATACGTGAGAGTGTTTTCCTCCACGACCTTTCACGTGGGCACCTCCTTGTGCCGACACACTTTGCGTTAGGAGATTGGGATGCCTCTTCCCACACAAATCTCAGACCCATGATGGGGTGCTGCTGCTCCACACTCAGCAGGTGCCTAGGATAGAACCTCCCCTGCCCCAGAGGCTCCATCTTTGCCAGCCTCTGGATGGGCCTGAATTCCAGTGCGCTTCTGGGGTACTGTTACGCCTGTCCCCTGAATGATATTTTGCTTTTGCTGCTCCTTATCCATTCTGTTTTGAGATTGTATTTTGTACATTTTATAAGATGCCTTACCCTACAATCCAGAGTAACTATGGGCGCACGTAAGAGACATTATGGGCACCCGTAATTACTGCACCACCTAGTGAAAACCTATGGGAGATTCATATTGCAATCCAGAGCAAATTGTTTTTACACCGGAGCAAGGACCCCCTTAGTTACTCTGGATTGTGCCTTTAGACATTTTTCAAAATGAAAAACCCAGTACAAGTGTCCCTTGTTATCCACTAGGCTTCCGTTCCAGTAACTCGCACTGATTAAAAAAAATCTGTAGATAAAAGTGAAAAAAAAAAGATTTTTTAAACATTTAAACCACTTCCAGGTTTTTTGCTCCTCCAGTGCATGTGATGGAATAGATTGTGCCTCGGTATTTGCAAGGGTTTTATTCTGGGATTCCTTGCTATACCAAAAAATGGTATATAAATGGTAAAGCATGTCCCTTTACAATGGTTTAAAAACAGCTTTTCTTACTGTTGCAGTGAGGCAGTCAGCAATTAGAGATGAAAAGGACCTACCGCCTTTGCTTGACGCAGCTGAAGAATTGAATCCTGCTTTTCTACTGTTGAAGTTTTTAAAACTGTGATTTGCAGCGGACATTCATGTCAAGTTTTTTAAAATGGAAAAACCCAGTACGAGCGTCCCTTGCTCCCCACTTGGGTTCCGTTCCAGAACCACGTCTGGCCTTCATGGCATTCATGATGAGAATGGTCCTGATCCAATAAACAGAGCCCCCACAAATCGACCTAGAAGGATGTCCCTGATAACTACACTGAGCCCTACGGAAAGTGGAACTGAGCAACACAGCCATGTTTACTCAGGCGTAAGCAAAGCCGTCTTGGATTGTGTTCAGGTCAGGCACAGACGAATGCAAGGCCACCAGATTGGTCCCAATCCAATGAATGTGGAGTGCAGCAAAAGGCAGCTTCACCCCCTCCCCTCAAAAATAAAACAGTGGCTTAATTGGTAAGTTGATATTTAAAATACAAAAGTATGAAATATTTTTAAAATAGGGAAAAAATGAAAAATTTACTCAAATGTAACACTCACCCTTTTCAGCCAATGTCTCCCAAACCAGGGTGCACATTAGATTTGGTGGTGCATTATATTCGAGTAAATACGGTATTTTGGTTCTAAGTATAGGTCAGTATTTAGTTATATTGTCATAAAAATGTAATATAAACCGAATGTTGTATAAAGGAGTGCAATTAGGTACAAATCCTTACATAAAGCTGTTGTCACATAACTCAGTGTTGCAGGCAGGAGAGTTAAATTTTGCACCTGCTTTGCAGCTGCACATGACATTCACCAGTAGACATTTTTTAAAATCTCAAGCATTTTAAAATAGGGGTGCACATTAGATTTGCGTAAATACACTATTAATTAATATCTCATTCATTGTATCAATTAAGACTGCTAATAATTAATTTAAAAAATTGTGGGCTCCGAATGACCTCGGTATGCCACTGGTGGAGAATGCCATATAGAGCATGTGGGAAGCGAATGAGCCTGCAGTAGGATTATGGCTTCTCCAGAGTAAATGGGACAGTCCTGGGTGTCCTCACCAAGCTCTGTGCCCCCTCCAGACTTACAGCACCGGAGACCCCACCAGTCTCACCACAGCCTCCTGGAAGATCCGGCGGTTGCTCTCTTGCCTTCAGAAGGGATTAGCCCAGCGCTGATGTGGTCTTAGCCTCCCATTAGATTCCTTGCACTCTGTCCTTCGCCTGTTGTCTTGAATGTTCCTCGATACTCCGCCGGCAGCTCCCTTTGCTCCCAGTCTGCCATACGCAGCCGACTGCACATTGGGTGCCCATGTCTGGAGCTGACAGCACGGAGGCGTCTGGCTTTCAGGGTGCAGACTAGTCTGCCGTTGAGTGCCACTGATGCAAAGGTCATGGGAAGCCCTGGCCGTGCGCTGGCTGTCAGGTCTAGACTTCTATCCTGGGAGGAAGATCAGTGGCAGAAGCGGCATGAACATCTTGGACGAACTATACACAGCAATAGCAGGTAGGGTTGCCATACGTCCCCTTTTTTGGAGATTGGCATGCACATACTGGGAGGTTTGACAGGGGGTCGTGTACGTCCCGGTTTTGTGGAAGAGAATTATGGCAACCCTAGTGGTAGGGCTTCTGCTGGCAGCACGTCCAGGGATGGCCAATCCTGCAGGGTTGGATCTGCCTCCTAAAGACTTTGCGGAAGGCTTTGCGGAAGGATTGGGACAAGAAAGAGGGGCTGCTGTGAAATTAAGGCCGCCTCCGTCAAAAGTGCCTCTCTTATCCCATGAATAAAAGTAGGAAGCTGTGATTAGAGATGGGCTTCCCATAAGTCTCCCATCCATGCACACACCAGGCCTAGACCTGGTTAGCTTCAGCAAGAGAGCTGCATCCTGTTCATATGTAATACTATAATATATATAACATATACACATAAAAGTGTAGTTCAGTGCATTTAAGTCGGGATTAGGGTAGGGCGTGGGAAACAGCTAAATCCCCATGCCACAGCCCCAATCCAAGCAGCTTACACATCCCCCTTGGCTGCCTTGCAAAAAAGGGCCAGGAGTCCCAGTTTGCTCCCAGGACATCAACGCACGGATGCCATCAGAGACGATGCAGGCACATGTGGACGTACGTCTTCCATAGTCTCCTCCCAGTGGTGATGAGCCCTGAGAGGCAGATGGGGATGGTGGGACTCCAGTTGGCAGTGGGAACTCTGGAAGGAGTTTCCGTCTACCCTGCTTACTTGGACGCCTGCCAGTCTCCACCCCATCTGTCCTGGCTCCGCCCCAAACCCCACACTGGAAGTGGATCAAAAGTTGGCACACTTTGGCTCCCAGCTCCATCCCAAGACCTGCAGGTAGCTTGGCAGCCATCAGTGTGACCTTGCTGCGCAGGAAGGTGGAGCGGAAAAGAAGAGCGCCCAGCCCTCCGTGCTCAGGGGCTGAGTCACCAGGAATGCTGCCCGTTGCCTAATCCCCCTTTCCCCTCTGCGAGAACATGGAAGACAATTTGTCAGCGAGGCCTTCCAGTCTGGCACACTGGATGTACTGGTTCCGTCTTGATTAGCATGCTAATAACTAGGCGCGGATCCTGGGAGATTTATGGGCTCCTCTCGCCTGCCTCAGATGCACCCCCGTTCCTTCTCCGTTCAGGAACATCAGACACACGTGCCGAGAGGAGGAAGAGGATGAAGGAAGAATCAAAGCCCTGATGGAGATCAACACCAGAGGGTGGCCGGGAGCTCTTCCTCGGAATAGTCTGGATGTCTGGAATGGTGCACTTGTTCACCTGGGTCCAATGGGAGGAAATGTGGGTTTCAGCTCTATCTTTCTGTCTGCTTTCAAACTTGGGGAGCTGCGACCAGTTGGGAACATGACGCTAGAATCTGATCCCCAATCTGACCGTTTCCAGCAAGTTTATTTAGTTTAAGGGATTTATACACAACATTTCCCATACCAAAAGGGCTGTGGGTGGCACAAATGGTTAAGACACTGTGCCTGTTAACCAGCAGGCCAGGGTTCGAGACCTGGGTCGGCCCCACAAGACAGGGTGAGCTCCTTAGCCCAGCTCTGCAACGCCAGCTGGATCCAATCGTATTGGCTCTGCCTTTCCATTGGACTAATTCAGTGGGGTGGAGAGGGGGGATTTGCTGCTTGGGTAACAGCCTATCCTCCATATCAATCTAACCCAGGCCTTCGTGCTTCGCATGCAGTGTCAGCATTGAGCACAATACCAAAGTCTTTCAAAATTGATGGATGCCAAGATTCCCATGCCAAAGCAAATGCAAATGCAAATGCCAAGGCGGCTTTAAAAACCGCTTTTGTCGGTTTATGCTTTTGTCCTCACAACAGTCCTGCAAGGTAGGTGAGGCTGAGAGTGAGTGACTGGCTCTAAGTCAGCCAGGTGGGGGGGAATCTGAACCTGCATCTTCCAGGTCTCAGTCCAGCTCCCTCATCACTACACCACGGCAAGTCCTTGCCTCCAATCTTGGCACGGCTTCTGCCACCCACAGCCCAGGGCTTTCCACGAGTGCTGTGCGGGGAACTCATCTGCCCCTGTAAGCAGCACTCTATAAATTGATGAGAACTTGGAAAGAAAGAGGAAAAACCCACCCCAGAATACGAAAATGTGGCCGTGGCTTCTGGCTCTTTCTCAAGAGCTGTAAATCCATCGCTCTCATCTTTTTCTTTTGTGTTTTTAAATTTGCCCTCCTGGACTTATCAGAACAAACACTCCATAAATTGGTGTCTCGGATGACTTTGAAACATGCACATTTCAAGTTTACTGGAGGTGTATTTGGTTACACTAATGGAAACTAATTTATGGCACCAACAAGTGTCTTCACCCGTTTTTTTGCTCAGCCTTTTGGCCCTTTTCTCCCCCATCTGCTGTCAGGTAGATCTTGCTCAACACTTTCTCCTATAGAAACAGGTTTATCCGTACCACGGTGTTGCGAGCTGGTTTTATGGCTTTTGCTGCATGTGGAATAAATTCAGCTTTGGGCTTAGCTGACTTGAAGGGGTCACAATCCGGTGGGATGTTTTCTCAGCCAAGTCCTAGTGAATTGAATGGAGGCTGCACAAGACGGTGGCCAGTCACGCACTTCAACGACACTTGCGATGTTCTGCGCCACCAGGCACGAGCTGCATGCATCGGAGCAAAGGAAGCCATCCAACTCAACCAGCAACCGGCAACATGTTGACCAGCAACATGTCAACAGGTAACATGTTGACCACGTTGACCACCAGCCTATCCTCGAGGCTGAGCGGAGGGAAGAGATTAGCCAAGAATCAGGAAGGAGTCTGTCCATTTCGTTGCATGGCGCATGCTTGCACAGCACTTGGAGAATGAATGGGAAGCTGAAAAGCAACCCACTCTGCCCACAACAGGCTCACCAAAGATGGAGCATCTTTTAAGGCATCAAATTCACACTACTTTTGAAAATACAGTTATCCGCCGCTTTCTGATGGTTTGTTTTCTGATGATCCACTCTTTCAACACCTTTCAATTATACACAAAACGCATGTTCCATTCTTTCAACCGCTCTAAAGGCCAAAATTCCCCTCCGCCATTTTGTAGCTCCCGTTCTGTGAACGAGTTAATGAGAAGCCATTTGCAAAAATCTTTATTTGGCAGCAGGAATTTGCAAGATAAAAGGCGCATTTGCAATTTGCAATTCTGGTTGGATATGCGGAAAAAATTCCTGAGGGTGAAGGGGGTTCGGCAGTGGAAGAGAGTGCGAAGGGAGGTGGTGGAGACTCTCCCTCAATGGGGATCTTCAGTGGGGATCTTGATGAGCACCTGTGGAAGATGGTCTAGGAGGATTTCCTGCTACAGACGGGGTTGGACTAGATGACTTACTGGGTCCCTTCCAACTCTAGGATTCTATGATTTGCTAGCTAAAAGAGCATTGGAAGCAACATTTATGAACCAAAAAGTATTGGATTCTGCTTTTTACTGGTTTCATTTTTGGATGGTGCTCCAGTCCCGACCCTGTCCAAAAATGCTTGTACACTTTTTTACTAGCCAGAGGCTCAGTGAGTGTTTGTGTATGGCTGGTTTTCGAGAGAGAAAGTGTGAAGCCAGGACAGGAGAAGCCAGATGGCCCTAATTGGATTTCAACTGAATCCTCACAAGCTCAACTGTTTGTCATGATAGAAAACAGGGGTTCTTGGCCAAACAACTATGTTAAGCTAAACACGTTTCTTACCTAAAGCTGTGAGGCGGAGGACTGTGGCACCTGTCCAAGGTGGCACCTTCTTTCTTGTGCCAGGATCTGGGCGGAAATGCCCCCAACGCTTGGCCAGCAGTTGTCGGCCTTTGTTGGCAACCAGGATCCTAAATGGCTCACCGGATCCTAAACGGGATCCTAATCAGGATGGCCACTGAGTGAGTGGTGCTTGTTTTTCAATGCAGCCGTTTCTTCCGTCTCTGCCTCCTCCCTCCCCGTCCCCACTGACGACCCGGAGCCTCCTTCCAGCAGTTCAGAGACAGAAAGAAACTCAAGTTTGCAGAAATGTTTCCACTGCCAAACTCAGCCAAGGGGATTTCTGCTTAGTGCGATTTGCATAACTAGTTTAGGAGGCCCCTTTAAATGCCAAAAGGGGGGGAGGATGAAGGGCACCCAGAGTTCATCCTTACTAAGACGGAGATATCTGGGAGGGAGCCGTTTGATACCAGACACTCTTGCATTGTGCGATTCCCTTTCCAAATGACAAATATCTACATGTTTTGTACATCTTCCCCTCACTACATCTCCTCCACCCCCAAACCAGTGAGGATGCTCTCCCCTTGTGTACATATGTGGCTTGTGCGCAAAATGCGCACCCTGATAAGACCCATGATCCAGTTGGGCAGCCTCGGCCAGATCAGTGCCTGGAGATGGAGCACTAGGGGACCCCCCCCCCATGATACCTTCTTTGCGGTCATGATGGAAGAAAAGCAGTACCAGAGTCAGGGTGACCAGATGCCCAAACCTCAAAAGGAAGACAAGATCTTGGATTCCTCTCAGCCTGGCCTTTCTGGTGGACAATGGCACATTTGCCTACTCAAGAGTAAAGCCGCGATATTGGGCACTTTCACTTTCCCATAGAGCTCAATGCATATTTTTGATTCTTAGTTTTTTTGGCCGTAATGTTTGATAGGAAGGAGATATTTTAATACAGATTTTTGCATTGGATTCTGCTCTTCAATACGAATCCAACGACATATGACATGATGGGTCCTGCACACCACTGCAAAGTTCCAAAATGAAGCCAAAATGGAGGACAATGAAGCTCTTTCGGAGGACATCCGGACAGGAGACTAAAAAAGAGGACATATCGGGAAAAATCTGGTCATATGGTCACCCTGACTGGAGTGGAATAAATGTGTGCCAATCACATGGATGAAGATCTGCACAGTAAGAACAATTCCCCCCGTAATGAAATTCTGGATGTCCACCCCAGTGAGGCTGTCCAGGGCATCTCTCCTTGGGTGCTTTGCATCCCCTAAGAACAGGGGAGCAGGCAGCATGAGGTTCCGGATCCTTCTCCCAGGGGCATCACTCTACACTTCTTTCCACGACTCTCAAGGCTCGTCCTGGGAGAAGCCCATGGAAGAGGAGCTCCTCATCGGGGTCATCGTCCAGCAGTGGCATCTGCCAGAACGTTTTCAATCAAAGGCTCTTTCTTCGTGGAAAATCCAAGAAGATGTTTACACTCTCCAGCAGTAACACAAAATTGCCTCCAAATGGTGTCTTCTGCGCACTGGAGATCCAGAACGTTATTTCCAGGGCATGTGAGGCGAGCAAGCAAGAGAGGCAACGTGAAAGCAATCCAGAGTTGTCAGGCTGTGGAAAGGCTGCTTCGGTAAACAGGCCCTGGGAAGATCTTCCAGGACGGACGACTTGGAATGATGTGAACGACACCAAAGATGAACTGGGGATGGACTGGGACTGGAGTGACGCCCAGTAGAGGCTCCCAGTAGAGACACAATTCTATGATTCTGTCCTCAACACAACTAGCCCTTCATCCTTTTTCTCCCCATCAGAAACAGCAGCTCTTCCCTGGTTCAGGACAAGGGTGGCATCTCCAGACCACCACAGTCTGGCAGGTGGGTGGGATTGGAATGGAAAGTGCTTCCTTCCATTTGACCTCTGGGAGACACTTACTGGATTTCATCCTGCTATATGTTTGCAGGAAGCTTGACCGCCGTCCCCAAATTCAGCAACAGTACTGAGTATTTGATAGCGGAGATGCAGAAGGCAGAAGCACAGCTTTGCAGGCCGAGCTCCAGCACACACTCCTTGTAGACTGGAAAAACTCCTCCTGTCTTCTGGGATCCTTACTGGTGTTTATTGCATTGCGTCTGGCTTCCCAGTCTGGAAACATCTGGCAATGCCGTCCTCACCAGTTTTTACCAGTAGAACTTCCACTAGATGGACCATGCAGAGTGGGAGAGCAGGAGACCAATGTGAAGAAAGGAATGCCTCTCTTGTGCTCCCCCATCCAGAGTGGCTCTAAAGGGGATGCTTGCACCCTGCAGTGACGCTCTCTGCAAAACCGACTGCCTTGCACCCCCCCCTTGCTATGCCACTAGTACCCCTTCCTTCTCCAGCAAGGTATATCACAGACGCGCCCCCTCTGGCAAGGCTCCAGGCTCCGATGCCAGCTCCAGGGTTCCCTTTCAGCTGGTTTTGTTTGTTGCATGTTTTTCAGGCTTGCGATTCCAAAAGATGGATGAGTCTCCAGGGAATAGTTCCTGGGCAATTATTGTAACTGGCACTTTTGTACAAGGAAATCAGTGAGTTTAACCTAACAAGCAACTAACTTGCTACAGGGACAAATAAATCTTGTTCCCACCTATTAATTTTACAGCGTACATAAAGCAGCACTGAAGTCCAAAGTATGCGTGACCCCAGAAGGCATTGCTCACTTTGACACATATATGACTTGCCCCCAACTTGAACCTTGGCCCTTCCACTGAAACCAGAAAACTGACTCCCAAGTTGAAACAGATTGCAGGGCTGCAGCCCAAGCCCACTCCAAGATTTTGGAACACACACACGCTCTTGCAAACACACACACACACACAAACACACACACACATGTACGCACACGCACATACATGCTCCCTCTCGGTGACAGTGCGGCACTCACAGGGGTGAGTATTCCTGGAATGCTGTTTTCCAGCAAGGCCAGCTGAGGACTGCAGCCCATTCAGAATACATTTGTTGCAGGGACCTGAGCCTGGTGTTTGGTCTGGGCTCAGGTTACCCTCCTGGAAACCAAACCCGCAGAAGACTGTTGGAGGCTTGGAAATGTCTGCAATCAATGAGCCCCCCAATTTGTTGCATCTCCCACTACTGAGAAGATCCTATTTCTTGCTGTCGCAAGAGAGGGAGGCAGGGATGTTAGGCAAGGGTTAGGATTAACCCTAACCCTACGTCTCCAATTCAACCCCATTATTTTGCCCATAAAGGTAAAGGCGTCCCCTGCAGGTGACCGACTCTAGGGCTGGTGCTCATCTCCGTTTTGCGGCCGAGGAGACAGTATTGTCCAAAGACATCTCTGTGGTCATGTGGCCCTTTAGCTATTCAATTCTTCATTTTCTTTGTAAACCACTTTGTGGAATTTTCAGTGGGAAAGTGATACGGGCGGCCCTTGTTTTCCACTTGGGTCCCATTCCAGAACCTCCCATAGATTAAAAAATAAATCCATGTATAACAGTGCTTCTCAAGCTTCCTAATGCTGTGACCCCTTAATACAGTTCCTCATGTCGTGGGGACCCCCAACCATAAAATTATTTTTGTTGCTATTTCATAACTGTAATTTTGCTACTGTTATGAATCGTAATGTAAATATCTGATATGCAGGATGCATTTTCACTGTTACAAATGGAACATAATGAAAGCATAGCGATTAATCATGAAAACAACATGTAAAGATAGATAGATAGATAGACAGACAGACAGACAGACAGATAGATAGATAGATAGATAGATAGATAGATAGATAGATAGATAGATAGATAGATAGATAGATAGATAGATAGATAGATAGATAGATGTGGCATAGCTAAGAGGGGATGACTGGGAAAGAAAGAAAGAAAGAAAGAAAGAAAGAAAGAAAGAAAGAAAGAAAGAAAGAAAGAAAGAAAGAAAGAAAGGAAGGAAGGAAGGGAGGAATGGGAGGAATGGGAGGAATGGGAAGGTAAGTACCTGGGTGAGAGGAGATCTCAATAGGATTGGGATCTCAGGCAGCAGAGCCAGCCACTGTTTCCTGGGAGTAAGTCCCATTCACTATCATGGGACTGACTTCCAAGTAGACATGCATAGAACTGGGCTTTATGGCTGCAATCATTTCCTGGGAGTAAGTCCCATTCACTATCATGGGACTGACTTCTGAGTAGACATGCATAGAACTGGGCTCTAAGGCTGCAATCCTCCCCGCCCCCAGGCTCCACATAGTCTCACAGCTGCTCAGAGGCTCCTTCTGAGCTGCTTCTCAGCAGCTTCTTCCAGCCGCAGCGGCTCCAGCGTTTCTGCCAGGTCTTCCCACCTGGCCCCCTGCACCAGGGGTCTTTAGGTGACCCCCAGGAAAGCTCCAAGCGACCCCCAAAGGGGTCCCGACCCCACTTTGAGAAACACTGATGTATAAAGAAAACAATGGAAAAATAGACTTAAAGACCCACTTCCAGGTTTCTCACTCCTCTGTTGTGCCCGAGGAACAAGGTAGTGCCATAATAGCTGCAGGGGTTAGATTCTGGGTCTGAAAAATGGAATGATTGCTTGCGTCTCTGCCTCTCTACAACAGTAGAAAAGCAGTTTTTAGAACTGATTCGCAGTGACCAAATCTGTGTATAAAACATCAGGGTATAACAAGTGTAAAACGTCAGTGTATATTTACAGTGTATATATACAGATTGTTTGGACCTGTATATGAATACTGTAGATATATACATGAAACTCCAAAGCTTATGGAGTTACCTTCTCCCCAAAGTAGAACCTATTTCTCTCATTGCATTTATATGTTTTCAAGCAGCTACAGGTAAGTTGTCAGGAGCTGAGCAATTAATGATCTCCCATCACTTGCTCAGCTCCTGCCAGCTTAGCAGTTCAATAACCTGTATATGCAGGTAGAGAAATTGCTACCATTTTGATGAGTACCACTCCGTGGTCTCAAACCACTGACCTGCCAACCTTCAAATCAATATGCACAGTGTTGTTAACCCCTGAACCTCTGCAGTCCTAATCTGCCCATATCTGCCATTAATAATAATAATAATAATAATAATAATAATAATAATAATAATAATAATAATAATAATAATAATAAAAAATGCTTAGTGTGAACAGAACACTTGGAAATTCTGGTCACGAGTCAGCAAGACAACCTGGATGTCAAGGTGAAAAGGTTTCCCTTGTTCTGTTCCTTAATGGTACCTCTGATCTCCGTGATGGGCATTCAGCTCCTCCACAAAGCCAGGTTATAACTAATTCTGGCAGTGGCGTGTGCGCTATCATAACACGGCCACTAAAGAGTTACATCTCAGATATGTTATTATGGGCCCGAACGAGGCTCCACCCTTCGACTTTTCTGCATTCTGCCCTAGAGGAAAGAAGCGGCTTGTTTGATGGCAATAAAGAGAGAGTCGGAGTGACTCCTTCTGGAATGCAGGGCCTTGTGCACTATGTGCATCTTCCCACAGCCTTCCCTCTGCATGTGCCTTGACAAAAACGCCGGGGCAAAACCAGGTGGAGGAAGTGACAGTTTGCATGATTCCTGCTGTCGATTTTTGTGCAAGGTTTGACTGATGCACACATGAAGTCCTGTGGGGTGCATTTGTAGAACATCCCCCCCCAAAGTCTCAAAGCAATACTTGATCACACCAAGGATGACTTCTTCAGAGTTTGTAATCCTAGGACCTGGTAGATGGAAGGAAGGCAGGCAAGAGGTGAAGGAATTGCACAAAGTCTGAACATCAAAGAAGGTGACAGTTCCTGGTGTGTTGATTCCACTTCAGAAACAAGAGCTTGTCATCCAGAATTACCAAATCTGGGGGGAAATCTGGTGGAGGAGAATTTGGGAGCATCTCAAACTCCCAATGTGGGGGAAGAATTTGCAGAATGAAAACACCAGTCCAACTGTATGTAGACCAGAAGGCTCCAGTGTGTTCTCTCCAGGGTGACCAGATGCCAAACTCCAAATTCCCTGCCAATCTCTCCAAAATTTCTGTCCCCCAGGCCAAAATTCCTATCTGGTTAAAAAAGGAGGACACCCCAAAAATGTAGGACATGTAAAAATAAAGCAAAAATACTTGGATTACTTTCCTCCCTGTCAACCCCCCACCCCCCCCGCCGCATCCATCAGCCAACAGGAGCTCTCCACAAAGCCTTCCAGTGCATCCACCAAGTGCACCGGTGCTCATGGAGTCCCAGCCAACGCAAGTAACAGTAAGGACAGCCATCTTGGAAATGGAGAAAACAATCGCCATTCTGGGAATCAGTCAGAGCTCCTGGGAATGCTCAGAATGCCATTGTTATTGTTATTTCCTTGTTACTGCACATGTTTTGTGCTCTGTTTCCAGTTTTCTTTGACCTTGGAGATGGAATTGTTTCTCCAGGACACCCAGACCAGCCACATTAGCTGGTCGAAGGGGGTGCCCGCCTGGCTTTGATGCCCGGGGACATCACGTCCATCGGTGGCTGTTTGGGACGGAGCTCTGCAGGCTGCAGGGGGTCGAACCTCCAGAGAGCTCTGGAACCGCCAGGCTGTCTCTGCGTATCCCGTTGTGGAAAGAACGGCTTTTGTTGGCTCCAGAAATCTGAGAGCAGAAGAGTTTCCATTCTGGGTGAGTCCAGTCACGGGAGGATTGCGAGGGGAACTTCATCACATCATAAACTTCTCCAAGAACACGTGCCCTCCTGTCTTCCAACAACCTAACGGGTGTCAGCTAATTAGCTGGCTCAAGAGCGGAGCTTGTGTTGCAAGCGCACCATGTACCCCACCTAGAACAGTAGATGTGGGAAGCTCGGCCCGTTCCCAAGACTGGATTATCCAAAGACAGGAGCCATATCTTCCAACGGATCCTTCTGGCTCTCCCCATCCTGGGTCTTAGAAAAACTGATGTCAGGCTTAGTTCAAATCCATTTTCCATGTAACTAATACCTCAATATCTGTAAAGCGTCGATGGGCCAGAAAATGGCCTCAGCTTGGTGCGACCAGAGATAGGGTTGCCATATGTCCTGGAAAACCAGGACAGTCCTGGTTTTCTGGGATTGATTTCACATCTTGGCAAGTTAGATAGGGGGTCCTGTCCCGGTTTTGCGGAAGAGAATTATGGCAACACTAACCAGATGACATAACCACAAAGGGCACCCAAGAAAAATGTAGGACATGGCATAGGACATCTAAGAAAAACATAAGGCACCCAAGAAAAATGTAGGACATGTCAAAATGAAAACAAAAAAACACTTATGTGGTTAAACACTGTGGTTGCAATCCTCACTCCCAGTTAGGCCAGCATAAGCCCCACCATAAATCCTTTGCTGGCCTGGGGGGTGCCACAAAAGTGCCATCTGAGACACTTCTGCGCTACTTCTGGGAGGTTAGGACAGTGTACAGACATGCGCCGGCCTCCCCACACCAACCAAGGGAAAAGGAAAGGGTGAGTTGTGCCAGGCTAAATGGGCTGTGATTGCTCCTCGTATTAGTAAATTTAAAACGACTCGTATACAGTAATTTATTATACATAATTGATTAATTATAAGGTGGTGACATGCTCACAAGGAAAAGGAGGACACTGAAGATTTTTTTCCACTTGGCTAAAAAGAGGACATGTCCTGGAAAAAGAGGATATATGATCACAGCTGTCTCATCTGCATGTCTCTGTAATATCTGAACAGCCAAACGTCCAGAGAGGATCTTTGCAAGAAGGTCCAAGGTGGTTCTCATGCTGGTCTTATTCTTCGGACACTGCAATGGCAGGAACCTCCCAACATTTTTCTGGAGCTTCTTGACAAAGGTGAAGAGAGAAACGTGGCCTTGAAAGTGGCCCGTGGCTGAGGATCCTCCCCAGGACAGCATCTGCTTTTCCCCAGGTCCAGATTCTGGAGGTAAATATGTCATGCCAACCTCCGACCCCCCATTTCTCCTTGTCATTTCCATCCCTCAAGGAAGTCATGCTGATCCAATGCTGCACTGCTGACCTCAGATCTGGGGCTGAGCCATGATCTCAGAATCTTTGGAGGAGACTCCTTGGACGGCAACCAGTCGGCAAGCAGGCTCCGTTTCCCACATGCCTTGGATAGTTCCTGAACGGTCTCTGGCGAAGCGCAAGGCTCACAGAAGCCGGGGTCCAAAGGCCCTGCCGCCTCCAGATCCCAGGACGCCCTCCTCGGTTCGGCCGATGCTGTGCCAAGCCCAGTGAGAAACAGCTTCTCCTGCCAGGATCCAGTGGTGATCGCCAGCTAGAGGTCTCCGGCAGAAGCAAGTGGATGCCAAAATCATTCCTGGTGCATGAGTGGTGCAAGAAAGAGCCGGCATGTTCCTGACCACAAAGAAGATCCAGTACCTTCCCTCCCCCAAAGTGGTCTTCCTTGCCCTCTTTTCTTCCTCCTGTATATGTTTCTGAAAAGTTAGACCTGGTCTGTGGGGTGGGAGGAAATCCCATTTTTTCAACCTTTTGGTTGCAATTTATGTACGTGCATGTGGGGTGATTGTGCCCCACAGACGTATTGATGGACAGCAGGCATCCAGCCTGGAAAAGGGTGCATCCAAGCCCCCTCTAGCTCCGACTGGCCACTCTTGTGCCTGGAGGGGCAGTGATTCTGAGATGTTAAGAAAGAGCATCCTCTTGGATCTCTCTGACATTCCCGGCATATTTCTGGCCAGCTCTATGCTATTCCAGTCTGCCCTCCACAACCTACAGCTCGGGTCCCTGGTGGAGTCTCTGTGTTCTCCTGGCTGGAGATTATTTGGAGAAGGAGCTGCCAGACCATTCCAAGCAATAAAGATCTGCGGAGGGTTGCCAAGGCCATGAACTCCCTGGATTTTTCATTCCTGGCCAGCACTGAGTAGGCATCTGAGACCCGCAGGCCACTTGTGTTTTGGTTTTGGGGACCTCAGTGTCTCCCTGCGCATGAGACTATTTTTAAATCAGAATTCAGGAATCAATGGGGTTTGGGCACGAGGGGATTCCACCCCCTGCTCCTCTGACATGAGTTGCCAAGTCTTGACTTCCAACTGGCGCAACCCATGGATCCCACCCCTAGGATGCTCAAGACTGGGGAGGGGGTTTTTCTTTTGGGGAGGGGGTACAAGAGGGTATGCAGTTTCCAGGAGGTGACCTCTGGATTTGAGAAAATCAAGGGTTTTCTAAGGCCCATCTAGTCCAGATTCCAGTATTTCACTGAGGCTCACCAGTTTGCCCAAACTTGGCTCCACCTGGTGCCCAAACTTGCATTCGGAGATAGGCAACTTCGAAAACCATGAGTTGGCACACACCCCTTTTGGGTTGTAATACCCATAATGGACTTTTCTTTGAGAAATCTGCCCAATTTCTTTTTAAGGCATCTGGGCCAGATGCCATCACCACATCCTGTGGCGAGGAGCTCCACAGATTACTTGCAGACTGGATAAAGAAATATTTAATCTGTGAGATCTCCCTGTGTGCACTTTCAGTATTCATGCAGTCGATCTTCAACTCAGGGCACAATCCTAACCAATTCAGACCAGCACAACTCACCTGTCTCCCCGTTCCCACAGTGGGGAGGGAAAGGTGTTGGGAGGCCGGCACATATCTGTGCACTGGCCAAACCCCATCAGCATAGAACCCATGCTGAAAATTATGCTGGCCTATCTGAGTGTTAGGATTTCAGCCTCGCCCTACAATCCAGAGTAACTATGGGAGCACATAAGAGGCACTTACTCTGGATTGCTCTATGCATTTCCCATAGGTTTCCAGTAGGTGGCACTGTAACTACGTCAGCGTAAAAGGTCCCGTAGTTACTCTGGATTGTGCCAACTGTCAGTTTCTGTTTTACTGGTCAGTTTTCTGGTGTGGTTATGGTTCCTGGAGTAGGGTTGCCATATAGCCCCCCAAACAGGGACAGTCCCAATTTTGGGGCGTTGTGTTCACACAGTGGCAAATGGGACAGAGGATTCTGTCCCAGTTTGGTGGAAGACTATTATGGCAACCCTATCCTGGGGGACGTAACATGCCACTCTGGAAAATAGGAAGCTGGCTTAGGTGGGCTTCCAATAGTCTGATCCGCTGGGGTTTTTTGTTCCTCTGAAAACTGGTAGTGAGGCACCTTTTTCTGTAAGGTCTGCCCCCAAATATTTGTTTGGAGGAAACTGTGGGCATCTGTGCCAGCTCAGACCAACAATCCAAAACATCATTTGACCTCAGCACATTAGACAAGGGATCAAGAAGAAGCCTGCTAATGTTATAATGTCATAATACAACAACGGGGTGGCCAGATTTGGAATACCATCAGTTTTGATCACCATCAGTAGGACATTGTAGATTTCGGAAAGGGGACAAAGTGAGGCTATTTTAGAGTCCAGACAAAGAGTTTGGGAACTTTAAGCTTAAAGAGAAGGCAATGGAAGGGGAAAGCCCTATATATTGATGGCTGGTGCAGAGTGGGAAGAGAATTTCCCTCTCTCAAAATACTAGAACAAAGTTGGGTCATCCAGTCCTAACCTCCACTAGTGCCAACATAAGTCTCAGCACATAAGGCACTTATGCACCACTCATCAAGGGTGGGCATGCAACAGCCTCCTCAAGTCACTGCAGGAAGTGATGCCAGGTGAGCTGTGTTGGCCGAAATTGGTTAGGATTGCACTGTGGGACTCCTTCACACCACATACAATCAGGCTGTGGAACTCACTGCCACTTGATGTTGCAACTGATGGCCTGAATGGCTTCAGAAGGAGGTCAGACAAAGTCATGGAGGACCAGAGCAGGGTACCCGTCAAGACGAGTATGTTCATAAGATGGTGAAAGGAGAGAGGGGGCCTTTGCTGTTGGCTTGTGAGCTACCCAAAGGCAGCCGGGAGGCCAGGGAGGGCAAGAGGATGCTGGACTGGATGAGTCCCCTTTGGCCTGATGCAGCCGGGCTTTTCTTGGGCAATGTTTTCTCATCCAAACTTTCATTTCTGGCCTGGTCTGTGGAGGACATTTTTGGCTAAATGTTATTAGGGAAATATTTCCAATGCAGTTCCTCTAGTTGGACACTTTCTTTCTTTCTTTCTTTCTTTCTTTCTTTCTTTCTTTCTTTCTTTCTTTCTTTCTTTCTTTCTTTCTTTCTTTCTTTCTTTCTTTCTTCCTTCCTTCCTTCCTTCCTTCCTTCCTTCCTTCCTTCCTTCTTTCTTTCTTTCTTTCTTTCTTTCTTTCTTTCTTTCTTTCTTTCTTTCTTTCTTTCTTCCTTCCTTCCTTCCTTCCTTGCTTCCTTCCTTCCTTCCTTCCTTCCTTCCTTCTTTCTTTCTTTCTTTCTTTCTTTCTTTCTTTCTTTCTTTCTTCCTTCCTTCCTTCCTTCCTTCCTTCCTTCCTTCCTTCTTTCTTTCTTTCTTTCTTTCTTTCTTTCTTTCTTTCTTTCTTTCTTTCACATTTGATAGCTTCCCCTCCACGGGTCTGTTTGCTGCTGTTGGCTGCTCTGCTCCTGTGTGGACTACAATGGAGCCTCTATTCGCTCCTCTCCCTGCGGTGAACAAATTGCAATCGGCGGTGCCTGTTGCAGTCCTACTCTTTGCACAGCACTTCTTTCAGTGGAAGTACCTGTATATTCCCTGAGAATTGTTTCTGAGGTTTCGACGACAGACAAGAAGCCACTGAAGGCAGAAACCCCTCAAATCTCCCAGCTGAAAGTCTATCTGTTTATGGTGGCATAGCTAGAGGGGTGCAAAGCATTAGGTTTTACAGGGAGCCTTCACTGTGACATGCAAACAGTCCTTCCCCATTAGAATCTGCTCCAGTTTGGATGTGTCTCTCCAGACCAACTGAGAACAAAATCATCTCTTCCATGACAGATGCGCAGATATTGTCTCACAAGACCAGGGGTTCCCAAACTGTGGGTCGAGACACAGGATTTGGTGGGTTGTGAGACACTGAGGAGCTGGCCGCTGACACGGAACATGAATTGAGCCACATGGAAACCAAAACAAAGCAGCATGTGCATGTTGAATCACAAGCAGACAAACATGCCTTGGTCCACTTTGAAGGCCAGGCCAAGGGGACCACAATGGCATCAATGGGCACCAGGTCCAATAAACGCTTTATACTAAGTCCCTGCCCTCCAAGCTGACATGGAGAAAGAAACTGATGGATGACTGATGAGCCAAATGTGCATGTTTACTCGTGAGTAGGCAAGTGTACCTCAGTCCATTGCACTAGGCTATCATGTCCTGCTGAACCATTTGTTCTCCAGGCTGAGCATGTCCAGGGAGATGGCATCGATTTTCCAATCCATTTTTCTATTTTCCAATCTATTTTCCCAGTACATGGTCATTTGCAGCCGTGACCTATACTGGAGCTGGCCTGAGGATGGAGTTACAGGCACTGGCCCAGCAAAGGTACAGGAGAGAAAAGGGCACAGTAGGGTTCCCCTGATCCTACAGAACTGCTGACTTTGGCTCTGGGGGCTCTTAGTCTGCCTGTCCTGGACCTTCCTTGCTCCAAATTGCCAAAACTGCGCCTGTCCTGTGTACTCACCACAGTGGTGTAGCTAATCATCTCCATATGAAGAATTGCCATTTTCACTCAAATCTAACACACCATCGAATCTAATGTCCACCCTGTACTATAATCAAAATACCGTATTCACTCAAATCTAATTAACCATCAAATCTAATGCACACCCTGATTTTGGAGACTGGATTTGGCTGGAGCAAACGGTGAGCATTAGATTTGAGTAAATACAGTATTAATTATCTGCTGAGGGCAGGTGGAATAATGTGTACCCTGATAAAAGCCCTGAATCCTAGAGTTGGAAGGGACCCAGTAGGTCATCCAGTCCAACCCCTACCTGTAGCAGGAAATCCTCCTAGAGCATCTCCTAAAGCAGTCCTCCTAGAGCATCTCCGACATGCTTGAAGGTCCCCAGTGAGGGAGAGTCCACCACCTCCCTTGGCAATCTATGCCAGTGTTGGCATATTGGTGGATGATGCCAAATTCTGCCAAACCCTCGACGTGGAGCCTTCAGAAGGCAAAACACCCCCTTGTCCAAATGGAAAAGAAAGTATAAAGGTGGCAAAGTCAGCCGCTACCTCAAAGAACTTGGGCCCCAAAGGCAGGAGGAATTGTTTTACAGCTCACCCCATGATGGATGGGATTTCCTGACCATATTTTTCAACACGCTCGGCCTGGCTGGACGCAGGAGCCCCCAGGAAAGATAACTTCCCCGCAAAACCCGGTTCTGAGTGATGGAGCCACGTGCAAAACCCCATACGTTTCCAGATGACACTTCCCAAAGTCACCTGCCTTGCGTTGTCGTCTGCTGTTTTCTTGATGACTCAGTAGCAATATAAATAATATCGGGGCCATTGCTTATAAATAACGGAGAAGCCCCTTCCCCTGTCGACTGCATAAATCTGCCCGGCAGCCTGGAAGCAACTCGAGAGATATATGGAGATGGGTCGGACACGGTGAATTTGTGTACCTGCCGCATTTTGCGGAGATTCACAACCTACGGCTGCTTAAGGGGAAGCAGGTGTTGTGCAGAGATGCCTTAAGTCAGGTTTTATGATGCTGAACTTCAGATGGTGCTAAATTTCCTCGCTGGCGCATGGGAAGAGCAAACCCCACCGAACTGGAGGAGATAACTTGCGCCGGGGAAAACTCCCACTTGGGAGGAGAGCAGAACATTAATGCTTCCAGCATGTAGCCGGCCGGCGAACATCAAGGGAGAAGAATGAAAACATTTGGACCACTATATTCAGAAAGAAAAGTTGGGCTTGTTTTATTTTCCGTGACGTCTGGGATAAATATGAAAGTCAAATTGTAAGTTCCACAAACAAAAGCAAGGCCAGTGGCATAGCTAGAGGGGGGGCGTCGGAGCAGTCAAGTCTGGGAGGGAGCCTCACTCCTTCGGAGCCGTTCCAGGTGGGGGGAGCAAAACGGAGCCATACGCTCCCTCCCAGACTTGACTGCTCCGATGCCCCCCTCTAGCTATGCCACTAGTATACCACTCCAGTATACCCACTCTAGTGGCTCCAAAGGAGTGAGGCTCCTTCCCAGACTTGACTGCTCCGACCCCCCTCTCTAATACACCCTCTAGTACACCACTGAGCAAGGCAACCAATTTGGGGGGTGAACATATAATAATAATAATAAATCCTTTATTACGGTCTTTGACCAGCACATGGGTGAACATATGAATAAAAAGATCAAACAGCAGCGACCCCCCCCCCCCAAGACGGAGCGCTCTGCAAAATTGTCTTGTATGTCTTTCTCATAAGTTATGGGGAGGAGAACAAAGTGAAAGCCCATAGGAAGGAAGACCCCAAACATCAGGCCCTGCAACTGCATCGCTGTCGCTACCTAGGGATGAATTGAATCATCAGGTCAGGCAACGGGGCAGCAGTCTGGGCAGCCTGGAGCCTCAGGAGGTGAGGGGCACCGGCCCTCCATTGCCATCCCCCCCATGTCTGGTAAACAGAGAGAGGCTGCCTGTCTCATTCTTTACTACCATTGCAGCCCTTGGACGAATTTGGCTGCAATCATAAACTTTCCAGGGAGTAAGAACCACTGATGACAATGGGGCTTACTTTCGAGTAGACAGAGTTAGAGACATGTGCTCTTTGTCTGATCCTTCAGAAGAGAGTCCTCTCGGCATCTATCTTGTATTTCGGTGTTGCCACATGCAACGGTCGCATGCCATCTCCCCCATCTCCCCCTACTTTGGGTACAAAATATTTGGGTGCAAAATATTTTGGGTGCATAGTAATATCTGGGTACCAGATATTTATATTCTTTGGACATAGAATATAAATGAGAGACCCACCTTTGAAACAGGGATGGGAACTCCATCTGCTGTCTAGGCCAGGAAGGGATCCATGTGAGAATTCTCATATGTGCCAGAATTCTTACATCTGATCCTCTCCTTCATACACAAACATACAGGAGTTTGTGGCCATCAGACCTGCAGGATGCCTGGAGCACTGATCTTTTTGGAGCTGCTCCTGGGGTTCCTTTGGCAAACATGGCCTTGGAGTTTGTTTGGGGTCCTGTTGCTGGAGGGGGTTTCGGCCCATGAGCTTTCTCAGCTCTCCCACCATCACTGTGCTGCCAACACGGATGTTTCATGCTCCTTCCCGTTTTCCCGTCCACTTGTAGCCTTCCTGCCCAAGCATCCCAGCAAGCTGCCTGAGATGACGGATGGCGACCGACAAATTTGTTTTCCTTTCATCAATCCCCCTCTTCAGAGGGAAAGTGTGATTCATGGATAGCCAGCCATTAAGCCTGCTTGGGTTTGATTAATATGTGCATTTCCTCAGCTGGTGTCCAACTAGCATCAAAAGCATGCATGGACATCTCAACGGTAATGAGAACTTTGTGCCGTGATGGGACCCTTGCGGGCAGGATCCTGGAGGTGGAAATCCAGCTGCTTGCTGTGCTGCATTGGGGGGCAAACTTGTGCTGGAAGAGTCTTCCTTGCAAGGCACATCTTCCCTACCCACTGGACATGTGAAGGTCCATGCATGACTAGTCGGTTGTCTCAAGGACCCAGATGGATGAATCTTGGATTTCTGCAGACTCCAACAGTGAAAACTCTGCTTCATCTCACAGTTGAGTCCAACGCCCGGGTGAGCATTTGGAGGACTGCAAGTGAATTAACAGGACTGATTTATGGGATTATGAAGAACCCTCTTCATCGGCTCCTGCCGCCTGCCTCCTTTCCTGGTCCACACGGACAACAATGCTTGGCTCTCAAGTGGGAAGAAGCAGAAGGAAGGGGCAAAAACACACAACTGCACCCCAGCAATGTCTGTTCAACTGGCTTCTGCTGGAGTTCTTTTGCATTTTAGATTGTGAACCCTTTTGGGACAGGGACACATTCGCTAGTAATTAGCTATTAATTTTTTCGTTTTCTTGTAAACCGCTTTGTGAACTATTTAGTTGAAAAACGGTAGATAAATAGATAGATAGATAGATAGATAGATAGATAGATAGATAGATAGATAGATAGATAGATAGATAGATATGGAAAGGAAGGAAGGGATAGATAGAATCATAGAATCCTAGAATCCAAGAGTTGGAAGGGACCTAGTAGGTCATCTAGTCCATCCCCCTGCCTGCAGCAGGAAATCCCCCTAGAGCATCCCCGACAGGTGCTGGTGGAGCCTCTACTTGAAGATCCCCAGTGAGGGAGAGTCCACCACCTCCCTTGGCAATCTGTTCCACTGCCCAACCGCCCTCACCGTCAGGAATTTTTTCTGGATATCCAACCAGAATCTCCTTTCTTGCAGTTTGTCCCCATTGGTTCTAGTTCTGCTTTCAGAAGCAGCTATGAACAAATGAGCCCCTTCCTCCCTATGACAGCCCTTCAGGTCAGAGGTGGGCCCGGCCTGGCCCAACAACACGTTCGCCAGAAGTGGGCAGGCCGGGCCAGGGTCAGGGGGCGGGGCTGGGGAGGGGAAGGAGCGGGGCCAGGGAGGCTGCGCTGCTCTGCACTCCTCTCCGGCTGCAGGTGGGCTGGGCAAGGGGCGGGGCGAGGGGCGGGCCCAACCCTGACGCAGTCACATCCTAAAGAGGAGGCGATTGCACTTCAGGACGCAACTCCGCCTGCGTCAGTGTTGACGCAGGCGCAGTGGTGGGCTCGCCTGGGTGAACTGGTTCACCCGGGTTTTGGCCTGCCGCTAGCAACCGGATTGCTAGCGGCGGGCCAAAATTAGGAACAGGTTCAGGCAAACCTGCCCGAACCGGCCTTGGCCCACCACTGCTTCAGGTATCTGAAGAGGACAATCATGTCTCCTCTCAGCTTTCTCTTCTCTAGGCTGAACATCCCAAGTCCCCCCAACCTTTCCTGGTAGGGCTTCCCTTCCACCCCACTGATCATTCTTGTCGCTCTCCTCTGGACTTGCTCCAGCTTGGCTGCATCTTTCTTCAAGTGAGGTGCCCAGAACTGAACACGGGACTCAAGGTGAGTCTCACCAATGCTGAATAAAGAGGAACTAGAACTTCTTGTGACTTGGAAGCTCCAGTCCTCTTAATGCAGCCGCAAATGGCATTTGCCTTCTTTGCAGACACATCACATGCTGACTCATGTTCAGCTTGTGATCCACGGCAACTCCAAGATCCCGCTCACATGTTGTGCTGCCAAGCCGAGTATCCCCCATTTTATACCTGTCTTTTTGGTTTTTATTGCCCAAGTGCAGAACCTTCCACTTCTCCCTGTTGAAATCCATTCTCTTTGTTCCAGCCCAGGATTCCAGTTTATCCAGATCCTCCTGGAGGTTTCTCCTTCTTCTGTTGTGTTTGCTACTCCTCCCAGCTTGGTGTCATCCGCACATTTGATCAGGCTCCCCCGTACCCCTTCCTCCAAGTCACTGATGGATTCCTTTATCCAAAATCCATGCTGGTATTTGAAATGAACAGCATTAGGAGGATCCTGCCATACACAGGGGATGCCAGTAACCACCCCACTCCTCCCCAGACATCTTTGGGATTGGTTTCTTCACTCCCTGTTCCATCTCCTGGCTTAGAGTGACCATATATTTTTCCAGGACATGTCCTCTTTTTTAGCCTGGCAAAAAATTTCATTGTTCTCCTTTTCCTTGTCAGCAGGCAGCACACAGCCTTCTTGTAATTAATGAATTAGATGTAATAAATTATATTTAATAGTTTTAAATTTATTTTTTGATTGAATTAATTAATGAAATCAAATTAAAATTTTATTTACTTTTTATTTTGTCATGCCCTATGTTTTTTCTGGGTGTTTTTTGGGGGAGGGGGCTTGTCCTCTTTTGTGGTTATGACATCTGGTCACCCTGTCCTGGCTGCCCCCTCCCCAGCCACCGGTTCTTCCCACCACGCTGCCTCCATGCAGCATGCTCCATACATAGCAGCACTGCCACCCTTTGCAGCATCAGGTCTGCTACGGCCACCAGCAGGGAAGACTGTGAAAGTCTCAACCGTTTCTGCTTTTCAGCCTTACTTTGGTCTTCCTCTTTCATCCTGGTGGCGTTTTCCAGTCTGACAGCGGCCTGACCTTTGAGGGAGTTGTGACCCCCAGAAGGGAGAGGTGACATTTGCCAAGACGGGCTCTCAAGAAGCTGCTTTCCGACAGCAGGCGAAGGGCCGTCTCCTGGAACGGGGTTCTCGTCCCCCGCCTGGGTTGTCCTTATCACCTGTTAAGAGTGCAATTCCTTTGTCAGTTGAGCCCAAAGGCCCCCTTGGATGTGGGCGGCTCTGAAACAGATACCATTTGGAGTGCTGGGGACGGAGTGCCCGGCCTCTTCTCTCCAGCTGTGCCTTGGCATAGGCAGACTTGCCACTCAAAGAATCGGACGCTTTGGGCAGAAGCGGCCAAATTGTCTGGACAGGGTTTTTCCAAAGAGTCACGGAGACCGAGTCATCTCCTCTTCCAACCAGGGATCTGTCTATCCGCTCTGCCCAGTTCAGAGTCCGCTCTGTCCACTCTGCCCAGTCCACTCTGCCCAGTTCAGAAAAGGCTCAGCCTTTTCCAGTTCAGTAATCCACAGCCAAAAATGTGATTCATTAGAAGGGCAGGGAGCCAGTGACAAGCCATGATTTGGGTCCTTGCACATGCATGTGCCGGGATTCAGTGGTGGGCTTCACGGGGTTCTCACAGGTTCTATAGAACCCTTTGCTAATGAGCGCCTGGTTCTGAGAACCGGTTACTAATGGGACATCGAACCTGTTGTTATTTTATTTGAATCCACCACTGTCAGGATTCCCGCCACCTACTCCTGGCTCTTTGGGGTTCTCATTCGATCAAAGTTGCTCGCAGAGGAGCTCTGCCCTCTTCATTTTGGGGATCCTTGGGGAGCAAGTTGGTGCAGCGGGGTGATGGCAAACATGCAGGGAAGGCGCCAGGAGTGGGTCGATAGAGTCTCATCTTACTTACTACCCTTAATAACTTACAAACTTTTATTGGGTGCCAGAGATGGGTGCCTGCCTCTTGCCCAGTTAGTAGGGCGGTCAGTATTAGGGTCCCAGAAGAGGGTCCCAGCTGG
The DNA here is from genome assembly GCA_030015325.1 of Cryptoblepharus egeriae. Lineage (NCBI taxonomy): Eukaryota > Metazoa > Chordata > Lepidosauria > Squamata > Scincidae > Cryptoblepharus > Cryptoblepharus egeriae. The sequence continues at coordinate 869,146 of JAREYC010000007.1, forward strand.
TTCTTGAACTGATCCTGCCTCGATCTCCGAATCATGCACTTTGACAGTCTCTTGGCCAGAACTGACCTCTTGTAAGTCTTCAGATGTTCGCAGGAACATTTGCTGCTTTCAAAACCCACCATCATGTCTGTAAAGCCTTGAACAAATAGTGTGTGTTTACATGAGATGATATGGCAACTGTTTATTTTAAAGGGAATATTATTAAAAGCAGGTTTATGAATGATCGGGCAGAGGAGGCGGGTGGATAAAATAATAAAATACACATCCAGCCTTGGCCAGGCTGTTTTTGATAATCCTCTGGTACTTTACACAACACGTGGCAGAAATTTCACTCTCTCGCTCTCTCTTATAAATCTAATTCTCAGTTTAAGGTGACAGTAATAATATGTTAAATACCAACAGGTTATTAGAAACACATTCATTGAAAATTACCCATGTAATAGATGGTTATCTGTGACATCACTGGCCTAAATGCATACAGATGTTTCCCAGACGAAGGTAGAGAGCAACACACACACACACACGAGAGAGAGAGAGAGAGAGAGAGAGAGAGAGAGAGAGAGAGAGAGAGAGAGAGAATTTAAATGCAACCATATTTTGTTTTATGCCTTTTGCCCGCCATGAAGTCTATTTATTTGTGTGCTCCCTATTCCTGAAATGCTGCAGATACTTCTCATTCCTGGGCAATGTGTTCTTAGGCAGAGAAAATGCATTGTAATAATCATAATAAATGTTGTTTGTCCAGCGCCCGCTGGCCACCGCGACCTCGGATGCTTGGCAAACGGCAACACGGATACCCGCTGAGTGTTAGAATGTGGAAAGAAGCAGAGCCGGGCAGATCTGAAAGGAAAGCTCAGCGCACATCGCCAAGCGCACATCACCATCAACAGATGCGTAGAGGGCAAGTGATGTGGGGCTCTTGGCGTCTCACCTTCCTAAAGGCACTCGGAGGAATCAGGTCAAATGGACCTACTAACAGCACCACAAATGCAGTGGTCTTCAGTCCCAAAGGGGCCCCCATTTGTGGGGTCGCAACAATTTATGGAAATGAAAAAGATTGAAGACCACTAGCTAAAGAGGAAGGCATCTGACATACCTTTTCAGGTACCAGGAGATGATAAGCACAATCCTATTATTTCTATTAAATTATTCTATTTATTCTAAATACATTCTAATTAGATGTAATAAATCACATCCAGTAGTTTTAAATTTAATAATAAGCAATATGAAGCACAATCCTACCCATGTCTACTCAAAAGAAAGCCCCAATGTGTTCAATCGGTCTGACTCCCAGGAAAGTGTCTCAATGCATTTTACTCCCAGGAAAGGATTGCAGCCATATTGTGTTTAAATTAACCACACAAAAGCAATATATATGAGTGTTTGGGATTTTATTTTAACATATCCTACATTTTTCTTGGGTGTCCTACATTTTTGGAGGGTGTTGTCCTGTTTTGTGGTTATGACCTATGGTCACCCTAATACAAATATTTGGTTATGCAGAACAGTGCTGGGAGGGGGTTGGGGTGATGGAAAATGGGCGGGGAAGGCGCAGGAGTGGGTAGATAGCGTCTCATCTAACTTACAGTCCTTACTAACTCACAAACTTTTATTTATTTATTTGTTTGTTTGTTTGTTTGTTTGTTATCCTCTGCATCAGAAGAGCAAGTTTGATGATTGCAGCTTGCAGGGAAAATGGGAATGGACAGAGATCATACTGCATTGGACCTTTTAGACAACAAAGGCTGCAATCCTAAAAGCAGTTTCCTTGGAATAAGACCTATTTGAACACCATGGGGCTCACTTACTTACCAAGGCAGGGGCTGCCCTACCACAAGGGCATTCGGGTCACCAGGCCTTTGGGGTGGGAAAGGGGGTCATGGACCTCGGTGACCTCCTAACCATGGGTCATGGTTAGGATTGTGCCTCTGATACCCGAGTCTTGCTGAGTGACTGCCAATGTGACTGCTAGTTCCAAGGTTCAGGAATGGCACATGCCCAGGTTTGTACCCAAAACAGATGGTACAGCACAGGCTCTGAATGCAGATGATTTGATAGCACACCTACGCATACATTCCCTTCAATGTTCTCACTACTTATGGAATGCTTACAGATCTGAGACACACACACACACACACACACACACACAAAGAGACAGACAGACAGACAGAACCTTTGCATAGGCTGGGAGTTCTGAGGATGTCAGTGGCTCAAAACTGTAAGCACATTTCATAACCTCACCTTCTGGGGAGAAGAGCTTCTCCCTTACGGAATATCTCAAGCCTACAGTGAAAGGTGCAATGAGTTTTGATGCAACGCAATGCTCCACCACCCACCTACACATACATGCACACACACACACAATTGCTGGTTAAGACACAGGGTGATCATATGACCGGAAGTTTATGGATTTGTTCTCCTTTTTAGCCTCCTGTCCGGGTGTCCTCCAAAAAAAGCTTCATTGTCCTCCATTTTGGCTTCATTTTGGAACTTTGCGATAGTGTGCAGTCCCCCTTCATGTGATATGTCATTGGATTCGTACTGAAGAGCAGAATCCAATGCAGAAATCAGGTTTGAAATATCTCCTTCCTATCAAAAGTTATGGCCAAGAAACTAAAAAAAGAGCCCAAAATTGCAGCTTTACTCGTGAGTAGGCAAACGTGCCATTGTCTGCTGGAAAGGCCAGGCTGAGAGGAATCCAAGACTTTGTCCTCCTTTTGAGGTTTGGGCACCCTGAGTTAAGACACTATAATCCAAGCACAGTCTCTGCAGGTGGGCTCTAAGGCACTGGTTGCACCCGGAAGTCTGCGAAGCTCCTGCACAGGTTTTAATTGTGTGTTTCCGATATATAAATATCTGAACCACTGACATGAACTGGGGATCTCTACCCACACCTGCACCAAGATCTGTCGGTGTTTCCAGGTTGCGCCGGCTGTGCACGGCTGAGCGCTGTCATCGTTGTGCAAGAAAACCAGTACAGTATTGCTGGTGTTGTTGCTCCAGCGCCTGCTTCATGGGGCTTTGTGGAGCCAGAAACGGCAACCTAATGAAACAGCTCTAGTGTCCTGAACGCGGGTGCTGTTCCAACCCCACACGCTCCCTAGAAAGAGGAGAACAGGTACGGCCTATCAGTTTGGCAGGTGCCACACTGGCCAGAAATCAGCCACGAGGCACACATTCAAGCAGATCCGGGAAGAGGAGCTCCCAAAACTGGGCTCACCTAAGGAATCTGAGGGGCACCTGGGCTTCCTGGGGTCTGTTCTCCGCAGAGCATGTCTCTGCCCTCAGCTCGGCCCTTCCAGATGCCAAATGGCTGGACTGTTCTCCGCATCTCCAAATGTGCTTGGCAATGGCCCCTCAATTGCCCTTCCTGCACATGAGTCAGGAGGGATCTTCCTCCGTGTGCCTGAACTCGGGTTCTGCTACCAATTAGCGGAGGAAACTCCGGAGGAGTCGGCGATGTACCCTGAGCCCATCCAGAAAGCAAGAGGCCAAGCAGGAATTGGTGTGTTTGTCTGTGCAGATGAGTCAGTCGCTCTCACACAGAGGGAGCCTTTATATGGAGCCTAATGCAAACCAAATGGCCGCGTCCTCCAGAAAGAGAACCCAGAACGGTGATGGCTTCCAAGTGCATTTGGAATCCCATGTTTGTTGCACAACGCCAGGCTCTCCATCGCCCAAGGGACGGGGAGTTGTTTGGACATCTAACCGAGGTCACCCCTTCCCCTCCCCGAAGGCCTGGTGACTGCAATGCCCTTGGGGTGGGGCATCCCCTGCCCTGGATGACCCATCAAGACTGTGGCATCCATGCCCATCTCCTCTTCACCAGCTCAGCAACCATAAGCACATGGCAGCCACGCGGTGTTTGGGTTCCTGGTGTTGAGTTGAACAGACAGAGCCAAGACTTCTCCCCACTTTCCATCCCAGCATAGCACATCCCCCATGCAGCTGCCCCAATGGGGAGCATTTCTATGGGGCCAATGGGGGAGGGCTTCTCATGGCAAGGGGGCTGTCATTCGCTTGCACTTCCCTGGGTTTCAAAAACCCAATAGAAGAGAAGGCAACCAAAAAGGGGGGGACATCTGGTCATCCTGTTGGATTTCAGCACCACCTGAGTCTGAACCCATTTCACTGATGGAAGCAGGACCGATGCTCTGTCCACATGATGGAGGTCACAGGCATCCCTGAGAGGAAGCCCAGAGACAAGTTCAAATCCAAGCATGAGAGGGGCTGCTCCCCCCACCCCCAGAGCGGAACCAGCAGGCCCTACAGCTGACCTCCAACAGGCCGGCAGGAGAGGGACTCTCAGCCAGGAGGCTGCAGTCATGACCCAGGACTGGGAGCGCTGGAGGCAAGGCGCCGGCAGTGGCAGCAGGGCCTAAATTGGCTCCAGGATGCTTGTCCTTGTTGTCCTGCGGAGCTTCCAGCGTGAAGCAGCCTCCTGTGGACCTGCCTGGCACTCCGTCCTGCCTCTGGTATGCAAACTATGCCTGGCCCTGGAGGGATGTCTCCGTCAACAGGGACAGATCAGGCTGCAACCTCAGGCTGTCGGGACCTTTGGCAGAGTCTCTGCATCCCTGACATCCCCCCCCCAGCAATGCCACTCATCGGGGTGACGGTGGCCAGTGCCAGCTCTCCTTCTGCATTCTGGATGCAGGGAGGAAGGAGAGCAGGAGGCAAAGGCCCTGCAGGTCCTGTGGAGTAGAGCAGGGGGAAAGGTGGTGATGCCGGTACCCCTGCATTCCCCCCCAGTGTCTGCTTCATGGGAGTTCACTTTAGGAGGGACCAGGCACAGAATTAAATGTTCTCATTCCAAGCATGTTTATTGTCTGGGAGCAAAAATCTGACGGAAGACAATACTGGCAGCGCCTCTCGATGCAACCCTGGGAGGTCGTCCTGCCGATGACAAGCTGCCCGGGCTGCCTCCCAAGAACCAGGCAGCAGCGCTTGGCTCGGAGGGTCCAGAAAGGAAGCTGACCCAGATCGTGCTGTGGGCAAAGGGACTGCGCAGGGCTCAAGGGCCAGACCTTGATCTTCTCTGCTGTGACGTAGGGTGGCACATGCCAGACCATGAGCAAGCCTCCCATCCCAGCCTCCTCAATTTGCTGCTTCCCTTGCCATGTGGCTGCCCTTGGAAAAAGGATCTGCCAAACCAAAGGGGACACTCTCGGCTGTCAGCGGTAGGGGCTGCCTCATCCCTTGGCTGGCCAAAGCAGCCCCAGCATTACTGCAGCACAAAGAAGAGGACATTTCCTCTTACCTTCCAATGCTCCAGCCGTTTCCTGCAGATGTTGTCCATCTTTGGGTTGTCTACCTTTGGGTTGAGGAAGACTTAGACAACCCAAAGATGGAGTGTGGCTTCCTCCGACTGTACCACTGTTTGCTCAATCAGATATGAACAAGATTGAGAAGCTGGGACAGATCCTGGGTGTGATTGTGGCTCTTTGTGACCATCAACGATCAATTGAAGAACAAATCCAAAAATGCAGACCGTGTCTGCAGAACGAACCCCAGCTGGTTGCCATGCAAGTGAGGGTGACTTTCCTACAGGAGGGTTCAATGGGCTGCACCAAATAAAATCTGACTCAGACACATTGAGGAAGACTTAAAAAACCAGTAACTGACCAGAGATGAGGTGTGGAAGCATATCAGAAATGACACGTGAATCCATATGGCACCTACAGCTGCGAGGACAAACCGCTCCCCAGCGACAGCTAAGGGTTCAAGAATGGGGGTACTAGACCCTCCGTGCAGCATCGAGTGGGTACCTGTGAGTTACATTTTGGATTAGATGGACCCTAAGCCTGATTCAGCGGCACAAAGAGGATTCCTTGGGGAGGATTCTTTGGGGATTCTTTGGGCACGGAGGGTATTCTCTGCCGACTGTTTTCCAAACTCTTTGAACTTTTCCACAAAGGGTATTAAGCCAGATGATGAGGTAACATCACTCGTTATTTAGAAAAGTGCCTGGCAGACCCTTACTCTAAGTGGAGGAAAACTCACAGTCTCGAGGAATGGTCTGGCCAAGCAACACAACCATCGAGAATCTATTATGGTCCAACCAGGCAGGGGGTGATGGAGGCAGGACCCCCTCCCATCAAAGTGCGGATGATTCCAAGATGGCCAAGGGCCTTCTGTTGGATTCAGGACTTGGCATGCATGGCTTCCACTTTGGACAGAAAACCATGGACCTTTTGGTGTTCTCCAGACACAGAACTCTCTTTACTCTTGATCATCATCACCGTTGTGCATTTTTGGCACCAGCTGAGCCTGGGAAACACCCAGGGTTGGGTAGCACATCTCCATGTCAACAGCTGGAGATGCCCCAACTGTGGCTGTCATGCGGCAGCTCATCGTGTTTGCCTTGGCCTGGCTCCTCCAGGCAAAGTTCCATTGCCCTCCTTCAGTCGTGCCATCATGTCAAGAGGAGGACATCTGGAAAAGACCTCTGAGGTCATCTTGATGACCCACCCCTGGCCTAAGCAGATGCTTTCCCTACACCCAAGACTTCCAGGTTCCCTCACTTGAATTATGGGGTTTCCACCTCCGCCTTGGGGACTCTTTTCCGGCAGGCTCACTGTCGGGACAGCCTGGATGGCTTGCTTTTTCCATTGCTCACTTTGACCTCATGACTACTAATTATAATCCTGGCTTCTTTTTCTCTAGGGATTCTTGTTTTCCTTTCTGCTTCCCAAATCATGTTCCCATTTCATAACCTTTAACAGACCTTCAAATGTGTGGTTATTAACAACAGCGCCCCAGGGAATTTCCCTTTCCTTGAGGAGTTGCTTTGATTTCACATGCTCTGGAAGATGATGGAGACCAGTTTCATCTCATGAATGTGAGGGGCGGTTTCCACCATCTCACAGGACTTGGGTTGTCTCTCTCAGGACGCACGTGCCCTCTGCAAAATACTGATGCGGTGAAAGGCTTTTCTGGGGAGGGAAATGCCGTGCTAGACAGTCAGTCAGTGTGATATGTGGGAAATGACACATCAGATAGGATGGTGGATGTGATACGCTCCACCATCCCATTCCTGCTAGAATTCTGTAGCATTTTATGGGGTAACCTGGGGAAAGCAGCAGCTATTCCCATTGGTACTGAATGCAGTTCCAGGCAGGGTCCTGGGACCACCGTACCATCTTGTACCTTATATCTCCTTGTACCACCTTGTACCACCATACCATGACGTCTTTGTGACAGCACCTGTACATGCAGTATCTGTATCTTATATTCAGGGATAGTGACGTGCATGGGCACTGGTCTCCAAACTTCAGCTTTTCCATAAAACAAAGTGAAAACCAGTTGCAAACTGGGTAGGCCTGCCACACAGCTGTACAGAACCCTGCTTCAGAAATCTGTCCATCACCAACCCAGATCTGGCACATGCATTTCTGTTGAGTTCACCAGTCACAGGTATGGTGTAGGACCCCATCCCTGAAGGCCACGTGACAACATCTGAGCATAAAGGGGGCACTGACCCATGCCTCAACTGTCACAGCCAGTACTTTTCTCATAGCCATCTACGACGGGAGCAAGCGGCTATCCCTACACCTTGCAATACTGAATTTCCAGAGGCGACTCCCATGCAGACTAATAAGCTGAAACTTGGCAGCAGATCAGAAGCAGAGCTGGGTGTTGCACAAAGAGTCCAGAGCATCATTTGGGGTAAACATGTGGTGGTGCAGCCAGACCTTGCCAGACCTTGCCGACATCAGGGGTCTCTAAACTTTTTGGCCAAATGCCAAAATACCTGGCACTGTGCCAAGGGCTGGAAAAAAATTTTTAAATATAAAATTTAAATAAACAGATTAGAGATTAGATTGAACAAATGGGCTCAAATTTCCAAGATTTCTGCAAGCACCAACACAGAAATAATCCACACACTTAAATTTATCCCATTCCGCCCACGCCACCATCACAGCTCCAGTTTTGTTTGGTCAACTGGGGCAGAGGCTTTTGGGGACCAGAGGTTGGCCATGGGCATGTTGGAGGCTCACCACGGGCCACATCTGGCCTGCAGGCAGGGCTTTGCAAACCATAACCTAGATCAATAAAAGGGGGCTACGGAGCCCAGTCTCTTTTTATTGAAAATAATTACAAAGATGTTTGAGGGCAGGATTACTGTATCGATGCCGTTTTGGCATCAACTGTTCCACAAGATCATGTTAACAACCGGCAATTGTGTGAAGCCGGAGACGATGCCCAAATCAGCAACACTTCCTTGTAAGCTTTTCTTTCTCTAGGCTGCAATCCTAAAGATACTTTCCTGGGAGTAAGACCCATTAAACAAAACAGGACTTACTTTTGAGTAGACATGGTTAGGCTTGTGCTCTTTGCTCAATCATGCCCCAAAGTGTAACTAGCAGAATCAGCAGGAAAGAGTCAGCCAGCAAACCAGCTCTCCATTTGCGCATGCCTAACAACAACAGTTCTAGATCAAAATGGATTGGACTGGCAGGTGGACGGTGAATTCTATTCTCACCCTACAATCCAGAGTAAATACAGGAGCACATAAGAGACATTTATGTCGACATAGTTACAGCACCACCTAGTGAAAACCTATGGGAAATTCATATTGCAATCCAGAGTAAATTGTTCTTACATCAGAGAAAGGACTCCCTGAAGTTACTCTGGATTGCGCCCTTAGTGTTATACCTCTGTTATAACACCCTGTTATACTCTGGATTGCGCCCTTAGTGTTATATCTTAGTGTTATACTCTGGATTGCGCCCTTAGTGTACCTTGCTTATCAAATGCCTCGCTTAACAAGCGTTTCACATAACAAGCAAAAATTTCCAAGAAATCTTGCTTCACATAACAAGTTCCGCTTCACTTAACAAGCAAGCGTGCTCTGGGCACACGTGCTATGCAGCCCTGACGCTCCACATGGAGGCTCTTTAAAAGGGCTGTCGGCCAGTGCTGCTGCCTCTAACTGCCCCCCAACTTGGAGGTGCCAGAGGCAGTTGCCCCTAACTGCCCCCAAGTGCCCCCACCAACCACTTTGAACCTCCAGCAGCAGCCCAGGGAAGCCTCCCAGGAAAGTGTCTTCAATTGCAGCCTAAGTAGACTTCATAGGCTCATGCACATTGAATGCATGTTTTGAATTCAATCCCAGTGTTTTGTCATCATTTTTACATCCAGTTAATATTTTTATATGAATATTTTGGGGGTTGTGGAACCAATCGTCTGAGTTTCCATTATTTCCTATGGGAAAATCTACTTCACTTCAAGAGCAGGCTTCCGGAACGAATTAAGCCCTTTATGTGAGGCACCACTGTCATTGCCCTTGTGAAGATTTTTGAGGATGACTTTCAATGATTTTGCACAGGTATTTCTGCAAACAGAGAAAGGGGGTTCATGGAGAGGTTCTTGCCTGGGAGGTGCCTCCAAGTTTTTCCAGCTGCAGAGGTTGTGGTTAGAGTCTTCTTGCAAAATTTGGAGATGCCATCAGGATAAGAAGAACCCAAAAGCCAGACTAGAAAGAGATTCTCAACATAAGCTCTGCAAACAGCTGTGATTTTTAAAAAATGCTTATATGAAATGTTTTAAATATGTGTTTGGAAAGAGATTTTGTAAAAAAAAAAATCTGGCCAAAAAAATGTTTATTTCTAAAATAGAAAAAAAAGTTTTGTATCTTCAGTCTCTTAAGATCTTGTATCGTCACCCGTTTTGCAAAGGCAGGTGAAATGGAAATGATAGGGTGTGGGTGAGGCATCTAAAGCAGTGCTTGCCATGCCATAGGTCTGGGATCCACTAAGTGTGTCATGACCAGGGTGACCATATAGCATGGACAGGGTGCCTCTGTCGTCAGCATTGCATAGAAGGGGGAATGGAGGCAGGTGCTGCTTTTTAAACCCTTCTATGATTAGCTTTAATCATATTAAAGCTATAATTAAATATTAAAATTTAATATTTTAAACCCTTCTATGATTAGCTAAACCTGCATTAACTCCCTCGTCTATGCAATGCTTAAAGGTAGAGGCTCCCTGTCCTCCATTCTATATGATCATCCTGGACAAGGTCACTCCCCCAAAATATAGGACATCCAAGAAAAATGTAGGACATGGCAAAAATAAAAGCTAAAAGCAAATATATTTTGCTTTCATGTGGTTAATTTAAACACTATGGCTGCATTAGTTATTAAATTGAAAAACTACACGCCTCAGACCAAATCTTTGGGAACCACTGATCTTTATTTAAAATAAACAGCACTTTGGGGGTTCAATGTTATCACAGCACTTTCTGCGCAGGTATTTTTCCCCATCTGTTTTCTCTACCGTTCCAAAAGGGGTTCAAGTACACTCCCCCCCCCCCCAAAAAAAAACCCCATGAGATCAGTTTGTCTCACTAGATCCAGGAGAGAAGATCCTGAAACACCACATGGTCATTCAAACTTCAGATTACCGGTAATTTATTTCCAGCCGCCCGCAGGTGTACACATCTTATGCCTGTTGCATACATTGGTCCAAAGTGGCTTTTATTTGCTAAACTCTATTATATTATCTCAGTAAAGAAATACTCTCTCTCTCTCTCTCTCTCTCTCTCTCTCTCTCTCTCTCTCTCAGCCATCTTGTTACTTGGCACCTTTTCGGGCGTTTCTCGTTCTTGTACTGTGGAAAATATTGCAACAAGCGGACCCAAAACAGAGCGTTTTAACATCCATTTTGATTCACTTAAGTTCTCTTTGTTGGAGACTCAGCTGGCTTAAGATGCTCCAGTGAAGCAGAAAAAAATATACATTTTTTAGAAGTTGATGCTTCCATCGACAGCCAGAGAAAGAGGAAGAAATTCCTCCATAAGGACTTGGAACCGTTTTTGGAAAACAAACGGCAAATGTGGGGGCCCCTGACGGAGACAGTGTCCCGCCCGTCTCGAGAAAGGGATTTTTTTTTGGGGGGGGGGGAATAGCTCAAGAGGAGGCAAACCCAGATGGGGTCCAGCTGAGAGTGAATTGCGATGACTGACGGGGGAGTCTTAAAAACCAGGTACAGGTTGAGCCTGCTTATCCATGGATTTTATATCCACTGATCGGGCTCAACCTGTGTCCCCCAGACCCACATGGAGTCAGACTCTGCCCAACCTGAATGGTCTGAAGGCAAACGAAAAGCCACAAATGTCTTCCTATGGCTGAAAAGGACATAATAATAATAATAATAATAATAATAATAATAATAATAATAATAATAATACCTGAAAAATATCACTCTGCCAACTGCTCTTTTGGGATCAGCACGAATTATACACCACTACATCACACAATCCTAGACTCTTGGGAAGGGTTTGACTGGTGAAGTGAATGAAACCAGCACGAAATTGTTTGCTGTGTATTTATGTTTGATTTTCAATCATCATCATCATCATCATCATCATCATCATCATCATCATCATCATCAAACCCACCACCTACTTCTGAGCATTGGAAGGCATACTGGGGCTAGCGGAGGCCCCACAAACACTTGTTTATGCATGAAATGGGAATGGGGACATTTCTAATTCAAAATTTGCCTGCAATTACACTATTATTTTTGAAAACAAAGGTTTGACACAATCCGCGGGACCACCTTCTGCCATCCCAAAGTGTAGCACATGATACTTGAACGAGCTGCGTAAACTTCCCTGGGGCCACTTCCCTGAAGAGGCCGGTGGATCTGAGGGTACTGAAAAGTAGGTTACAAAGAAATCTATAAATCTATAAACCTATCAATCAATCAATCAGTCAATCAATCAATACAGCTTTCCAGTGTGGAAAGCTGCTAAAATGTAGTATGCACTTGTTCTGATGGGAAATTCTTTGGAGTGAACTGGACATCACAGAGAGGATTCTTCTCATATCTGATGCTTGTTTTATTTTTCATGTTTAGAATATTCTTACAGAATTCAGTTGTATCAACTCAAACACATGCATTGCCTGACCCAGATCACAAGAGTCCTCCTTAAAGGAACAGCCAGATAGATGGCTAGATAGCTTCACTCTTCAGTTTTGTACATTTTGTTGAGTTTTCATTCAAATATGTATATTTATAAGAGAGCTGGGTTGCAATCCTAACCTCACTTACTAGGGAGCAAGTGGCCCAGGGTGACCAGATGACCGGGAAAACCCAGATTTGTCCAGATTTTTAACCTCCTGTCCAGGTGTCCTACATTTTGGCTTTGTTTTTAACTTCCTGATGGTGCCCAGTACCCCATCATTCCATATGTCGTTGGATTCGTATTGAAGAATCCAATGCAAAAATCAGTTTGGAGATATCTCATTGCTATCAAAAGTTATGGCCAAAAAACCAAAAAACCAAAATATAAAAACAAAAAATTATATTTTTAGCAATTTTTTTAAGCACGTAGGAATTTTGGGTTTAGCCTCTGGTCACCCTGAGTAAGCCCCATTGACTATAATGGGGCTTACATCTGAGTAGACAAGGATAGTCTTCTTGTACCTAATAAATTATATGTAATTAATTATGAGTAACTAGAGAGCAGCCAGTGAGAGGCAGAACATCCCCTTTAGAATCTCTTGGCCATGAAATGGTTAAACAGTGCTGGAAGTCACTGGTGGGGAGAAGGGGCAGGATTATGCAAATCACTGGCCAATCACAAGCTTCTCCTTAAAGGGAAAATGATGAAAATGACCAGAGGGATAAAATCTAATCAGGTGGGGGAAACTGACCATTGGGGAGGGGACAGCCCCAGGGAGCAGACTCAGAAGTATTGGCAGGATCCCCTCTTCCAGTGGTGGTGCATGCAGATTTTCACATGGGATTCAATGTCTTGCACCCCAGCCTGGCCCACGCTTGCCTTAGAAGCTGTGATGGAAGGTGTAGGTTTGAGAAAAGCCTGTATTGTTTTCTCTTTCTGCTTTTATTACTGTAGTCAATCAATGGTGATCATTTTAAAGATGGTGGACATGCCTGTTGTTGTTAGTGTCTCCCTGATTTTTCTCCGCTTGTTTCCCTCTCAAGGTTGCTGGACATGAGATACGTTGACTGGCTACAGTTTCTGATTACGTTGTAGATGTTTCCTTTGTGAGAATGTTTCATTTTTACGTCTAGAGCGTCACATTTCATGACATCCCTTCCTGCGTTATGCTGTCACTGCCAGACCCTGCACACCATCCCCCCAATGTGTATCAACCCCCGTGCGCATCACCCCCATGCGCAGCATCCTCCCCAATACAACCTCTCCCTCCGAACAACATTCCCCCCACTGCACCCGGCACCGAGCACCAAATTGGCTGGATCTTGGTCAGTAACATGTTGCACCCCTTTTCAGCCCCTTAAGGGTTAAATTTCTCAACATTGGTTCTTAGCGGGTGTTGGTGTCATAGAAGGAACGCCCTCCCCAAATTTCCCAACTTTCACTCTAGGTCTGGGGGTTGGGGCAGAGCATTCCTCAGTCACCGATTCTTCAATGCAAAAACACATTGCGCCCCATTTTGCGCCCCATTTCACCCCCTTCCGGTTGGAATTTCCAGGAATTGGTTCTTAAGTGACTCCTTCCATCACAGAAACAATACCCTCTCCAAATTTCATGCTCCTAAGCCCAGTGGTTTTGGCTGGGCGTTGATGAGTGAGTGACTTTTCTCTTTTATATATATAAATTTTAATAATAAGTAATATAGTGTTTAAATTAAGGACATGAGAGCAATATATGTGAGTGTTTTTAGCTTTTATTTGGTCGTGTCCAACATTTTTCTTTGGTGTCCTACATTATGGGGTCCTTGTCCTCTTCTTTAGGTCACCCCAGCCCAGGCCTCCTGCCCAGTGTAGAGAGTTCAGTGCTGGTGATTAGGAATGTACAGGCCTCCTCCCTGGAGTTGTGTTATATTTAGCTGCCTCCCCTGCTCAACCACAGTTTTATAGGCATCGGAGACGGTTCAGGCACTTCTCCAGCCTGGGATCTGGGACTGTTTTTCCCCTCTTCTTTTCCCATTTTATGAATTATCTTTGCTGGTACCACATTCACAACTTGATCCTATCCATTCCCATCCCCGCTGATGGAGCCAACGAAACACACACTGCATCCTGTGTGGGGGTTAGTAGTTTGCAAGGTCTTTTCCAGGTTAGGGAAAATTCGTTGCCTTACCTGGGGGTAAGCATCCTGTGGTGGAATGGGTCTACTCAAAGCCTTGCCAGACATGCCACAAGTCCAAGTGGACCCTGGAAGATGGATTAAAGTCTGGCAAATATTGGTGGCCTTGGTCCTACTACTGCTGCTACTAATACTACTACTGTCTACTTCTACTACTGCTGCTACTATTGTTCCCTTCCAGTCCTCGTTCCACTTGGATTAGGGTTGCCATATGTCCTGGAAAACCAGGACAGTCCTGATTTTTGGATATTGCATTCACATACTGGCAAGTTTGACGGAGGTCCTGTCCCAATTTTGTGAAAAAGAATTATGGCAACCCTAACTTGGATTTCTCTATCATTCCACTCCCATCCCTATCACCATCAGACCCACCTTCCCAGGTCCAGCAGCTCTTCTCCTAGTCACTACTAATTGCAGAAGCGCTCTAGCCACAGGCTTTGCATGCTCTCAGAAGCCATTTTACCATATGAAGCCATATGTCACAAACCCTCTGCCCCACCTGAACATGCCAGGCACAGAGGACCTTCCCTTCCCTGTCCAAAGAGGGCTTTGATGCTCCCTAGACACCTGCTGAGGTACCTGCCTTAAGTCCCACCTGCAGCAAGATTCAGGAAGCGGCCCAGTCCCAGGATGAGTGATGTGTGACTTGTGACCATATGTTATAATCATATGTCATAATCATTATAATGTATATAAATATTTTTATAACACCCCCAAAATGTAGGACACCCAAGAATATTGTAGGACATAACAAAACCTAACATGCTCACACACATATTGATTTCATGGGGTTAATTTAACTACATTACACATTGTTGAATTTAAAGGTATAACATTTAACTTTTACATATAATGTATTACATTACACATATAATTCTAAGAAGGCTCCATGCTGCCTCTGACAAGGAAAAGGAGGAGAAGGAAGATTTTCCCAGGACACAAGGCTAAAAAAAGAGGACATGTCCTGGAACAAGAGAACATCTGGTCACCCTGCTTGTGACTCCCACACAGGTCAGAGCCAATGAAGCGCCGACATTATTAGGAACTCCTACGGTGGTCCTGCGCACGTTTGTCTTCCATGCAGCTCCTGGCTCTGTGGACACTGTGCACATTTTCAGCCATCAGGAGAGAAAGGTGGAGGCAGCAATGCTTAACGTTGGATGGTGTTAGGGTGGGCCGGTGGGGGACCTGCCTGCCCACCCGCCTGCCTGTCATCCCCCCATTGCATGTTTTGCATTACCGGCCTCATCCCAGGTGCAACGTTTGCGGCAGGTCTGGAAAGAAACCCGGTAGGCTTGTCATCCAACAGGGCTTGATGCTTTCCAGAGATGGCTCTTGCCTCCCATTCCTGACAGAAGGAATTAGTTTGTAATTTAATAAGAGGTTGTAGTTTTAGTTTACACAAAGGCCGGGACAACATCGTTGTCTCTGCTCGGGAAATGGAAACGCAGGCTAATTTCAGCAGGCCGCTCTCGCTCTGGTTCTCCCTCCTGGGCCAGGGATGGGTGAAGAAAGGCTCCCTTTCATCCTGTTTACCTCCCTTTGCCTAATTACCTCATTTATTCTGTGTTTATGGAGGGATTAAGTTCTAAGATAGCCAGGGAGGAACATGGCCATTGATTGGAAAAGCCTGGGGAGAGGATCGGGTGGCCAACAAAAAGGGAAGATGCTAATGACTCACATGATTGGAAAGGCAGAGACACCAGCGATGGAGGAGGAGGAGGGAAGAGGAGGAGGATGAAGAAGAAGAAGAAGAAGATGATGAAGAAGACGGTGATGATGATGATGATGATGATGATGATGATGAAGAAGAAGAAGAAGAAGAAGAAGAAGAAGAAGAAGAAGAAGAAGAAGAAGAAGAAGAGGGTTATGGCCTAGTGAAGAGGTCCTTGAAGTGGTGGTGTTCTGGGATGTGTGAAGAATCAATGGGTCCATCAAGAACTTGGTCACAACTGACTTCTGTCCAAGGAAGCTGTGCACAAAGCTCCGGGTGAGCACTGCCTTTGGTGGGGATCCTCAGAGGTGGACCTGTGTTCAGGGAGTCCAACCACCCATTTAGGGTCAGGAGCGTCCATTCCAACGGGCAGCAGCTCCCTTGGTCTCAGGCAGAGGTCTTTCATGGAAGATGGTTTCAGCCATTGAACCCAGGACCTTCTGTATGGACACTCAGCCATGCGTAACAGCACCTTGGGGTGAAGCAACCTGAGCCTGCCCTGCATTGACTCTGAATCCAGGATGAGGGGTGGTCTCATTGCCCAAGCCAAAGTGGCTCCCGCTTTCTATGCACCACACTGGTCCTGATTCTGCTGCCGCCCCTGACAAACACCCTGGCAGTGCCACGCTTGTCCCGTGGCTTCTCATCTCTTTTCTGGGTATCAGTTCTTCTCCGTCCCACAGTCCCGCCAAGCCTTCTGACCCTTGGATGAACTCAGGGAAAGAAACGCTCCTTTGCTGGTTCCACATCTGTGACCTGTTCCAACTTAAATTCTCCTTCTGTTTGGAACAGAAAATGAAGAGGAGGAAGAAGGAATGGAGAGAGAGAGAGAGAGAGAGAGAGAGAGAGAGAGAGAGAGAGAGAGATTTCGGCACAAGACGCCTCCTGACACTCTTGGAAGGGGAGAAGATTCAAAGTGGGAAAAGTGGGACAACAACACAAACATTTCATAATGAATTTTTATCCCACAGATTTCCTTCCCCATCAGCTTTTTTGGGGGGGAAGAGCAGGGAGGGGGAAATAATGGGGTGCTGAAAGAGAAGAACAAATTAAATGAAGGTTTTAATCTCCTGCATGCAACTGTTCATCGGTCCAAAAGCTAAAGCGGTTGTCAGATAATTCAGCTGAAAACTGGAAAAGTGGCCATGGATGGAGGATGGAAAAAGAACCGCAAAGCAGTGCAGGAAAAGAGATTTAGGATCACTATCGGGAGAGTTTCCATTCCGAAGCAGACAAATGATGGGGCAGACTCCTACGATGGGGTGGAGTTCAGGGATGAAGAAAGGCTGTGGAAACCCCTTTGGTCCCAACTCTCCTCAACTCCACCCCATCATAGGAGGTATGAAAATCCTTCAGCCGCAGACCAAGGGAGACCAGCTAATCTCACTCTCATTTGGGGTCACAGGGAGGGGGGAATTTCCAGCTCCACCACACTGCAACTCACATGGCTGCACAGACTCCCTCCCTCAGTGAGTAATAAGGTATCAATATAATAATATTTTCTATTAATTATGGCAATAACATACTGTTTATATACAACTTTTCAACAAAAAAGTTCACAAAGCAGTTTACCGGGTGGGGGGGGGAATCATATAACTATAGGCATCCCCCTTATTGGACAGGTTAGGGACCAGAGCACCATCCAAAAATAAAAACTATTGGAAAGTGGAACCCAGTCTTTTTTCAACTTGCAAAGGCCAAACGGCCATCAAAAAAGACATATCACTTGCAAAGGCCTAAATAACACCTATATATTAACAGATATCCAAAATAAGTGACAAATACCGTAAGTAACAAAGGCATGTGTGGGCAATGAATATCTTATGTATTTGAATAATGGTTTTTTTGCTGAAAAAGTCCTAAGTGCCAAAAAAATTGTCAAGGACTAAACCTCCATTGCTGCAATGGGTCTATTCAGATGTAGTGCCATCAATCGGCACAAATCCAAGTGGACCCAGGAATGCAGATGGAGGCATGGAAGGAGATATGAAACCAGCTATGCTTTGGCCACAGATACTGCCCTTTCCCTGGCCTTGATCTGCCCTCTCTCAGCAGGTCAAGCTGATCTCTACCCCTTTCTGTGACATCTACTTCTAGTTTATCTTGGATCATGTAGAACATTTGGGGCTGACATACATCCCAAAAAACTGGGACAGTTTTCAGGAATTGTGTTCACATACTGGCAGGTTTGACAGGGGGCACTGTCCTGGTTTTGGGGAAGAGAATTATGGCAACCCTACTAACAATAGTAGAATTTGGATTTAGTATGTGCCCCTTTTGACTTTGCTTAATCCTTTTTTTAACACCATGAAATTCTGCAGCAATGCAAATTGTCATCATCGTCATCATCATCATCATCATCACATCATCATCATCATTGAGTGATTCACAGGTTTACAAACAACTAAATGGCTCCCTATCCCAAATTGGCTCACCGTCTTAAAAAAGATGCAGCAGAGACACGAGGAATCAGCTACTGGAAAAGACCTTGTGCCTGGCAGAGATTTGCAGTGCGGTCTAGACCTGGATGCACAGCCACAGCCCCAGGAAGGTGCGCACTGTCATAGAATCATAGAATCCTAGAGTTGGAAGGGACTTAGTAGGTCATCTAGTCCAACCCCCTGCGTGTAGCAGGAAATTATCCTAGAGCATCTGCAACTGGTGCTGGTGGAGCCTCTGCTTGAAGACCCCCCAGTGAGGGAGAGTCCACCACCTCCCTTGGCAATCTCTTCCACTGCCGAACTGCCCTCACCGTCAGGAATTTTTTCCTGATATCCAACCATGTGTCTCCTTACATGCTTAGCACAGATAATGTGCTTGTGTTCCTAGACCTGTGGAATTCTGCCTGCGGCCAAGGAAAGACGGGAAGAGCCCGGCCGCAACTCCTGGGTCACTCTCTGCAACGTGGCAGTGTGTGAAATTTGCTGCGTTCCAGAGGCTTCTCTGTTGAGGATGGAAAAACCCGCCCGTGTCCTCAAGTATGTTCCCTCGGCCTCCGCCAGCGACTGATTGTTCCCTGGCTACTTGAGGATGCTTCGTGCACGATCCAATTTAAGTGAAACCAGGGAAGTGACAGAATTTTCTGCAGGTCTCCCGGGACCCCTCCGAGCATTGGTGGGTCAAAGTTGTTTCCTCCCCACAACGTTATTTAAGGAGTCAGGTGCTTGCCTCAGCCTCCGTGTGTGGCAGCGGCAGCTGTAAAGAGGGTCAAAAGTGCAGGAACCTGGCAGGAAAAAAGGGGACAAACAGCAAACATCAATGTGAATTATTCTCAAACAATAATGACAACTTTCCTTTTTCTTCCTTCCAGGACTCAGGAGAATGAAAACAAGCCCTCCAGATTGACTGAATTAGGCAAAGCTACTGGAAAGGCCAAGGACTCACAGAGAGGCAATTTGCTTTCCCTGAGCCCCAAAGACATGAAAGTGACCCAGGCAGGGTTTGAACTGGAGATCCTTCTGGTGGATTGGGCCCCAAACACTGAAAAAGAAACAGGGTGACCAGATGCCCAAACCTCCAAAGGTTGACATGGTCTTGGATACCTCTCAGCCTGTCCTTTCCGGCAAACAATGGCATGTTTGCCTACTCATGAGTAAAGCCACAATATTGGGCACTTTAGTTCAATGCATATTTTTTAGTTTTCGTTTTTTGGCCATAACTTTTGATAGGAAGAAGTTTGCATTGGGTTCTGCCAAATCCAACAACATATGACTTGATGGGGTACTGCACAACACTGTGCCTGTGCATTGTGCTTCCAAAATGAAGCCAAAATAGAGGACAAGGAAGCCCTTTTGGTGGACTCCCAGATAGGAGGATAAATAATAGGACAAATCCGGAATTTTCCGGTCATATAGTCTCCCTGAAAATATAGCTCTTTGGAGACTTTGGTTTGACACTCTCTTTCTCTCTAGTTTTTTTCCAAATACTGAAATCCCTTGGTTCAGACCCCCAATTAATTTTCTTCCCATTTATACAAAGCAATTCCTATTATTTGTACAGCTTTATTTATGTAACTTAAATATGCCACTGATCCACCTAAACAGCCCCTGTTCCATGGGGCTGGAGATATCTAATGCCATACCAAGGGAAACAGAAAGTTACAGGGAGTCAGCCTCACATCTGCTCCAGGTAAGATGCTGGAAGGATTAAGCCCCCACCCTCCAAAATCTTAAAACATATAGGGTGCAATCCTAAAGACACTTTTCTGGGAGAAAGATCCATTGAACACAATGGGGCTTACTTTTGAGTAGACATGCCCTACAATCCAGAGTAACTACGGGAGCATGTAAGAGACATTATGTGTACCTGTAGTTACTGCACCACCAAGTGAAAACCTATGGGAAATTTAGAGCAAATTGTTCTTACACCGGAGCAAGGACTCCCCGTAGTTACTCTGGATTGCACCCATAGTTAGGATTGCACCCTATAGAACAACAAGCTCTGCTGGAGGACAATCAGCATGGCTTCTGCAAGGGTAAGCCTGGCCTCACAAATGTTTCTGAGTGCTTTGAAAATTCAAGAGGACTTGAATTTCAAGTGACCTGTTAAGTGGCAGATTCAAGTGTACCTGTTGAAATATATATGGACATTTTACACGTAAGGCTTCTGTGAAAGCAGGGAGTAAGGTCGTCATACGGAATTAGGTCCTCATACGGGTTAGAAACAGGGAATAAGGTTCTCATATGGGTTAGAAACCTCATACAGGTTTACTCATTAGAAGGCAAGGAAACAGTGAATGGGTGTAAATGCAAAGGGACGGAGAAGGAAAAAGCCTTGGGTTTCCTTTTTCAAGGAAGAAAGGGAGGGAATAAATCAAATCTATATATATGTATATAAAAGAGAAAAGTCACTGACTGACTGACTGACTGACTGACTGACTCACTCACTCACTCACTCACTCACTCACTCACTCACTCATCACCGCCCTGCCAAAATCGCTGGCCCTAGAAGCGTGAAATTTGGGGTGGGTGTTCCTTCCGTGAGGGAGGGGTGCACTAAGAACCGGTTTTCGGAAATTCCAACGGGAATGGGGTGAAAAAGGGTGCAACGCGTTTTCCTTCCTATACTTTGCATTGAGAATTGCTGACTCATCAACACTCCGCCCCAACTGCTGGGCCTGAAGCATGGAATTCTGGGAGTTCCTTCTGTCACCTGAACACCCACCAAGAATCATCTGGAGAAATTAACCCTTCAGGGGTTGAAAAGGGGGCAACGTGTTTCTGTCCTATACTTAACATGGGAGACTGAACAACATCCAGCCAGTTTGGTGCTCAGTGCCTGGTGCACTGGTGGGGACGTTGTTAGGAGGAATAGGTTGCACTGTGGAGGACGCTGCACATGGGGGGTTGGAGCGCATGAGGGATTGGTGCGCATGGGGAAAGTTGCGCATGGGGGTTGATGTGCAGGGGAAGTTGCGCATGGGGGTTGATGCGCATGGGGGAAATTGCACATGGGGGGTTGATGCGCATGGGGGGGTTGATGCACATGGGGGATGTTGCGCATGGGGGTTGATGCACATGGGGGTTGTTGGGCATGGGGGGTTGTTGGACATGGGAGGTTGTTGCGCATGTGGGGTTGTTGCGCATGGGGGGAAGTTGCACATGGGTTAAGTTGCGCATGGGGGGTTGATGCACATGGGGGAAGTTGCGCATGGGGTGTTGATGTGCATGGGGGAAGTTGCGCATGGGGGAAGATTAATATTAATGATAAGACCAATATTAATGGTAAGACCACATTAGGTGTATTGTGTACAGTTCTGGTTGCCACATCACTAAAAGAATATAATGGAATTGGAAAAGAGAAGAGCAACCAAAATGATTTGTGGGCTGGGGAACCTCCCTTAAAAAGAAAGGCTGCAGTCTTTGGGGCTCCAGTCTAAAAAGATAGTGTCTAAAGGGTGGAGTATGGTTGAGACATATAAAAGTTGGGGTGGAACAAAGTGAATAAAGTTTTTATTCCTTCTCACACAACACCAGAACCAGGGAAATCTATTAAAATTGATCCACTCAACATCAGAACAGGAAAGAGGAAACATTTCTTTATCCAACTTGAGAAATTCTTTGCTACAGGTTAATGCGATGCCTATTAGAGGGGATCCAACCAATTTATGGAGGAAAATTCCATTGCAGATAGGGTTGCCATATGTGCCCCAAAACAGGGACAATCCCAGTTTGGGGGGATTGTGTTCATATATTGGGAGGGTTAGGACAGGCAAGAGAAAATATTTCTTTAGCTAGCGTGTGGTTGATCTGTGGAACTCCCTGCCACGGATGTGGTGATAACGTGCCTTGAAGAAGACTGGACAAATTCCTAAAGGAAGGGACCATCACAGGTTAGAAGCCATGATGGATGTGTGTGTGTGCATAGATAGATGCAGATGTGGACAACCTCAGAATGCCAGGTGCGGGGGGAACACCTGAATGCAGGTGTCATATGTGCTCCCCAAATCATCTGGTGGGCCATTGTGTGATACAGGAAGCTGGAGTAGATGGACCAGGGCCTGATCCAGCGGAGGCTCTTCTTATGTTCTTAAATCATGACACCTGGATGTGACCTCTGGATTTGAAAGGTGGCCTGTCTCTGGCTGAGGAGCACAAGGGGAGGGGTACCAGGATGCAGGTCTTTTGTTGTCGTGTGGGCTTCCTGAGCCATCTAGTGAGAGAGGGAGGAAGCTGAACTGGCCTGGCCTTTGTCCTGCCTCGCAAGGGTGTTCCGATCTGATGTTAAATGGCCTTGTGCTGCCTTCTGTTGATCACATTGACTCTTCTAGCCATTTATCCACCCCATTGAAAAGGCAGATCTGAAGCTGCAGGTTCTCTCCTCCTTTTGGTTATTGACGTGCCAGTTGGGAAGAGCCCAAATAACAGCGATTGGTCTGTCGGCATGTTTCACGAGTATGGGATGTGGGAAGGTTGGAACACATCGATCATGTACATCAGTTTTCCTTAATCCCAATTTTTTAAGAGGATCTTATTTATAGCACAAAAACACTAAAACTTTCTCTCCCGGCATAACCCTTGACAAACAGGCATTGATGAAGTTCCCCTGGCTAGGAGACAGACACTGGCTAGAGAGAGAGAGAGAGAGAGAGAGAGAGAGAGAGAGAGAGAGAGAGAGAGAGAGAGAGGAGCAGTTCGGAGGCGAGTTGAACTTCTTTTTACCTTTTGGCTCTGCATGGCTGTAAAATAAAATGATGCTGTTTTGACGGAGGATGGGGAAGGGGGGACAGGAGGCTGAGAGCGATTTGCCAGCACTGTGAGCCAGAGGCTCTGGACACCGGTGGGTGCCGGAGCTGCCAGGAGACATTAAAACCAGATCAGAACAGAGCGGCCGGGAAAAAAGAATGTTCTCATTGCATCAGACCAGAGTCCAACAGGCTGTTTCCATCACTGGACAGCCAGATCCCTATGGAGGTTCACGAGTGAGGCTGAACGGGGCAGCCCTCCCTCCCCGGTTCACCCCAGCACCTGCCTCCTTCTACTCCTTGACTCTACTCAGACCAAAAGCATGTTACCGGTGATTCTTGTTCCACCCCCCAGTCCAGCCCTTAGCAGTGGGACCCCAACCGAGGTTGCCATAATTCTCGACCTCTGCCTCTGTCCCATTTGCCAGTATGTGAACACAATCCCCCCAAATTGGGATTGTCCCTGTTTTTCGGGACATATGGCAACCCTGCCCAAACCCCTCGCACTATGTAATGAGTCAGTGGGGTGGAGATGAGAGGCCATGCCTCTCCACATCCTCCCACCCCACTTCTACTTTGGTCCCCTTCTCGCTTCCATAACATAGCCACCTTCAGTTTGGGAGGTGAGATTTGGGATTTGGGAGGAAGACATCAGTGGGGTTTCATGAGGGATGGACACACACGAGAAACATTTTGAGGAGATGGAGCCCATCTCCTGCCCCTTCCCTTAAGGAGCTGGGTTAGGAAGATCAAG
This sequence comes from Cryptoblepharus egeriae, assembly GCA_030015325.1. NCBI lineage: Eukaryota > Metazoa > Chordata > Lepidosauria > Squamata > Scincidae > Cryptoblepharus > Cryptoblepharus egeriae. Next base: position 892,882 of record JAREYC010000007.1, read on the forward strand.
GATCTGTCTGGAGGAAGATGCCCAGGTGTGATTCTGTGCAAGCACCAAGCAGGTCCCATGTGCATCACATTCAGGGCTGCTCTGAACACCGTTCCTAGAGATCGCTCAATGCCAAGTGATGCAATTGGGGCACCAAAGAGGGTTGCTTTTAGTGGGTGCTTCTACAGGGTGCCCTCTTTTTCCATGACATGTCCTCTTTTTAAACCTGTGTCCCGGAAAAACAAAATCTACATTATACTGCTTTTTCTTATGAATGAGCAACATGTAGCCTTCCTGGAATTAATAAATTATATTAAAAATTATATAGTTTATTAGACATACAGCCCAAACCTATGCACGTCTACTCAAATGTAAGCCCCATTATAGCCAATGGGGCTTATTCCCAGGAAAGTATGGATAGGATTGCAGCCTTCATTTATTAAAGATTATGTGCTGCTTGCTCCAGGGAAAAGGAGGTCACTGACATTTTTTTCCAGGACACAAGTCTAAAAAAGAGGACATGTCCTGGAAAAAGAGGAGATTATAGGGCTGCCAAGGGCTGGAGGAAGGCTCACCGAGGGCCGCTTCTGCCCAGGGTGACCAGATACCCAAACCTCAAAAGGAGGACAAGGTCTTGGCTGCCTCTCAACCTGACCTTTCCGGTGGACAAAGCCATGTTTACCTACTCACGAGTTAGAGCAGGCCTCTGTCAGTCTTGAAAGACTCTGGTATTGTGCTCTGCGCTGCATATTCTGCATGCGAAGCATGAAAGCCTGGGTTGGATTGTTATGGAGGAGAGGCTGTTCCCCAAGCAGCAAATCCCCCTCTCCACACCACTGAATTAGTCCAATGGAAAGGCAGAGCCGATACGGTTGGATCCAGCTGGCGTCGCAGAGCTGGGCTAAGGACAGGAGCTCACCCTGTCTTGTGGGGCCAACCCGGGTCTCGAACCCTGGCCTGCTGGTGAACAGGCACAGCGTCTTAACCGCTTGCACCACCCACAGCCCATACTCACGAGTAAAGCCGTGATATTGGGCACTTTCACTTACCCAAGAGATAAATGTATATATTTTTAGTTTTAGTTTTTTTGGCCATAACTTTGGATAGGAAGGAGATACAGTGGCGCCTCACGTAACAGAATTAATTCGTTCCGGAGGCAGTTTCTTTACATGAAACGTTCTTTACATGAAGCGGATTTTCCCATAGGAAATAATGGAAACTCAGATGATTTGTTCCGCAACCCCAAAAATATTCATATAAAAATATTAACTGGATGGAAAAATGATGACAAAACACTGGACTTGAATTCAAAACATGCATTCAGTGTGCAGGATCTTATGAAGTCTACTTAAGCTGCAGTCCTAAAGACACTTTTCTGGGAGTAAGCCCCATTTAACACAATGGGGCTTATTTCAGGGTAGACATGGTTAGGAGGCTGCAATCCAAGACACCTTCAAAGTGTCTCCCCACTTTCTCCTTCACCGTCAGCCTCTCTCTCCCCTGCTCCCTTCCGGCTAGCCCTGAGCTGCCTCCCTCTTCTCCGCTGCTCTTCTCTCCCTCCGGCCACAGGAGGAACAGCGTGGAAGTCTTGCTTCCACTATGGACAGGTGCACTAGGCAGCCCTGACGCTTTTTAAACAGGCTGCCAGCCAGCGTGTCTGCCCCAACTGCCAACAAATGTGTTCTTTACGTGAAGCACTTTCTTTACATGAAGCAGAATCCTGGAGAAATTTTTGTTTGTTACCTGAAACATACTTTACTTGAGGCGCCACTGCATTTCAAAAGCAATTTTTGCGTTGGGTTCTGCTCTTCAATATGAATCCAATGACGTATGACATGATGCGGTACTGCACACCATTGCAAAGTTCCAAAATGGAGGAGAATGAAGCCCTTTTGGAGGACACGCGAAAGCTAAAAAAGAGGACAAATCCAGAAAAATCCAGTCATAGGGTCATAGGGTCACCCTGCTTCTGCCCTCATGGTCAGGATTTGGAGACCCCTGGAATTAATCATCATATGTGGTGATTCATCTAACCAGGGGTGGTTAGATTCATCTAACTATGTGATGAGTCATTTAACTCAGTATCACCATGTGTGGCGGGGACGGAGCGGCTCAAGCCATAATCACCGAGAACTGGAGTGTCACAGGCACAGCCATACTTTATCCTTGGAAAATCTGCCTGCCAGCACAGCCTTCCATTTAGGCCAAGGGAGGACAAGCGTCGAGGTTCCTCCAAGTGTGCCGCTTCCGAAAGGCAGCCACTGTGACTCTTCCATAACGTGCATTAGTGTGGGCTGATCCCAACGGCCAGGAGCGACCCATGCTGAGACCCGACCCCCTCCTCTGCACAGAAGCTCTCGACACCAAGCCTTTCGCCCGATCCTGCTGGGAAAATGTATTTTCTTTCTCGCTAGGAGGACTTTAATGGGCAAAGATCTTCCAAATGGCAGGCAGCCATCTGTCATCAGGATCAGCAGTCGGAGCACAAAGTGAAGTTTGGGGAATCGTAACACCGAAAAGGGCCCCTGGAAAAGAAGAGATGAGTCGGATGGGGGTGCTGCGGGCAGCCAAGAATATCCCAGCCCTATTGCCTCCTTGGGAATTTAGAACATTTTACCCACTATGCTTTGCCTTGAAAAACAATCTGTTTTGGAGCCCGGCATAACCTAAAGTGACTGTATATTATTAAGGATTTGACTTTGAACGCTCGCATTTGGTTTCCATTATATGATCATTAATATCCTCCGCTCCTTCCATTTGCTCGGCCTCATTCATGCGAGGTTCCCTGCTTTCCGGGTCCCTGGGCAATCACTCTCCACTGCAGCGGCCCCGTCCAGGGCCATCACTCTTTCCTACAATAGGAGCCGCCAGGTTGGCTTTAACCACGGCTCCAACCGTGTGCCCTGGATTGGAAAAGCAAGGAGGCTGACCACAATTCCTCCTTTGAGTCTCTCTTCCCTTCTCCCACTGGCCTCTCCCAAGGATTGCTTTTCACTCAGCATTCTAGAAGATCCTTCATGCATGTGAGACACTGCCATAGGTCTGGTCATCCAGCGGTGCAGCCCAAGGGTGGTCTGGAGGTTAATGCCGGGGCAAAGGCATGGTCGGTGGAAGAAGACCCCTTGAAGCACATGTCCTCCTTGGCCAGGCTTCTCATGACAGAGGTCTACCCTAAGGTACTCAGAACCCAGGTTCTTTCAAGATCAGGCCCCCAGGAACAGAGGCTTCAGCCAACTGTGTAGACCACATACAGGGTGACCCTCTGTCATAACCAGGAATAAGGCTGCAATCCTAGAGACACTTTTCTTGGAGTAAGATCCATTGAACACAATGGGGCTTACTTTTGAGTAGACATGGTTAAGATTGTGCTCCTCTAGCCCATGGACGGTAGGATACACAAGAAAAATTTAGGACATGAAAATATAAAAGCTAAAAATATGCATATATTGCTTTCACGGGTTTAATTTAAACTTTCTGCTGTATTACCTATTATTAAATTTTAAACTGTTACATATGATTTATTGCCGATAATACCTACAAGAAGGCTTACAAGGAAAGGGAGGTCAATGAAGATTTTTTTCCAAATCACAAGGCTAATAAAGAAGACATGTCCTGGAAAAAGAGGACATATGGTTTGACCATGCACAACCAGGGTTAGTACAGTAATCCAAGTTACTGTACAGTAACTTGCAATCCAAGTTAGTACAGTAGTTCTCAAGGTTAATAAAATCTGGGGAAGGAATCGGATTGGGGAAGCAAAAACAGGCACTGGGAGCAGTCAAGGATAGTGGGAAGAGCTGAAGGTCCTGCCTGACAGAGTACTGTCAACATAAGAACTACTGGAGACATTGGAGGCCAATGTTCAGGGGAATTAACAGGCTTAGGGTGCAATCCTAACCATGTCTACGCAAAAGTAAGCCCCATTGTGTTCAATGGAACTTACTCCCAGGAAAGTGTCTTTAGTATTGCAGCCTTGGATGCAGAAAGTGCGGTGGTCATGCAAGTGTGGAGTGGTGCATCTTACTGGGCACCGCACTGCTGTGGAACCTGTGGCTGATCCTATGACAGCAGGGGGAGCAATGCTCAAGCTCAGATTCCTGCCTCCTGTTCCCACCTCACTTACAGCACAATCCTAACCATGTTTACTCAAAAATAAGCCCCACTGTGTTCAATGGGTCTTGCTCCCAGGAAAGCGTCTTTAGGATTGCAGCCATAGTTGTTGGTGTTGGGAGGGCTGCAATGGGGTTGCCCCTGACTCTGGAATGCTCTCCCCCCCCCCCCAGCCAGCCCCAACACTGAGCATTTTCTGATGCACTGATGCACACTGATGCAACATGGGTCGCATCCCATCAAGGCGCTTAACAAGGCCTTAAGCGAGGTACCACTGTATTCATGTGCCTGGGCACACCTTTACCCCCACCCCAACCCATGCAACACCTCCTCCCCCATGCAACACCTCTGTGCAACACACCTGCACAGCACTCCCCATGCAACAATCCCCACTGCAACACCTCCTCCCCCCCAAGCAACACACCTTCTCTGTGCACCATCCTCCCTTAACTGGGGACACCCCTACTTGGCAGGTACAGGGTTTGAGGCTGGGTTTTATCAGTATTCAATGTCGCCTATAGGACAAAAATGTGTATAACCCTGTGTGTACCCGTCCCATTTGTGTACCGTTATTCCCATACCTGTATCTGAAATCAATAAATTATAGGAAAAAATACTGGACAAAAATGCATTGTACCACTTTACACCCCATTAAATTTCTGGATGGTGCTCACATCATGTAAAACCCCACACATCCACACTGAAGCCACCAGGGGAGATCAAGTGGGACTGTCAAGCCTTGTTGCCTTCAGCGTTCTCCACCACCATGTCCTTTGGGTCCGGCATCTGCCTTCTGCCTGAACGGGATCGTCAGTCGGCCAACGGAAGGCCCCGGAACACAAACGTGAGCAACTTGGTGGCGTAAGGTGAACGGTGCAGCTGAAATTAAATCGTGTTTAGATTCAGGAGGATGGAGTACTGAAAATATTTTCCTTTCGAGTTTTACAGTACAATTAGGAACTGTTTGAGGGCTCGATTCTCGTGGCTTCTAAGCCGGGGCTGTGGTTAACCGAGTGCTCAAGATACATCCCTTTCGGCTTCAGCCGGGGAAGGTCATCCCTGTTTAGCTGCGGAATTAGACCTTCCACTTCAGAGAGCTGCTTATCGTCGAATCTGCAATTTGCAGGGGTCTCCCGCAAAAGGAAATCTTTTATTAAGCATTTTATTTTCCTTTGCTGCAGGCAGGCAGACTAAATAAAGTCTAGGGTAGACTTTGCACTTCTTCGGCACGACGGCCGCATCCAAGAATCACAGACAATGCCGGGTTGCAAGAAAGAGAGAATCTGAAGAAAAACAAGCTTCTTAAAGCCCTCGTCAACTCCTCCTGCTGGATTCCTCAAAAGAATTTATTTCATTACTATAAGTGCTGTTGACTTAGTGTTCGTTTCAGCACTTGGATTCTTGGATAGCTTGAAGAAAACGCTGATCTCCAAGATAAATATATTATGCAAAGCACCAGCCTCATTCTTTCACTGATATGTGGTCGGCCTCCAACTGCACCCCCACAGAAAAGGGCTTCCTGAGTTGTGCGAGGGAAGGATGGGCCTCAGTTACCCTCGTGCAAGACAAGAGAGGGGCAGGCCGGGGACAAAAAGTCCACGTGCACACGCCGTGTCCTGCTGGGCTTCTGCAAGACAATATATTTCGATGGTGGGGATCAACCAAACAGGATGCCCCATTCCAGATTTTTGGCAACCGATAAAATTCCCCCATATATTTTGCCCAAGGAGGGGAAAAACGCGGAGTATTCCCTGTGGATGTCACTATTGGTGAATGTTGGTCCTGAGTCAAGCATCAGGCTGGCCACCAATGTCACCTCTACCGTTCTCCTACCATTAGGATCAATGAATAACCTGAGCAGGTTATGCCCCCCAGGTCATCTGTAAAAGGGGAATGGTCAGTCTAAGCACTCCCAACAGCCCAATCCTATAGGGGCTTTGATATGTTAGATCTAGTATAACTAGGAGGTGCCTGAAGAAAGTGTAGGAATACCCTTTCAAGTTATTCCCAGCAGACGGTTCTTCCATAAAACGAAGGTTGGACGCAAGACTCCATACTGTAGAGTTGAGGCAGATGTTTGAACTTGGTTTGCCAGAAAAATAAAAGCTGAATTTCCCTTCTCTTCATTCACTGAATCCATCTAAACTGTAGCCAAAGGCACCGTAATTCCCGTTTTATAGATATAGTATTTTTTATGATTAGATAGATGGCAAATGTTCAACATATAACATGTCTAACCACATTCAAAGGATGCCTTACTAGTAATGTGAGTGTGCTTGTGAAACCCAGGATAAGAGCACAGCCCAGACCTTGATGAATTCAGAGAGGAACCTCATGTTTCAAGCGGGCCACATCAGGAGTTTAGCAAGAGGGGTGCAAAGCACCAAGGACACGATCCGAACCTATTAGGCTGGCACCATTCACCCGATCCCCATTCACATGGTGGTGTGGAGAGGCCAGTGCATGTCTAAACCGCCCCCGCGCCCCCAGAGTGGCACAGAGGTGCCTTATGGCACTATCCCCAGACCCAGTGAGATATCCCCAGTGAAAACGGGGAAATGGTGAACTGCACTGGCCTAAGAGCACAATCCTAATCATGTCTACTCAGAAGTAAGCTCCACTGTGTTCAATGGATCTTACTCCCAGGAAAATGTATTTAGAATTGCAGCATAAATTGGTTTGGATTGCAACACCCCCAGGCCAGCAGGGGACTTTTGTCGGGACTTGTGCCAGCCTAAGCTGGGGTCTGGACCTTTGCAAGCAGATGTTCCAGTGGATGATATTGCCAAAGCATGGCAGAGAAGGGTCCTCACAGTAGACACGGGTTGGTGTGCAATGCTGAACGTAGATCACTTTTATGGCCACAGGAAGAGCTTCTGCTGTTTCAACATCAGAACATATGAGGAGGATCATCTGAAGGTGAACAGACCGCTTCAGATTCTATGGCTCTGAAAAGGAAAAAGTCCCCAGGGTGCCCTTCATCATCCTTGAGTGTTAAGGATACCATTGCCTGGTGGGAAGCAATTGACCATCAAGATGTCAGGGGCTGACTTCAAATATTTAGGCTTGGATTGTTAATTAGAGTCTGGCAAGACTGAAGACAGCGTTCGTTCGGTCGGCTGAAGTTGCAAATCTACTCACGGCAACATTCCTGGCCTCGCAGGGTGAGCTCGAACCGGAGCAGCCACGGCATGATCCAGGGGAGTGAAGGGAGGTGGACTTGGTGGAATAAGATCCAGGGAGGAAATCAAGGGTGGTCTGACACTATGATGGCCAGAAGGAAAGGACAGGAAAGGAAAGAAAAGATAGGAAAGGACAGAGAGGAATTGGTGGAAGGAAGCATTCATGGCAGGCAGGGAGAGTCTTGGAGGGGGGGGGGGAGCCTTGCTCTCCTGAGCACCACTACCAGCATCATCTGGGATGGTTCTAAATGGAAGGAGGAGCTGCCAGGTGGAAGTCGCAGATGGGGTGGGCAGCCACAGTCCAGGGTCAGCAAAGGTGTAGGTGACCCAGTGGTGGGCTTCAGGGGATTCTCACAGGTTCTATAGAACCCATTGCTAATGAGTGCCTGGTTCTGAGAACCGGTTACTAATGGGACAAAGAACCTGTTGTTAATTGAGGTTATTAGGAAATAGAACCTGTTGTTAATTTATTTGAATCCCACCACTGTGTAGGTCTCCAGCAGGGCCACTACATGGAAGGAGATCCTTCAGAGGCCCTGGGAAGCCTCCATTTTAGGTTTCTCATTCTGATCATCACTTGTTCCAATTAGGCCTGATGGAGTGGCGTGGAGTGGATAGCAGTCTGGTTCTGAAGCAGCTGCAATCAGAAGACCATCCAAGGGGTCTTTCACTACAGTCCTGGGCACACCTACATGGATGCTCCACTGTGTTCTATGGGGCTGACTCCCAGGACAATGTGCACTGGATTTCAGCCGTCAGACATTCAAATCTATGAGCAGATTGCTAGCACCCTCTATGCTTGGGGTGGTGGGTGAAAACCATGCATGCTGCTCTGGGATCTTTAGAATACATGGGACAAAGCTGCACCGTTCCATGTTGTGTTGATTTCTGTGTGTGGCTCAGTCAAATCCAGCTCTGGCACTTCTTTTTTTCTGTTGGGCCAAACAGGGCTTTCGTTCTCAGAGATAAAATAAGACGCTCTCCAGAATGTCTCGTTCTCAATCAGATCTGATTGTTTTCTTGGAACGGAGGCCCTTAGAGAGGAAAATGCTGGAGAAGCAAAACCGACGAGGGTGTTGAGGATGTGACATCCTTAAAGGGAGTGTGCACTTCCCAGAAGTGCGGGTCGGCAGCAACACACTGGGGCAATCAGACAGTGGCTCCCCCCCATAGAACGGCCTGGAGGGAGCACACAGCGGTGGGAACGTCAGGCCTTGAGGTGCAATTGCAGCCTGGAATGAGAACGAGCTGCTTCAGGCGGCAGCAGCACCATAGCTCCTGGATGGTCCCCTGGAACTTCACCTCGCCTTCACCCCAGCTGCCTTTAATTGCTGCTTCTGAACACCAGCCAGGCCTTCACTTTGGCTGAGCCCCTCCCTCCTCGTTCTATAGACGTACACGTGACTCGCTAACCCTTTGCACTTGTACGGCCTCAAAGGGATTTCTGGAGCAGCTGGTGGATTAATATGCAGAGGAATCTGTGGCCACCCAGGAATGGCATGGTTCTCATTAACACACCAGGCACCCCCATGTGCAGCAACACTCCAAGGAACCCACTGTGTCACATGCCCAAGTACCAACACTGGGTCAGGTTGCTTGCCGGGGGTGAGATTGGCCCTGGGCAGGCATCGTTCTCACCAACCTACCTGTTCAGGAGTGGCAAGTGAGGAAGGAACACCTTCTTCCTCTTCTAAAGAGGCAGATCAAAGAAATCTTCCCCCATCAAAGAAGTCAGTGAAATCTTCCCCCATCAGCGATGCTGAATTTTGTCCCCTGTCCGACATGCCTCTGTTAGGCCAAGTGCTGACACAAACCCTGGTCTCCCCAATCCACGCCCCAAACCACCTGAGTGGCCCAAGTTGCACCAGAAGATGAAGATCAGGTGAAGCATGACGGTGACCCACCTGTGAGCATCAAGGAATGAAGGGTGGTGGTTGCAAAGAGCCAGCAGCAGCATCTCAGCGATAGGTCTTTCCAGGCAGATTTATTGATGCTTACTAGCCGGGGTAGTGATTCACCTCCTTAGTCTGGATCTAGCCCAGTGGTACTCAAAGAGGGGGGTCTGGACCCACTTGGAGGGGTGGCGAGAGGGTGGGAATCTGGCAGTGGGCTTTCCTGGGAGTAAGTTTCATGGGATTCCAGGCTGAAAAGCCTGAGTAGCAACTGCTCTCGCCCATCACCCGCCTTGCAGGGATCAGAGGACATCATGAGATCAGATGGGGTTTCATCTGCTGGACAACTGGAGACTTCTCAGCCCAAATCCCAGTCAGAACAAGCAGGTCAAGCTACATTTTGGAAGATGTCAGTAAAAACAGCAAAAAATATTTTGAAAATTAAAATAAAACATTTTAAATAAAAATGAAAATAAAGTTTTTTACATTAAAATTATTTTCAATAAAAATAAGTGTATGTGTTTGTGTGCTGATATATTTTAAATTTTAAACTATTTTAATTGAGGTGCATCTGGGGCTTTGCAGTGGGGCAGGGCTGTCCGGACTGTGAACTTGAGGTCTTCTGGACCTTGAACAATAGAGTGGAAGAGAGAAGTTCAGCAGGTGCAGCTTGTGGTCTATGAGAGCAGCACCTGTTGAAACGCCCTCTACAGGCAGCCCCTCTCTGGGCATGTCAGTGTGGGTGTGGCCATGCAGATGAGGAGGTGTGGCTATGAAGACAAAGACTGGGGTATATGGGTGGGGCTATGCAAATGAAGAGGTGTGGCTATGCAGATGAGGAGTTGTGGCTATGAAGACTAAGCCTGGGATATGAGGGTGGGGCTATGCAAATGAAGAGGCAGGGCTATGCTGATGAGCAGGTGGGGCTGCACAAAGAGGAGCAGGCTTAGTCATTAGATGGGGATTCCTGGACACAGATTCCACAGAGATCTCTCCCTATCAGAAAATATGAGGATGGGGGGTTGCAGTGGAGGACGTGCGGCAGATGTGGGCTGATATCTCCACTGAAAACCAAAGGGAAGGTGGGAAAGAGGCCGGGCTCTGGTTCTGTTGGCCCTCACCTGAGTGAGTCTCCCCTGGGAACTGCTCCTTGGTTTCCTCTTCCCTTTGCCATTTTATTGTAGGTGAAGTTGGTGGTTGTGGAAGTATTATTTTTATTGCATGTGTGGAAAGAATGAGCCTGAAGTGAGCCTTTGTTTTGGTGTCATGACAGCTTTATCGGCCTGCAGTCTCTCCTCTGAGAGCTCCCAAGGGCTCTCCTGCTCAGCTCTGTTTGGCAGCCCTGTCCTCAACCACCAGATCACAGCTGGTGCTACTTTTGCTGGATCAGAAACAGTGGTGGCTGGAAGAGCAAGCTAAGCTTGCACAGAGTAGCCTTAGCCCATAACCAAAAAAGAGGCTACAAGTACCCAAAGTGTAGGACATACCAAAATAAAGATAAAAATAGAGAAGATGAATTGCTTTCATCTAATAAATTTAAACACGGTATTACATGAATCCCCACAGGTTGTCCTGCTAGTCATGAAAGGCACTTCTACCCCACTGCTGGGGGGGGGGGCGGTTTAGGTGAGTGCACAGGGTCACACCAGCCCCTTCACACCACCACCAGAAGATACGCCAGGTGAGTTATGCCCGCCTAAATAAGCGAGGGTTGCACCCATGGGCACCCTGGGCTTGAACTAAAACAGACAGGCCTGCATAATTTGCATTGCACCCAGTACTTTAATGGGACTCAAAGTGGGGATCGGAATCCTCTTGGGAAGGGAGCAATTTTATTTCAGGAAGGTCATGAAAAGCTGGGTGCTCCAATCTTTTAATCTTGTAATCTGGCACTGGGCACCACCATCTTGGAAAGGAGCACTCAGGCTGCAATTCATACTTTCCAGGGAGTAAGTCTCATTGAACATAATGGGACTTACATCTAAGTAGATGTGGAGGTGCTCCAGCTTCATAGTGATATCAGTTTCTGTTTGATGTCACTTCTAGCCATGACATCACTTTCAGGTTGATGACATCATTTCTGGAGATTCTGGACAGATTGTTGTTCTCAGAAGGAGGTGCTGGGCTGAAATGTTTGGGAACCGAGACCTACAGGGACTGGTTCCTCCATCTAGTTTCCGACACAAGTAGTGGTGTGATAGCCTGAGCCAGGTTGAAAGCCAGACTGAAATGTGACTGGATAATCCATTTCATGAACGCCATGAAATCAGTGCTCTCCTTGCCCTCAAACTGCTGCAGTCCCAAGTGACTCAGTTTCTCCATTAACCATAGGTGCGGTGCACACATGGGTCTCCTTCCAACTTGGAGCATAATCCAAACCACGTCTTCTCAAAAGTAAGCCCGGTTGTGTTCTTACTCCCAGGAAAGTGTCTTTAGGTTTGCAGCCATAACTGCCTTTTGACATCCAGTGCATGGGAGTGCAATGTCAAAGGAGGTGCGTGTTGGTACACAGGAGTACTGCAGGTCAAGAAGTGTGCCCTGATTTTACTTGGAGGAGGATGACTGGGAGGAAGGCTTTCTTCACTGCCATCCAGTAGGTCTTGCATCCATTTTGGAAGCAGGTGAATTGCTGGCTCCCGCTTGGCAAGAAGGCCACTTTCAAGACTGGTGACCAGCCGCCGATCAAGGGTAACACCCCCTCCCCACTCCAGAGGAGCCTGCAGGCTGTTTGTAGCACTTGCAGCTCCTGAACGCCTTTCCAGTGGCTTTTCCGAGAAGGCCGCCGGCAACGTTGCCGTCTAAAATTACCTCCCCTACAAGGCCTGCCTTAAGGAGACCACAATGCTTTCTTAGAATATTGCTCCTTTGCTCTGTGTTTTTTGGGAGGCCGGGAAGGAAGTTTGTCAAACCGATGATTAAGTGTCACCTCCTTGTTCTTTTATGAATGGGAGGCCTCCACCCAGGCGTGAAGCCGAGCCAACTCACGCAGCAGGCGTCCCCCCATGGCCTGCCCCGTGGCTCCAAACCATTTTCCCCTTTCTCTTGTGCCGCCAAACCCAGGGTCGTAAAGGAAGTCCAAGCTGGGGAGAGAGAGAGAGAGAGAGAGAGAGAGAGAGAGAGAGAGAGAGAGAACACTGCAGGTTGACCCCCCAACGAGACCTTGGAAGGGAAGCTTGTAGCAGAAGAACCAGGCATGGACAACTAACGGGAAAGAGGGGTGGACTTCCTTACCCACTTTGGGCAACCTCATTTTTGGGCAACATTACCGGCAAGATTTTTGGCAACCAGTCCTCAGATTTTAAAGTTTCTCCCAGTGAAATATTTATGGAGTATAATACTCTGTTAAGATACCCATCATTGGATTGGAACAGTATTTTCAGAGTAGAAAAGGAAATTCAGCAAGCGCTTAAATGAAATGGATAAAGAAGATCAGGAACCATTGCACGACCTGCATCAGCTGTGGCTTCCTGGATTTAGTCACAGAGAAGCACCACTGCAGCATCAAGGATACGCTGAATGTTTGGATGAGCCGTTGAAGATGTTCCAGGAGCAAATCTGTCGTCTGATTCAGTTTTTGTAAGGCAGAAAGGAGTGCAAAGGACTGTAGATCAGGTGATGGATCCTGTCTTGGCCATGGCTGGGGTCATCTATGACTTCATCTTGCTAATTCTGCAGTAGTAACCTGGAGAGACAGAATCCCAAACAGGACCTGATCACCAATGATAGTGATGATAGGAAGGCATCCACAACAGTTGAGTCAATGGACGTCAAGTGAGTTGGCTTCTGAGGAGTTTGGGTCATGTACAGTCATGCTGATGCCAACTCAGAGCAAGGCAAGGGAGTATAAGGGTATAAGAGTATAATTTTACAAGGAGTGCAGAAGAGCAGTGGCATAGCTTGAGGGGGTGCAAAGCACTCAGTTTTGCAGGGAGCCTTGCTACAGCATCCAAGAGGCCCCTTTCCCTCCCCTTCAAAGCCATTCCGGGTGGAGAGCAAAACAGAAGCAAATGCAGGATGGACCACTAGGCAGTCACAGTAAATGCCTCTGATTTGCTCCCCAGTCCAAAGAGGAGTGGTGTGGTGAGGCTCCCTGAGATCTCTGCACCCCTCTCTAGCTATGCCCCTGCAGAATAATCACCCCCAAAAGGGAGGAGATTTTGGCACCATGCAAGGGATCAGTGAAGAGCGAGCAGGGAAGCCAACACCTAATATTGTGAGATTTGTGACATGATTCCATAGCATGTTTTGTCTCCCCTCCACTCGTTGCTCAAACTCACACCCCATAAATATTGAGCTGAGCAGATCCATCATTAAAACTTCATTTCTGAAAGTTTCCATGTGACAAGAACTGTCACTGGGTGACGAAGGGTGCGGATGTACCACTGCTGCCCTCTACTGCCTCGCTCTCTGAACTGATGTGCTGGAGGAAGGTCAGGAAGAGTCTTCCTCAGTGGGGTTTTTTTCCCAGTCACCCTGGAGGTAATAGGAGCTGGGACTGGCCCTGATCCTTGTGGCACTCAGTATTGTGTGGAGTTGAGGGCCTCCTGCTTCCTGATTCCCCCCAACTTGGTGTTGATTCTGGTTCTTTGGTTCTAGTTCAAGCAACATTTAATCAACCCCCTTCCAGTAAGCTTGGGATATTTTGGTTTCTTGGGGACCGAAATGCATCCAATACTTTTAATACTGTATCATTTTTGGATTCAAAACATGTTTAGACTGACTTGATTTTTTAAAAAATTAAATAACATGTTTGGGTGTATCGCTAATCTGAAGTGGCACCTCATGTAACAAGTTTAATTCGTTCTGGACTCATGTCTGTTAAGTGAAACACTCTTTACGTGAAGCGGATTTTCCCATAGGAAATCATGGAAACTCAGACGATTGGTTCCACAACCCAAAAAATATTCATATAAAAATATGAACTGGATGTGAAGATGATGACAAAACACTGGAATTGAATTCAAAACATGCATTCAACGTGCAGGATCCTATGAAGTCTACTTAGGCTGCAATCCTAAAGACACTTTCCTGGGAGTAAGCCCCATTGAACACAATGGGTAGACGTGGCTAGGAGGCTGCAATCAAAGATACTTCCCTGGGAGGCTTACCTGGGCTGCTGCTGGAGGTTCAAAGTGGTTGGGGGAAGTTAGTGGCAGCAGCGCAGGCTGGCAGTCCTCTTAAAGAGCCTCCGCGTGTAGCGTCAGAGCTGCATAGCATGCGTGCCCATAGCATGCTCGCTTGTTAAGTGAAGCAGAACTTGTTATGTGAAGCAAGCATGGAGCGTCAGGGCTGCCTAGCACGTGTGCCAGAGGGGTTTGCTTGTTACATGAAGCAGGATTCCTTGGAAATTTAGACTTGTTACTTGGAACGTACTTTACATGTGGTGCTTGTTATGTGAGGCGCAGCTGTATCTTGCAATCTTCCCTAAGATAAATGTTTGATTTCCTTTTAGAAAAGTATCAAGAACTGAACAGTGACAATATTACATTTTGTCGATTAACGTATGTTTAAAAATGTATCACAAAATGAAATTTCAAAACCGAGAATGTTGTTGTTTTTAGATTTTGACAGCATGTAACATCTTGTGCCCACACAGTTGAAATACAACTGTGTCCATTTGTAATATAAAGTAACACATAGAACTAGACCTTGTGGGGGAGGAAAGGCGGGATATAAATTGATTAAATAAGATTAAATTGATTAAATAAAATAAGTCCAAGGGGTGTGCGTGTGCGTGTGGGTCTCCTGACATTTTGGCCAAGGCCAAAGGATCAAATATCTGGTGGCACAATGTTGAAGGCCAGAAAAATTTTTAAATACAAAATTTCAATAAATACATTAGAAATGGAACTTGGATTAATGAACAAATGGGCTCAAATTTCCAGGATTTCTGCAAACACCAACACACAGCCCGGGGAAAATAGCAGACACCTAAATGGACCCCCATTTCTTCACCCCGCTATCACAGCTCCAGTTGTGCTTGGTCAGGGAGGGTAGTTCAGAGGCTCTTAGAGGACTAGAGGGTGGCTGGTTAGAGGCTTGCTGTGGACCACATCTGGCCCCCAGGTCAGGGTTTGGAGACCCCCTTGACCAGTGATTTTCAACCAGTGTGCCACGGTGCGCTGGTGTGCTGTGGATAGTCCTTAGGTATGCTGCGGGGCATTTATTAATAGGAAAACTTGGGGATTTGAACAGTATGGTGTGCCATGTCAATGGAAAAAACAACTGAAGGTGTGCCATGAGATGGAAAAGGTTGAAAATCATTGCACTAGACTGATCAACCAAGAGTTTAAGCAATCATTACACTTGTCATCTCCAGGCTAGATTATGGCTCCTGGAAAGAGCAGTTTAGCAGATGACTCCAATGGAGAAGGACAAGAAAGCAGAACTAAATTTGGATCTGGAAAACTTCAGAAGGAACTGATTTATTGCCCCCAACAGGAAATAATGTCATTCCCAACTCAAGCCAATGCAAGCTTTAAAAAGAAGCTCATTTTCATGGTTTATCCCCCCCCACTCACCCCCCCCCCCCCGGGAAAAAGGAATGCAAAGGAATTTTTATTCTTGGTTTCCATGATGTAGGAGGGTTGGAAATAGGAAGCATCCATACTGGAAATCCACACTGGCTACTCCAAGGCAGTTTTAGGATCTGGATCTCAATATCCTGTTTAAGGGACAGGACCTCTTAAAAGGGGGGAGAAGGTGAAAGAACACCCTACACCCACAAAGTACTCCTTCACCTAGACTAGAGGGTTCCCGTTTGCATGTTCTCTGTTTCCCGTAGTTTTCCAGGGGACACCCTTCCCAAACCCCCATTGAATGTAAAGAAGCGCCGGAGCTTCATTACACAAAGGGAGGCGCAGGGGTGAGTCCTTCTGTTCTGCTCAGTTTTTAATCAGGTTGAAAATCATTCAGGGGGCTTTTGAAGTTTGCCTCTCCTCAGAGGCAAAACTGTCACGAGCCGGTGAAACTTGTTCCCGAGACGGGCTTGGGAGAATTTTGCCAGCATCTCAAACTCCCAATTTTTCAAAAATATTATTTTCTTTATAATGTCAGCTTGTTATTAAATTACTGCTTGGGATTCACCCCCCTCCCCAATTTTGGCAGTTGTAACTTATCAGGCATATGGAGTGTCAGTGAATGGTAATATGGAGATGCTCTGATACCCAAAGAAGTCCCAAATAAAGCCTCTGCCCTGCCCTCTTCTCCAGGTCTACTGAAGTCCTGCCCTTAATCCTGCCCTTCCTTCCCTTTCCTGCGAGGAAGACCAGAGCAAGGGCTAACCCTGGAATGGCACTATTTTTGCATTTGACTACCAGCCATGTGGGATGGAGGGAGCGGGAATTGGACCATCCCAAGAACTTCTGGTCATATAATCCACCACCTGAAGTGAACCCATCACCTGAACCCATCACCTGCTTCATGGCAGGACCAGCCCTGGAAATACTAGAATCTAATGCGCCATCAAATCTAATGCTTAAAAATTTTTGAGATAATTTTTTTTACTGGTGATCGTAATCCACAGCTGCAAAGCAGTGCAAAATTTAATTTTATTGCATTTAATAGGTTATATGGTAATAATATAACAATGAGTTTATGGTATAGAATTGGTATGGAATTAGGTATGATATTGCACTACTTTATACAACAATGGGTTTATGGTGGCAATTCTAAAGACACTTTCTGGTGAGTAAGACCTACTGAACACAATGGGGCTTACTTTTGAGTAGACATGGTTAGGATTGTGCTTTTACTGGGAGTTGGATTCCCGTGAAGGTTACTTGGGGAGAGATGCTAATTGGGGCAAAAATCATAAAGAAGTTTGTGGCACATTAAAGATGAAGTATTAAGGGAGATGCTTCCAAGGCCTGAAGACCACTTTCTCAGAGGTAAGAGCTGGTGGATATAAATTTATTTGGATATATAATTGGATATAATATGACTTGGTTATAATTATAACTTGACATAATGCATCAGCTGTTTTATTTTTTTCTTGCTGAAGATGCATCTGAAGGTCTGAAGATGTTGAAAGAGGCTCAAGCCAGTGAGTTGTTTGGCGACTTCCTTTGTGGATGAACGAGGACAAACCAGGCCTTGATGTGGGTCATTCAGGGAACGTGTTTTCAGCCACCAGTTACAAAAGGAGAGTCTCCATCACTTGGCACGTGGCGTTGAGCGGCAGCTGGAGAACAGGGCGAGTGACGAACTTCTGCGCGGCCCACAGAAACAGCCACAAATCAGGGAATGACACACACGTTCCCCGTAGGAAGCAATCCAGGGAAAAAGTCAACAACAATCCTTGTAACCCAAACAAGGGGGAAGCTCACACAGCAACCAGAGGGCAGGAGTGCTCAGCAGTTCAAGGGCTGTCCAGAGGGCGCAAGGAGGGAGTGACATCCATGCGCAAAGGATGCATGAAGTCTGGCATTGCAATTACACCCACGGGTGCTGCTGGCCGGCTGGTGGGGAACGCGGAGGAGGGTGGATTCCCTTCAGGAGCAGGATGAAGACTTCTACTCTGCGGAAGGCCCACGCTGCAAACAGCAGCCGGTTCTGTCACTCAGTGGCACCCTTTGGGCAACACCAGAGCACTCTTTGCAGGCAGAGGTTTCCTGGTCCACTCTGCAGAATCTCCTTTGAAAGACATTCATGACAGTGGGTGATGCTGCTGCTCTGAGTAGACCAGTAGTGGTTCCCAAACATTTTGGACTCGCTGCTCCCTTGACCTCCAGGGAGCCACAGCCAGGGTGACCAGATGACTAAACCTCAAAAGGAGGACAGGTCTTGGATTTCTCTCAGCCTGACCTTTCTGGCAGACAATGGCATGTTTGCCTACACACGAGTAAAGCCACAATATCGGGCACTTTCATTTTCCCACAGAGATCGATGTATATTTTTTATTATTAGATTTTTCGTCCATAACTTTTGATAGGAAGAAGATAGTTCAAAACCAATTTTTGCATTGGATTCTGCTCTTCAATATGAATCCAACATGATGGGGTCCTACACAAATGAAGCCAAAATGGAGGACAGTGAAGTCCTTTTGGAGGACACTTGGACAGGAGGCTAAAAAAGAGGACAAATCTGGAATATTTCCAGTTATATGATCACCCTGGCCACAGCTCACCATTTGGGAACCACTGGAGTAGGCTTGATGGCAAACGTCACATGTTCATGTTGTTCACACAACATGGGAGGGTTGCTGGTAAAGCCCTGATGGGGCCATATTTGGTGCTGCTTTGGGTCTAAATGTATCTTCAAAGCACATCAAGTCAAAGCAGGTGCTGGAAGTTTCCTGGGTATTTAAAAGGGTGCGGATGGAGAAGTGTCAATGATGGCTCTTTGGCAGCTTTTCCATGTAGGACTGACCCTCAAATCCAAGAAGCCACTTCCTATCTGTGACAAGACAGAGCTAGTTCGACCCAAGAACCTACATTTTCCACATCCCGGTCACCTCTGGCCAACTCTTACGTCATGCATTATCAAAGCATACCTAACAATTGAGGGGATCTCTATTTGATGGACAACAGGAGAGACTTATCAATTTGATTCCTCAGAGAGACTTTGAGCACAATCCTGTCTACTCCAAAGTAAGCCCCATTGTGTTCAATGGGTCTTACACTCAGGAAAGTATCTTTAGGATTGCAGCCATTGTTCATTTGTTCCTTCCTTCCTTCCTTCCTTCCTTCATTCATTCATTCATTTATATCCTGCCTTTCTTCCTAAAGGAAGGATATCCAATGTGGTTAACAGCATTTAAACAACAGGATGAAATACATTTAAAAACTAGATAAAAACTGTAAAAAAACCAAACAGTAAAATGCAATTAAAACTATATAAAAACAATTAAAACCCAGGTAAAAAGACAGGCAGACAACAGTAAAGCAAACCTTAGGCTACAATCCAGAGTAACTACGGGACCTTTTACACCAACATAGTTACGGTGCCATCTACGGGAAACCTATGGGAAATGCATAGAGCAATCCAGAGTAAGTGCGTCTTACATCTTCAGATAGTTACTCTGGATTGTAGGGTTTAGTACCTAAGAAGAGCCTGCCTGAATAAACATATAAAGGTTAGGTGAACATCTAAGGCTGGGGTGTCCAACATGCGGCCCGGGGGCCACATGCGGCCCAGGACGAGGGTGGATGCAGCCTCCTGCAAAGCTGGCTACCACCATTGGAAAAAACTGGCGTTGTGGCAGCAGCCATTTTCAAGTTTCGCATGCTTCTCTGCGCACTGCCCTGGGCGGCCACCACAAAGCTGGTCTGGGCTGTCTGGCAGCTCCCCCTCCCTGCCTCCTGCCACTCAGAGCGCTTCAGGCCCCTGCAGACCTTGCAGTGCTCGCCCACCCACACCCCCCAAAAGCAGCCTCAGCCTCTATCCCAACTGCTGCCTGCTGCCCTTGAGACCTACTCAGAAGTAAGCCCCATTGAAGTCAATAAGGCTTATTCCCAAGTTGGAGAGCCCAATGATGCATAGGATGGGCTGTGATCCTCTCCAAGCTTAACCTTGAAGATATGCTGCAATCCTGAACACACTTTCCTGGGAGTAAGACCCACTGGGTAGCCCATCCAATGCATCATGCCTCCTCAGAAGGAAGCCCCATTAAAGTCAATGAGGCTTATTCCCAAGTTGCAGTCTGAGAGCAACTTGCATGGCTACTCAGCAGAAAACCCCATGATAATCAATGAGACTTAGGGCACAATCCAGAGTAAGTTCAGCCTGCTCTGCCCTAACTGCTCTCTCCTAACTATTCTGTATCCAGAGCAGAAAGTTATGCTGTATCCAGAGAGTCAGGAAGCCTGGGCTGCCCTAACTGCTCCAAAGCATGCTAAATAATTGACACATGGGGAGGACTTGCTCCTGAGGAGACCCCCTTCAGATCACACTGAACAGGGAACAGCTGTGGTGCCTACAGTGGTGACACAACTCTGCGCATCACCTGGTGCGGAAGTCGGTGCGTCACCCCTGGGATGCATGCACCCCCTACCTGGACTGCACAGTCGCCAAAGTTGGTGCCTGCGCAGTTGTTTATGAAGGAAAAGTACTTGCGCAGTACTTTTCTGAAGCCTTCGGCTTCAGAGGAGACTGTGCAGGTGTCCGAGTTGGTTCCTGTGCAGTACTCTTTCTGAAGCCATTCGGCTGCCGCTCTGCCTCCTGAGTGAGGCCAAATGGCCGTGCAGAGGCACAGACTTCCTCCACTCTAAGGAAGTCTCCTCTGTAGCTGTTCGGCATGCTCAGTGTGTTTCTGCACAGTGCACCTCAGTTCGGGCCAGCTCCGAGGATGAGTGGCAGCTTTTGGCTGATTCTCCGCCTTGGAGCAGGCCTGAATGGGTTCACTGATGCCCGGGGCCTGCCTGCCAAAGGACAGTCAAACTCCTCCGGCACATCACCCCATAGGGAGCGCATCACCCAATGCAGCTCACACCAGCCACACCAGTCTGGTGATGCCACTGGGTGCCTGCCTTATAAGGAGTCCCTGATGAGATGCCAGTCCATTCTACAGTGAATAAAGGGGCTTCTTGGAGTGGCCTGCTGTATCCTGAGGTTTGTGGGCAGCCGTAGTTTGTTCCATATCCTGAGTTTGAGAGGAAGGGGTTGCACCTAGGATGGCCAAGAACTCAGATTTTTGGTCAACACTGCCATTCTTACTCGGGCCTTATTATGGACCCCTATGGGTCTACTCATTACTATACCTGCTCCTGAGGTGGTATAACTCTGAGGGCTGGTAGAGGGCATTTCTGCCTTGGAAACAGGCTCTGGATACAGAGTAACTGCTCTGCCCTAGGCAATGCTAAACATGCCCTCAACTTGCCTCTCCTGAGCTGCTTAGGCTGCCCCAGTTAGGGCAGAGCAGGTCCACCTCTCTTAGGGCACCCTATCTTGCCTTGCTCTGCCCTAAGCCTCCTTCAGAGTAACTGGGCTGGAGCATCTTGCAGTTGCTCCAACCTACTGTTAGATAGGGCAACCTAAGGGCTCTTATGTGGACAGATTAGTTGCTCTGGATTGTGCTGTTAGTGCACTATCCTGTGTCTACTCAAAAGTAAGTTCCATTGTGTTCAATGGATCTTACTCCCAGGAAAGTGTCTTTAGGATTGCAGCCTTACTCCAAGGTTTAGCTTGGAGAGGATCACTGCCAGCCTATGCATCATGCTTACTCAGAAGTAAGCCCCATTAAAATAAATGAGACTTACTTCAATGTTTAAAAATGTAGGACAAAATATAGGACACCCTACATTTTGTCCTACTTTAAAAAAAGTTGTTAGTGTTTATGTGAGGCCCAAACCAACTCGTCTTCTTCCAAAGCGGCCCAGGGATGCTGAAAGTTGGACACCCCTGATCTGAAGGTTCACATAGATTTTCTCTGTGCCAATATGCCTTTCCTTTTTCATTGCATATTTGGCTAACGAGTAATTTTATTCTAAGCCCCCGAGTTCTTGCTAGACTGTTCAGTCCTAAACCTGTCTACTCAGAAGTCAGTCATATTGTATTCAATTAGATCTACTCCCAGCAAAGTGTGTTGAGGATTGCAGCCATAGAAAGTCAAGGCTAACCTCAGGATTTGCCTCTCTGGTGCAAGGACAAAACTATTCCAAACAGGACAACAATTTTGATTATCCCCCTGACCACCAAACTGGCTGTATCCCACATGCCCAGCGAGGACATCTGTCCTCTTTTTCCAGGATATGTCCCAAATTTTAGCCTTCTGTCCTAGAAAAAAACTTCTATGTCCTCCTTTTCCTAGTAAGCAGACAGCATGCAACCTTCTTGGAATCCTACATTTTGGGTATTTTTGTCCTCTTTTTTGGTCACCTGCACACGCGTGGATTGCTCTTCCAGCCATCACTGCTCTGGATGCAGCAAAAGAAGCAGCAGCGTGATCTGGAGGTCGAGCAGGGCTGCCAAACAGAGCTAAGCAGGGGACAGCCTGGATGGGAGACTGAAAGCTGATCAAGATGCTGAAAATAAACTCACCGGAAAGAAATTTTCCAGGGAAAGAAAATTGATTCCCCCTGAACAAGGACAGATAAAGAGGGTTAAATAAGCAAAACTAGAACAACAGGGCAAAGGGGAGGGGAAACCAAGGAGCAGTTCCCAGGAGAGACTCACTCAGGTCAGGGCCAGCAGAACCAGAGCCTGGCCTCTTTCCCACCTTCCCTTTGGTTTTCAGTGGAGATATCAACCCACGTCTGCTGCACGTCCTCCACTGCTGCCCCCCACCCTCACATTTCCGGATAGGGAGAGATCCCTGTGGAATCCCAGTCCAGGAATCCCACTCCAATGACTAAGCCTTCTCCTCTTTCTACAGCCCCACCTCCTCATCTGCATAGCCCCTCCTCTTCATTTGCATAGTCCCACCCTCCTACTCCAGTCTTTGTCTTCATAGCCACACCTCCTCATCTGCATGGCCACACCCACACTAACATGCCCAGAGAGGGGCTGCCTGTAGAGGGCGTTTCAACAGGTGCTGCTCTCATAGACCACAAGCTGCACCTGCTGAACTTCTCTCTTCCACTCAATTGTTCAAGATCCAGAAGACCTAAAGTTCACAGTCCGGACAGCCCTGCCCCACTGCAAAGCCCCAGACACACCTCAGTTAAAATAGTTTTAAAATTTAAAATATATCAGCACACAAACACATACACTTATTTTTATTGAAAATAATTTTAATGTGAAAAAGTTTATTTTCATTTTTATTTAAAATGTTTTATTTCAATTTTCAAAATATTTTTTGCTATGTTTACTGACATCTTCCAAACTGTAGCTTGACCTCCTTGATGTTTGACTTTTACGTGACTGGGATTTGGGCTGAGAAGTCTCCAGTTGTCCAGTAGATGAAACTCCATCTGATCTCATGATGTCCTCTGATCCCTGCAAGGCGGGTGATGGGCGAGAGCAGTTGCTACTCAGGCTTTTCAGCCTGGAATCCCATGAAACTTACTCCCAGGAAAGCCCACTGCCAGATTCCCACCCTCTCGCCACCCCTCCAAGTAGGTCCAGACCCCCTCTTTGAATACCCTTGGGCTAGATCCAGACTAAGGAGGTGAATCACTACCACGGCTAGTAAGCATCAGTAAATCTGCCTGGAAAGACCTATCGCTGAGATGCTGCTGCTGGCTCTTTGCAACCACCACCCTTCATTCCTTGATGCTCACAGGTGGGTCACCGCCATGCTTCACCTGATCTTCATCTTCTGGTGCAACTTGGGCCACTCAGGTGGTTTGGGGCGTGGATTGGGGAGACCAGGGTTTGTGTCAGCACTTGGCCTAACAGAGGCATGTCGGACAGGGGACAAAATTCAGCATCGCTGATGGGGGAAGATTTCACTGACTTCTTTGATGGGGGAAGATTTCTTTGATCTGCCTCTTTATGGCTTCAGAATCCTTGATGGCCTTATAGGCACCAATAAGTTTATCTGGCAGGTACTGCAAGGGTCTTAGGGCTTCACTGTTTTGGAAATTTTGATGAAAGCCAGTCGAAGGGGAAATTATTGAGAGCCCAATCCTATGCTGGTGTAGAAGCAAGTCCCACTGAAGTTGGCCACCAGCTTCAGAAGCTTTCAAAAGGGACTGGACCAATTCACTGAGGAGGACAGGTCTATTGGGGGCTGTTGGTCCTGCTTCAATGTCTTCCTTTTCCTTGTAAGCAGACAGCATGCAGCCTTCTTGGAATTAATAAATTATATGCAATAAATTACATGTAATTGTTTTAAATTTAATAATATATAAGAGAAAAGTCACTGACTCACTGACTTATCTCCGCCCTGCCAAAACCGGTGGGCCTAGAAGCGTGAAATTTGGGGTGGGTGTTCTTTCCGTGAAGGAAGGGCAACTTGTGGGGATACCTTAAATATAGTGTTTAAATTAAGCAGATGAAAGGAATTTATCTCTATTTTTAGCTTTATTTTGTTACTAGCGAAAGTGTACCCACGTTGCGGGAGTAAAATTCCCCCATATGCCATCACACCATGGCACATCAATCCCCCATGCACATTAATCTCCCATGCACAACATCCCCCCATGTGCAACATCCCCCATGTGCATCAGTGCCCCATGCTCATCATACCCCATGCACATCATGCCCCCATGTGCATCAAGCCCCATGTGCAACATCACCCATGCGCATCAACCCCTCATGCGCAACATCCCCCCATGTGCATCAACCCCCCATGCGCAACATGCGCCATGCACATCAACCCCCCATGCGCATAAACCCCGATGCGGATCAGTCCCCTATGCACAACTTTCCCCCATGTGCATCATCCCTCAATGGGCATCATCCCCCAATGAGCATCAACCCCCCCTGTGCAACATCTCCCATGCGCATCATCTCCCCACGCGCATCAACCAACCATGCACATCAAAGCCCCATGTGCAACATCCCCCATGCGCATCAGTCCCCCATGCACAACCTCCCCCATGCGCATCAAACCCCCATACGCATCAGTCCTCCATGCGCATCAACCCCCGAAGCACAACTATCCCCGAAGCACAACTCTCCCCCATGTGCAACATCCCCTCATGCGCATCATCTCCCCATGCACAACAACCCCCCTTGCGCAACACACACCATGCGCATGCGCATTAGTCCTTCATGTGCAACATCCTCTCATGTGCATCAACCCCCCCATGAGCATCAACCCCCCTTGAGCATTAACTCCCCAAGCGCAACAACCACAGGTGGGCTGCAGCCAGCTCTCAATGGTTCTGTAGAACCGGTTGTTAATTTTGGGACACCCTTAGCCAGTGGTTCTCAATCTTCCTAACGCCATGACCCCTTTATAAGTTCCTCACATTGTGGGGACCCCCAACCATAAATTTTTTCGTTGCTACTTTATAACTGTAATTTTGCTACTGTTATGTATCGTAATGTAAATATCCAATATGTAGGATGTATTTTCATTGTAACAAATGAAATGTATATTCTATGCACACACTGAACACAATGGGATTTATTTCAGAGTAGGCATGCATAGGATTGGGCCCTGAGGTTGTCAGTCAGCCCCAGTGCGCGCACAGCTACAGCTGGAGGTCTGGCAAGCCTGACCTGGCCCCCTGCACCAGGGGTCGTTAGGCGACCCCCAGGAAAGCTCTAGGCGACCCCCAAAGGGGTCCTGACCCCCACTTTGAGAAACGCTGCCCTTAGCGAACCCGTTAGCTATGAGGGGGCATTACCTTTGAATTGCATGCAACTGTGTTTGAATTTCTCTTAAAGAGTTTCTGGGTCTATCTTCCCAGAGGTGAAGATCCACTCCCTCCTCCTTCCTCCCCTTCTGAACCTCCCTCCCCTTCTGAGGGGGGCTCTCTCCCCCCCTTTCCCTCCCTAAGGTTTTTTTTAATTTTAAAATACCAATAGACTGTTCCCATTCCCATCATTCAGAGAAGGCACTGCAATCATTCCACAGCAGACTTAAACACAGCTGAGAAGGGAGGGTGTTTGGATCACTATATAAGTATCTCAAAGCTCAGTACTTTCAAGGGAGGGTGAGGAGCTTCTTTATGCTCTGAAGCTTTGGAAGAGGCTACTCAGGAAGCCTCTCCTTGCTAAACATCTTATTTTGATTAAAAGCCTTATTTCTAACAAGTGTTCAGAAGTTATTTCCTTGTGCTGTTTGCAAAGCATGATGGGTTTCTCATATGCAAATGAGGCAGGGAATGGTGTTTTTGTGGGCATTTTGGGTCAGGCACTTTGATAGCTTTACAAAGGGGTCATTGGGCGGGAATAGAGAAGCCTGAGCTGTTGAGAAAGTTCTGTGGGTGAGTAGGAGTGTAGGTGAGCATCTGAGTGTTGTGAGGATGAGATCCTCCAGGGCTTTTGGTGGGGGCCATGCCTGCCTGCCTGCTCCCAGGGTGCCTTTGCAGCCCAGTACTAGGCATGGAGAACTACTCAGTTCTACCCAGTACTACTCAGGAGTAAGCCCCACTGTATAGTAGAGGACTGCAGTCTGTGGCCACAATCCTAGCCACACTTTCCTGGGAGCAATTCCCATTGACTATCATGGGATTTCCTTCTGAGTAGCATAGGATTATGATTTGAGGCTACTTTCCCATCCACACTTTCCTGAGAGTCAGCCCACTGACTATCTTGGAACTCTCCCTCCAGCCCTTTTCCTCCAGCCCTGTCTTCTTTCCTGAGAGTAAGCCCACTGTCTATAATGGGACTTTCTTCTGAGTAGACATGGTTAGGACTGGGCTCTGAGGCTGCAATCCTATCCACACTTATCTGGGAGTAAGCCCCACTGACTAGAATGAGACTTACTTCTAAGTAAGCCTGCATAGGATTGGTCTGTAAGGCTAAAATTCTGACCACACAGTCCTGGGAGTAAGCTCCATTGACTTGAACGGTACTTACTTCTGAGTAGACACGGTTAGGATTGGGCTCGGGCTGCAATCCTATCCACACTGTAGTCCTTTTGCCCCGCCCCCCAGAGATCTCCCCACCCATTCTGCCCTTCTGAGAAATCTCTCCACCTGAGATTGTGGGGAGGCAGTACGGGGGGCACCTGAAGAAATAGCCCCAGTTTCCATCCTGCCCCCCACCCCCCAGGAGCCCAGTCCTCTG
Source organism: Cryptoblepharus egeriae (assembly GCA_030015325.1). Classification (NCBI taxonomy): domain Eukaryota; kingdom Metazoa; phylum Chordata; class Lepidosauria; order Squamata; family Scincidae; genus Cryptoblepharus; species Cryptoblepharus egeriae. The sequence goes on from JAREYC010000007.1 coordinate 919,610, forward strand.
CCTACTCTGAAGTAAATCTTATTAAAGTCAGTAGGTTTTACTCCCCTGTGAGGATAGGAGTATAGCCTCAAAGCCCAATCATCTGTCTACTTGGAAGTAAGTTCCATTATAATAGTGAAGCTTACTCCCTGAAAGAGTGCATAGGATTGCAGCCAGAAGCTGGTTTCTAAGAGCTTGTAATCCTATGCCTGACTACTCAAAAATTAATCCCATTTCAATCTATGAAGCTTACTCCCAGGAAGGTGTGCAGAGGAGTGAAGCATTAGAGCCCAATCCTATTCTTGGCTACTCAGAAGTAAGTCCCATTAGAGTCTGTGGAGCTTACTTCCAGGAAAGTGAATAGGATTGGAGCCAGAGGCTGGTTACTAAGAGCTCAGTCCTTTGCTCGACTACTCAGAAGTCCTATTATATTCAATGGTGCTTACTTATAGGTAAATTTGGATGGTATTGCAGCAAGAGGCTGGGATTCTAAGAGCCCAAATCTTATGCATGACCATTCAGAAGTAAGTCCCATAATAGTCAATGAAGCTTACTTACAGGAAAGTGTGGACAGGATTGTAGCCTTAAGTAGTGGATTAGAGGCAAACCTCAAACTGCAGACAGGACACCACAGACTCTGGTCCTAAACTGTAGATCAGTGTTTCTCAACCAGTGGTATGAGCACCACCTGTGGAACTTGTGGTGTGTCTCCTGTATTAGGCACCTGGATGCAAGTGTCATATGTGCTCCCTGAGGCAGCTGGTGGGCTGCTGTGTGATTCAGGAGCTGGACTAGGTGGGTCTTTGGGGTGATCCAGTCGAGGCTTTTCTTATGCTTTTATGTTCTCATTTGTGTCACACGTTCCCCCTCAGAGCACAACAAGACATAATGCATAGGAATAAATTACACTGAACTCAGGGGCTTAATACTGATTAAGCGGTCACAAGTGATACAATTTTTTGGTAAACTAAGGGTTTAAATGGTCATTAGAACATAGAGAACCGGTAGTTAAAATACCCTGACCCTCCCCATCACTAGCAACAACCCTCCCCCATGCACAAAACCCTCCATGTGCATTATTCCCCCCATGTGCATCAACCCCCCTATGCGCATCAACCCCCCTGTGCGAATCAACCGCCCTGTGCTTTAATCTCCCTGTACATCAACCCCCATGCGCAACATCCCCATGCGCATCAATCCCCCATGCGCAACATCCCCATGCGCATCAATCCCCCATGCACATCAGTACCCCATGCGCTGCAGCACCCCCTGCACATCAACACCTCATGTGCATCATTCCCCATGTGCAACATCTCCCATGTGCACCAAACCACCATGCGCACCGTCCCCCAGGCACAACGTCCCCCATGTGCATCACCCCCATGCGCAGCATCCTCCCCAGTGCAACCTCTTCCTCTGAACAATATCCCCCCGCCCAGTGCACCAGGCACTGAGCACCCAATTGGCTGGATGTTGGTCAGTCTACCATGTTAAGTATGGCACAAAACAGGATGCACCCCTTTTCAGCCCTTTAGGAATAAATTTCTCCACATGGGTTCTTGGTGGGTGTTCAGGTGACAGAAGGAACTCCGTGAATTTCATGCTTCTGGGTCTGGGGGTTGGGGCGGAATGTTGATGAGTCATCAATTCTCCAATGCAAAGTATAGGGAGGAAAACGCGTTGCGCCCCTTTTCACCCCCTTCCAATTGGAATTTCAGAAAACCAGTTCTTAGTGCACCCCTCAGTCACGGAAGGAACACCCTCCCCAAATTTCACTAGGTCCAGTGGTTTTGGCAGGGTGTTGATGAGTCAGTCAGTGACTTTTCTCTTTTATATATATAAATGTCCTACATTTTCTTGTGTGTCCTACATTTTGGATAGTTTTATCCTTGTCCTCTTTTTTTTTTTTTTTTGTTATGGAGGCAGGACACCCTGAGCAAGCTTGGATTTTTCTTAAACCGGCAGCAGGTGTGATCTGGAGGCTGATCCTCCGTCAGTCTTGAAAGACTATGGTATCATGCTCACTGCATACGCTGCATGCGAAGCATGAAAGCCTGGGTTAGATTGATATGGAGGAGAGGCTGTTCCCCAAGCAGCAAATCCCCCCTCTCCACACCACTGAATTAGTCCAATGGAAAGGCAGAGCCAATACGGTTGGATCCAGCTGCGTCGCAGAGCTGGGCTAAGGACAGGAGCTCACCCTGTCTTGTGGGGTGACTTACTGGATGAGAGACTGCAAGCTGATAAAGAAATCATCTAGAGATGAATTTTACAAAGAAATCTCCTTCTCTGACTATTGAGAAAATAATACTTGCAATGAGTAAAATGGCAATGAGGACCACAATACGACGGCAAAGGGCAGGGAAAGCCAAGGAGCAGTTCCCAGGAGCTTTTCACTCAGGTCAGGGCCAGCAGAACCAGAGCCCGGCCTCTTTCCCACCTTCCCTTTGGTTTTCGATGGGGATGTCAGCCCACGTCTGCCGCATGTCCTCCACTGCTGCCCCCCATCCTCACATTTTCTGATAGGGAGACATCCCTGTGGAATCCCAGTCCAGGAATCCCAATCCAATGACTAAGCCTGCTCCTCTTTCTGCAGCCCCACCTCCTCATCTGCATAGCCCTGCCTCTTCATTTGCACAGCCCCACCCTTATACCCCACTCTTTCTCTTCAAAGCCACACCTCTTTATCTGCATAGCCCCACCCCTTCATTTGCATAGCCCCACCCTCATACCCCAGTCTTTGTCTTCATGGCCACACCTCCTCATCTGCATAGCCACGCCCACATAATCCAGTCTGTCTTTATAGCCACACCTCCTCATCTGCATAGCCCCGCCTCTTGTTTCCTTCCCAAGAAGATCCCGATCCCCACTTTGAGTCCCACTAGAGTACTGGGTGCAATGCAAATTACACAGGCCTGTCTGTTTTAGTTCAAGCCCAGGGAGCCCACGGGTGCCACCCCCACTAAATTAGGTGGGCATAACTCACCTGGCGTGTCTTCTGGTGGTGGTGTGAAGAGGCTGGCATGGGGTAGAATTGCCTTTCACGACTGGCAGGGCAGCCTGTGGGGATACCTTTAATACAGAGTTTAAACGAAGCAGATAAAAGCAATTTACATAAAAGCAATTTAAATGAAGCAGATAAAAGCAATGGATCTCTATTTTATTATGTCCTACATTTTCTTGTGTGTCCTACACCTTGGGTAGTTTTGTCCTCTTTTTTGGCCACCCTGCACAAGCTTGGATTGCTTTTCCAGCCATCACTGCTTTCGATGCTGCAAAAGCAGGAGCGTGATTGAGCAGGGCTGCCAAATAGAGCTAAGCAGGGGACAGCCTGGAGGGGAGACTGCAAGCTGATAACACTAGTAAGGATGTCACCTCACAGAAAAATTTGCAAGGAAAAAAAATTTGACCCCCCTGGACAAGGACGAAACAAGACGCATAAACCAAGCAAAGAAAACAAGATGGCAAAGGGGAAGGGAAACCAAGGAGCAGTTCCCAGGGGAGATTCACTCAGGTGAGGGCCAACAGAACAAGAGCCCGGCCTCTTTCCCACCTTCCCTTTGGTTTTCAATGGAGATATCAGCCCACGTCTGCCACACGTCCTCCACGTCGTACCTGACTCAGGCTGCTCCCCCCGATGTCCCATGAGTTCCCTGGCAATGGAAGCCTATTCCAAACTTTGCCCCACTGGAGCTCAAGCTAGTCTCCTCGTCCCGCCTGTGAGTTCCCTTGCCATGGAAGCCTCTTCCAAACTTCCTCAGAGGTGCTCTTTATTCAAGACAGTGCTCTTTAAGCAAGTCAAAATTTCTGAGATTTTGCTCTTTATACAAAACACTCTTTATTCAAGACGCTCTTTATGCAAGGTGCCACTGTATCTGTATTTTCTTATGTCCTACATTTTGGGTGGTTTTGTCCTCTTTTTTGGCCACTCTGCACAAGCTTGGATTGCTCTTCCAGCCATCACTGCTTTTGATGCAGCAAAAGAAGCAGCAGGTGTGATTTGGAGACTGAGCAGGGCTGCCGAAGAAACACAGGTAGGGTTGAGCCTGGATGGGAGACGGCAGGTGATAAAGCCGCTGAGAGTCAACAGACAGAAAACAAATTTTGAACCCACAAAATATCATCCCTGGAAAAAAGAGGAAACAAACCCTATCAAGTATCACTCATAATAAGATGGCAAAGGGAAAGGGAAGCCAAAGAGCGGTTCCCAGGAGAGATTCACTCAGGTCAGGGCCAGCAGAACCAAAGCCTGGCCTCTTTCCCACCTTCCCTTTGGTTTTCAATGGAGATGTCAGCCCACGACTGCTGCACGTCCTCCACTACCACCCGGCATCCTCACATTTTCCGAATGGGAGAGTTCCCTGTGGAATCTGAGTCCAGGAATCCCAATCCAATGACTAAGTGTGCGCCTCTTTGTGCAGCCCCACCTCCTCATCTGCATAGCCCCGCCTCTTCATTTGCATAGCCCCACCCTCATATCCCAGTCTTTGTCATCTTAGCCACACCTCCTCATCTGCATGGCCACACCCACACTGACATGCCCAGAGAGGGGCTGCCTGTGGAGGGCATTTCAACAGGTGCTGCTCTCATGGACCACAAGCTGCACCTGCTGAACTTCTCTCTTCCACTCTGTTGTTCAAGGTCCAGAAGACCTCAAGTTCACAGTCCGGACAGCCCTGCCCCACTGCAAAGCCCCAGACACACCTCAATTAAAACAGTTTTAAAATTTAAAATATATCAGCACACAAACACATACACTTATTTTTATTGAAAATAATTTTAATGTAAAAAACTTTATTTACATTTTTATTTAAAATGTTTTATTTCAATTTTTTTTGCGATCTTTACTGAAATTTTCCAAATTTTAGCTTGACCTCTTTGTTGTTTGACTTTTGCATGACTGGGATTTGGGCTGAGAAGTCTCCAGTTGTCCAGTAGATGAAACCCCATCTGATCTCATGATGTCCTCATGATGTCCTGCAAGGCAGGTGATGGGCGAGAGCAGTTGCTACTCAGGCTTTTCAGCCTGGAATCCCATGAAACTTACTCCCAGGAAAGCCCAGTGCCAGATTCCCACCCTCTTGCCATCCCTCCAAGTAGGTCCAGACCCCCTCTTTGAATACCCTTGGGCAAGATCCAGACTAAGGAGGTGAATCACTACCACGGCTAGTAAGCATCAATAAATCTGCCTGGAAAGACCTATCGCTGAAATGAGCCTTCTGGCTCTTCTCCGCACCACCCTTCATTTCTTGATGCTCACAGGCACAGGGAAATTACTGAGAGCCCAATCCTATGCTGGTATAGAAGCAAGTCCCATTGAAGCTGGCCACCGGCTTTGGTAGCTTTCAAAAGGGATTGGACCAATTCATTGAGGAGGACAGGTCTATTGGGGGCTATTGGTCCTGCTGGTCCTACTGATCCTGCTGGCCATGGAAGCAGGTACGGTCTGGTGGTTGACCAAAAGGATGCTTAAAGAATTCTATGAAGAATTGATCCTCGTTGAATTTTGGATGGGAGACTTAAAGGTATCGTGAGATTGCAGAAGAGTTACTATTTACAGCTTGGCCAACCTGACATTTCTCCATCGGGAAGCTTGGAAGAGATACCCAGATTTCAGATGTGATGCTCACACCATGAAAGATTCCATCTGGAAGAGAAGGGTTCCCTCAGTTGTCACGCCTGGGCTATGTTGTGCCCCCCCAAACGACAGCAAATTGAGCAACGCCAGTGTCATTTTTGGATTCAGCACTCCCTCTAGCTATGCTACCCCCACCATATTGGTATACAAATCACCAAGCCAATTATTGACCGATATATGATTATATTAAAAAACTAGCAAAAAGCGTAGCTGCGTTGTGGGAGAAACATTTCCCTATACACAATCCCACCATGGCGCATCAACACCCCATGCACATCAACACCCCATGTGCATCAACACCCCATGTGTAACTTGCCCCCATGTGCAACTTTCCCCCATGTGCAACTTTCCCCATGAGTAACTTTCCCCATAAGCAACTGCCCCCGTGCGTAACATCCACCCATGCACAACATCCCCATGCGCAATTTCCCCCATGCGCATCAGTCTCCCATGCGCAACTTCCCCATTCGCAACTTCCCCCATGCGCATCAATTCCCCATGCGCATCATCCCCCATCCACAACTTTCCCCAATGCGCAACTTTCCCCATGTGCATCATTCCCCCATGCGCAACTTCCCCATACACAACTTCCCCCATGCGCATCAGTCCCCCATGCTCAACTTCCCCCATGCGCAACTTCCCCCATGCGCATCATCCCCCATGCGCAACTTTCCCCATGTGCAACTTCCCCTATGTGCATCAACCCCCATGCACAACTTTCCCCATGCGCAATGTTCCCCATGCGCAATGTCCCCCATGCGCAACTTTCCACATGCGCAACATCCCCCATGCGCAACTTCCCCCCATGCACAACTTCCCTCCCGCACAACTTCCCCCATACGCAACTCCCCCTCCACACACAACTTCCCCCTATGCGCAGCATCCTCACCAGCACAACCTCCTCCTCCAAACAACATCCCCCAGTGCACCAGGCACTGAGCACGAAATTGGCTGGATGTTGTTCAGTCTCCCATGTTAAGTATAGGACAGAAACACGTTGGCCCCTTTTCAGCCCCTGAAGGGTTAAATTTCTCCATGTGGGTTCTTGGTGGGTGTTCAGGTGACAGAAGGAACTCCCTCAGGGGTGGGCCCGACCTGGGCCAACAACTGGTTCTCTGGAAGTGGGTGGGGCCAGACAGGGGTCAGGGGCGGGGAGGGTGAGGGGCGGGGTGAAGAGCAGGGCAAGGGGTGGGCCCCAACCCCGGCGCACTGCGCATGCCCTAAAGTTGGCGCAGGCGCAGTGCTGTCCTGAAGCCAGTCGGTTGGTTGGTTTTCTGGCCCCCCCTAGCCACCGGATCGGTGGTGGGGGGGTCAGAACTAGGAAGTGGTTTGGGCAATCCGGTCCATACCGGCTTCAGCCTACCACTGATGTTACTCCCAGAATTCCATGCTTCCAGGCCCAGCAGTTGAGGCAGAATGTTGATGACTCATCAATTCTCCAATGCAAAGTATAGGGAGGAAAACGTGTTGCGCCCCTTTTCACCCCCTTCCGGTTGGAATTTCCGAAAACCGGTTCTTAGTGCACCCCTCTGTCACGGAAGGAACACCCACCCCAAATTTCACACTTCTAGGCCCACCGGTTTTGGCAGGGCGGTGATGAGAGTGTGAGTGCGTGAGTGAGTCAGTGACTTTTCTCTTTTATATATGTAGAAGATGGAAGGGCTAATGTTAACAGTGTATCTAAGAAAACACAGGAAGGGGAATGTCTGCTAATGAAGAATCGGGGTAACATTTTTGCAGTAGGGTATTGAGCAAGCACCAAGCCCATGCAATGGTCAAGAGAATAAGGTGGTTGCTCACCGCTAAGTCCTCTGAAAGCAATTATTTATTTGGAGGAATAAAATATAAAGAGAACAAAGGAGGTATCTCTGTTTTTTGTGTTGTTCCAACATCAAACATTTGGAACAAATGGATGGAAACTTTTATTAACCAAGAACTCCCTGGCTCCATATTCTGGATACTCACACATAATTGGAGCCCAATTCTTTGGGCCCAATTCTCTAGGGCTGTTATGCAGATGGACACACTTTCTTGTGGTGTAACATGCTTCTCTGTTGGGATGGGGTGGTGAGGGAGAAATGGGGTGGAGAAGATAGCATCTCAAGGCCAGAAAGGTGGCAGTATTGGTGGTAGTACCCCATTCCGCCTTCTAGAGTTCCTGGGTCCACTTGGACTTGATCCAGCTATATAGTAAACCCAGCAGGCAAGAAGCACTGACCTTTGGGCAAGGGAACAAGCATTGCCTCTGCGGAGGAGATCTGTGGGATCTGAAACTCCCCCATAAGATGGATCTGGTGTTGTGGCTTCATTGGGAAAGGAGGATTGAGGTTGGATTGGACTATACAGTTACTAAATAGTAACGGTCTGAAGCCTGTCAAGAGAGGTGTCTATCCATAAACAGAAGCACTGTCCATATCCCCCAGCACTAGTCAAACTTCCAGTTGGAGAAGAGTCTTTGGTGTACCTGAAGACCTCCTACTCATTGACCTCTGGGCAAGAAACCCTGCAGTGAAGTCAGATTGGACTCCAGGTGGATCAGTGAGAGTTTCCTCCGATTGTAGGCGACTGCTGTGACTTCTGCTGGCAGATCTTCCAGGGATCCTCTCCAAGAAGGAAGTGAAGTGTTTGAAAGAGCCGGCCAAAAATATTAAACCAAACTTTTTGGAACACCCAGAAATGGTCGAATGAGAGTTGGATCTGAGGTTCACATCAGGAATAAGGTTGTCCAGAGCAGTCGTCATTGCTTGCCCTTTCAAAAGGTGCCCTTTGCACCCCCTTTTTTTTGGGGGGGGGAGCCATTCTAGATTCACAGACCGTCTCACATCGCCCTGCCCCCTAAAATTGGATGAATGAGTGGACTTGGCTGCTGCTCTTCCCTGGCCTGAAGGAAGAAGGCCAAGGTGTAACTTTACTCAAGGTGCAAAGTTTGATTTTAATTTTAATGGTAACATTCTGCATACCTTAAAAATCTGGACGACACCTCGTAACTTAATGCTCAGCAGAACCTCCGCAGCTTCTTCCATTAAACTTCACGAAGCATCAGGTCTGGCACCGGGACAGGGCTTAATTGCAGGCCTCTGGTTTTTTGGCGGGTGTGAAGGTAGAAAGGGGAGGAAAGGGAGACTGGCTGGAATTATAACAGCACAGATATAATTTTGCCATTCCCTGCCCAGGAAGGAAGAGCCAGCGACTCCAAAGGACCTGCAGCAGAACCAACAGAGCCGACTGGACTCTGCAGGGAAGGAAGTGGGGGGTCCAACAAAAGCCGGAGCGGGATTCGAGCTGAATCATTCAGAGCCACACACAGAAAAAGAATATTCTGAAACTTTATAAACTGTGAACCCTTTAGTAAATTTTGATCTTTGATTTTCTACTAAACTGCTTTGGAAATTTTGGGTTGAAAAGCAGCCAAAAGATTTTATTAAATCTTAATAGTAATAATAGTACGACTACTAGTAATAATCTTGATAATAGTAGTAGTAATTGAGTAGAAAAGGGTATCTAACAGAGTTTGGCTGCAATCCTAAAGACACTTTCCTGGGAGTAAGTCCCATCGAACACAATGGGGCTGACTTTTAAGTAGACATGGTTAGGATTGTGGTTTTTGACCATGCCAAAATTGGGCTACCTCACTCCTACTGTATGTTGGCACAATGTCCAAGCACTGTCTGCCATTAAAGGGTGAAGGGCAGCGTTTCTCAAAGTGGGGGTCGGGACCCTTTTGGGGTTGCCTAGAGCTTTCCTGGGGGTCACCTAAAGACCCCTGGTGCAGGGGGCCAGGTCAGGCTTGCCAGAACTCCAGCTGTAGCTGCACACGCACTGGGGCTGACTGACAGCCTCAGGGCCCAATTCTATACATGCCTACTCGGAAATAAACCCCATTAAAGTCAGGGGGGCCTTTACTCCCATGCAAATGTGGATAGGATTGCAGCCTCAGAGCCCAATCCTATGCATGCCTACTCTGAAATAAATCCCATAGTGTTCAATGTGTGCACAGAACACACATTTCATTTGTAACAATGAAAATACATCCTGCATATCGGATATTTACGTTAACAATTCATAACAGTAGCAAAATTACAGTTATAAAGTAGCAACGAAAATAATTTTATGGTTGGGGGTCCCCACAACATGAGGAACTGATAAAGGGGTCACAGTGTTAGGAAGATTGAGAACCACTGGTGAAGGGGAACCAAGACTCCAGGCAGCTCCCTGCTGCAGTACCCCTTCCAAGGAACACCCCCAGTGTCCATGAACCTCCTGACACCATCCACAGTCCTGATGTCAGCACAATTTCAGGCTGACATTTTCCTTCCTTCTCCGTCATCTGTCACCATAATTGCCGCAAGAAATTCCAGTTGAAAAGAAGATTTGCAGGAAAGACTTTGAAAAGACTCTGCTCTGCAAGTCAAGGATGAGAATGATTGGAGGTCCTGCGGAGAGCCATATAATGTGCTTCTAGTGTATATTTGCATCCACTTTAAGACCACAGTCCTGGCTGCTCCTGAGAGTAGAGCAGGGCAGGCCTTCTGTGTTAAAGAGATGTGCAGCATCTGCCTTATGTATTTTATCCTTTTTTTAAAAAAATGTCATTTAATGTTCCCATTTCCCCAAAAATGATTTGCTAATTTATACTTTTTTCATACAGAATAGTTGGATTTGGGGAAAAATAAAGGTCAGAAACATCTTCATCCATTGGCTTAAAGACTTGCATGTAAGAGGATTGCTTGGGAGGATCTGAACCCAAGGCAGCATTTCCCCCTTCCCCCATCTTTCTCTAGCCATACTGGGTTTTATGTTTTGGAATCTATGTACTGGATTCTACTGGAGAGAGAAGAGGGGTTGGGTTGCCATGATCCTTTTCCACTTGCTGGGACCTGGCTGAGAGTTGGTGCCCTGCTGGGGAGGGTGGCAGACCACAGGATGGGAGGCTCTCCAGTTTGCCGGCCCTCTGTATGACCATTTTGTGTTGCTCCATGGCACGGCAGGCCCTGATTTCCTGTGGCAAATCGGTGATGAGGAGCCAGTGGAATTGCGAAACCGCACACACTCTAGGGGAGAACGAAGAGGGAAGGCCCTGGAGTGGTGTGCGACCACACTCCCCTGCGCTGGCACATTTCTGCTGTGAAAGCTCTCTGATCGCTCCCAGACTTCCAGAGCCTCCCACCCTGCTCCCCGCATTGACATCCCGCTGACCCCCTCTGCCCGGGCTTCTCACTTCCGCTCCTGTCAGTCTGCAGCTCTCCACGGGACGTTAATTGCAGGCCTCGTGCGCACCAGCTATTTTAAAGAATACACAATGGGGCTGCCCAATTTAAACACCAGGCCTCTTTTTCATCCCATACTGTAAACTAGCAAAATGTCTCCAAAGTGACTCACTCCTTTGTCTTCTAAACAGACCCCTGGCTGCGCTTCAGCACTGCGGCTACCCGGAGAGAAGGTCCTCGCGGGTTGCGAGAGCAACCGGAGCACTCAGGTAACCTTCCACAAACCCACGGAAAGCAATTGGGAAAGGCCTTTCTAGATCCTACTGAATTTATTTTATTCTACTCTTTTACCCACTCTTCAGTTTTACAACTTCTAAAGCAGTTTGCAATATTAAAAAACAAAAATAACAGGGATACTGGCCAGACTCAAGGTGCACCACATCAGATGAAAGAGACCAGTCCAGGAGCACACAGTTGGCCAAGATCCTGACCGAGGGGGCTGGAACGGAAGAGGGTTTTCTCCAGTCTTGCCAGTCCGAGGGGGAGAGGTAACATCGTGGCTGATTCACTGACTAGTTTTTTGGTTGGGGTAGTTTTAATTCGTTGGGACGGATAATTATTTCAAGCTGCTTGAATGTGTCTGTCACAGAAGGACAAGGTGTGGATGTCAAAAGGCGTAGTAAAATAAGGACATGCGATCCTCGCTTCGGCAGGGTGTCTTCTCAATTTGCTTACCGAAATCTGAGTCTTTCTAATGTGGGTGTATTTTCCTGACCTTTCCTAGGAAGGCCCCTGTTTTATTTGGATGAGAGGTGCAACCATGAAGGGGGGAAATGCTACTGCGGTGATGCAACTTGGAGGGGAAAACATCAGATGTTTGGTTTTGATGTGGCACTCCGTGTACTCAGAAATGAGTCTTCCATGGGGCACGTCAGGGTCTTGCCCTTCTTCTCTGTGGTTTTGCCGTGCCACGGAAGTGGTCGTAGCCCTGTCCGGCCTCCAGCCCTCCCTTTGCTTGGTGATTAACTCCATGGCGTTCTTCTGTTCAACATCATTTCCTGAGCCCGGGCCATGCCGGGCTACTCTTTCCCATCAGAGGAACTTCTCCAAACTCCTCAGTCTCCAGAGCCAACTTGTGTGTTTTTAATCATTGTCCTACATGGACAAACAAGGAGTTCTTGTGTGGGAATGAGCTCTGCTTCCTGACACATTCTTCTCCTAGCCCTCCCCAATAAATATCACCCTCTCTTTGACCACAGACTATTTACTTGTTACCCAGCAATGTCACTCGTCCTGGCACTCGACTCCCACAAGGGAGAGAGTTTCCATTTTGGAAGAGCCCTTCCAGGAGAACGATCCAAGGCACAGAAGGAGAGGAACAGGAAATGGAAGCAGGACTCCAGCACTTGGTGGTAGTACATTTCCACCCGGCGCCAAGAAGAGGAAAGATCAAGGCCCCGAGCCCGTTGAATTTATGTGTGAAATGCAAAAAATTCACTTGCAGGCAAGAACATTTGGGATCATAGACCAAAGTTTTCATCAAGTAGATTCCCCCCTTCTTTCATGATTTCGGTGCCGAGCTTGTTTCATAATGAAACACACATGCCTAGCAATGGAGCAAAGAGTCTCTGCAAATGGAGCGGGTTTGGGGAGAGATCAGCCTCTGACTACATTTGGGACATTTCAGAAAGAAAGAAAAGAAAGAAAGAAAGAAAGAAAGAAAGAAAGAAAGAAAGAAAGAAAGAAAGAAAGAAAGAAAGAAAGAAAGAAAGAAAGAAAGAAAGAAAGAAAGAAAGAAAGAAAGAAAGAAAGAAAGAAAGAAAGAAAGAAAGAAAGAAAGAAAGAAAGAAAGAAAGAAAGAAAGAAAGAAAGAAACCAACCAACCAACCAACCAACCAACCAACCAACCAACCAACCAACCAACCAACCAACCAACCAACCAACCAACCAACCAACCAACCAACCAACCAATTAAATTTTGTGCAAAAACAAAAGCAGATGAAATTTTCCAAAGTTCATGCAATGGTATACTCATGAGACACGCCACATTAAACACACTATAGGATTGTGTTCAGGAATAGACTATGATGATAAAAAGAAGAGTAATATCTGTGAAAATAATGAAAATGTCATCTTCATTAATTAAAAACAGAAATATTGCCCACTTCATTAGTTCCTAATGCAACAAACCCCAGGACTTCCATGCTAGGAGGGATGGGGTTTCTGGTATGACATTTCTGATATATTGGCATGTCCCAGGAAAAAAAATAGGATACAAAAGTACCTTGGTAATAAAAGTAAGAATAACCAAAGCACCTAAACCAGCCGGTCCCAAACATTTTAGCTCTGGAACCCAGTTTTTTAAATGTTATCCTCTTCTGGGACCCACCTAGGTTTAGCGGACTTTAAACAGAAAAAAGAGATCTAAAAGTAATATTTCATTCTGTCATTGGTTTGTTCATTCATAAATAATAAGTAAACGGAGCACCCTCCAACATTTATCTCCCTATATCTACACATGCTTGCAAACTTCAGGAGCTCACCTCCTTGCAAGGCAATTTGCAGAAATCTGAGGTCTTTGCAGTGTAATTAGCAATTTATTAATTGTGACTTGCAGGTAATTAGCAACCGTGTCAGATTTTGAGTTTGAGGCAACCTTCCTTTACCCTTTGGTGTCTCACCAAAAGGATGGATCGGGGGACTCTTTGGGCCCTTCCAGTTTTACGATCCTCTGGACAGCTGTATTGGGAGTGTCAGGCCTGGCTGCCTCCCAGCTCAGCACCGCCACTTTCCCATTTATTTTATGGAGCGTGAATAATTCAGCAAAGGCAGGACACAACGGCCGTCACATCACACCAATGCAAGTTGTGCCTGATAGATCAAGCATGCTAGACCAGCAAAAGTCATACACAAAAGAGGCACACTGATCCCAAAGCTGGTTCTGAAATGTGTGATATTGCTGAAGATACCAGCTCGGTGTGCGCCTGCGAATTCCTCCTCCTTAAGAGGGAGTGGAGCATCACTAAACGTTTGGTGGGTCACAAGGGGGAGTGGGACATCCCTTCCATGCATGGACTCCATTGGATCTCAGGGCTGCTGGAGATAAACATAGGGTTGCCATATGTCCCCAAAACAGGGACAATCCCAGTATTTTACATACTGGGAAATGGGACTGAGGATCCTCCTGTCCCAGTCTGTGGAAGAGAATTATGCAACCCCACATATACAGCTATTCCCATGTTGTCCCAGAGAAGTCAGTGGTTAGAATGGAACGAACGTATTTTCCAGCATATCCATGAGATCGGCCCATTATATCCTGCTGGGTCTGAGATTTGAAAAACATTTGCGCCTGCATCTTTTGAGCTATCTGGTGGAACGGACCCAGTTTAGTCCCAGTTGTCCCTTTAGGAACTGGGAAGCACACTCAACGCCACACATCCCTGCCGGCCAACGCCAGAATTTTTTTGTGGCTCCTCTCTGTTCTCATGCCACAGTTTCTCGTTAACGAGTGATTTATGTCCAGGAACTGGAGGAAGAGATTACTGCATGCATACATCAAGTAACCTCGATTAAAGGGAAAGAAAAATGAACCCATGTTAGCCACGAAAACCCTCGCTAAAGTAAATAGTCCTAATCGGGAGCAGCGAGGGGGTGTGGAGACTCGCCAAGGCCCACTGGCAGCACGCGGCAAAGCTATAGGATAACAGATGAAGTCATCTACCCTCAGCCCTTTGGGAGCGCCTGGATCACGCCAATCCCACTGATAGGAGGGCCCCAAAAGGTCTGGGGACATTATCTTTGCTGCTGCAATGATGTCTGCACAGCAATGGCATGGAGAGCCATTTCCTCCTGGAGCCATTTATTTATTTATTTATTTATTTATTTATTTATTTAGAGCACAATCCTAACCATGTTTACTCAGAAGTAAGCCCCTTTGTGTTCAATGGAACTTACTCCCACGAAAGTGACCTTAGGATTGCAGCCTTACTTACTTACTACTTACTAACCCTACAATCCAGAGTAACTACGGGAGCATGTAAGAGACATTACGTCTACCCGTAGATACTGCACCACCTAGTGAAAACCTATGGGAAATTCATATTGCAATCCAGAGCAAATTGTTCTTACAACGGAGCAAGGACTCCCCATAGTTACTTTGGATTGTGCCCTTACTTTCTTACGGTACTTACTATCACATCACACAGATATAAGTTGTACAAGTTGTGCCTGATAGATCAAGCAGGCTAGACAAGCAAAAGTAATACACAAAAGAGGCACACGGATCCTGAAACTGGTTCTGAAATGTGTGACGTTGCTGAAGACAATCCTCTTTTGGGACCCAGCTGGGTTTATCAGTAATATTTCATTCTTTCATTGGTTCCTTCATTTGTTTATTTATTCTTCGTGCATTAGCATCCATCAGTCTCGAAAGACTATGGTATTGTGCACTACACTGTATGCGATGCACAAACGCCTGGGTAGATTGATATGGAGGATAGGCTGTGACCCAAGCAGCAAATCCCACCCCCTCCACGCCACTGAATTAGTCCAATGGAAAGGCAGAGCCAATACAATTGGTTCCAGCTGCGTCGCAGAGCTGGGCTAAGGACAGGAGCTCACCCCGTCTTGTGGGGCCGACCCGGGTCTCGAACCCTGGCCTGCTGGTTAACAGGCACAGTGTCTTAACTGCTTGCGCCACCCACAGTCCTTTTTCATTCATTCATTCATTCATTCATTCATTCATTCCCTCCCTTCCTTCCTTCCTTCCTTCCTTCCTTCCTTCCTTCCTTCCTTCCTTCCTTCCTTCCTTCCTTCCTTCATTCATGGTATTTAGTTCCTGCCTTTCTTCCCAAGCTGACTTAAGGCAGTAAAAACACATTTTTATATATACGAGTGTGTGTGTGTGTGTGTGTGTGTGTGTGTGTGTGTGTACACACACACACACACACACACATACATATACATACACACACATTTATTTATTTATTTATTTATTTATTTATTTATTTATTTATTTATTTATTTATTTATTTATAAAAGTGAAGGTGAATGTGATCCCAATAGTGACTGGCGCACTAGGGGCTGTGACAGCCAAGCTGGAAGAACGGCTCCAACAGATCCCAGATCCAGAACACTCGATCCAGAAAAGCACATTGCTAGGAACAGTTAAGATACTGCACAGAACCCCCAAACTCCCAGGCCTCTGGTAGAGGACCCCAGATTGAGGATAACATACATACACCACCCCTGGATGGGGAGAAAACAATTTTTTTATATGTGTGTGTGTGTATATACATACATACATGTACACACACATATATAAATTTAAAAAAACATCCCCACATCCTGGAACAACCCACCAGCCCCCGCATTAATTAAATCTTTAGTTAAAAGCGTGACATCGATTGGCCTTTCAGGGATGTGTGTGCGTCCACTGATGCATTCACGCAAATTGAGCATCACTAGTGGCATAGCTGGAGGGGGTGCAAAGTATGAAGCATGTGCTGCATGCAGGCTCATTGGATGTGCCGATGCATTGTTTGGACACGCGTGTCATTGCCTGATGGAGATGTGGGCACATCTGTATGAACCAGTCCAAAGTTTTGATTGCATTTTGGTGCGAATGGTGGTCACGCAGTAAACTGTAGCTATGATCACATCCGTCAAGTTGCTGGTGGGAGAGCTGTGGGTGGTGGGGATCAGCGCCTGCCAGAGCAGTAGTTCTCAAGAGCCTTCCTCTCTTGTTCCTATCATCATTAGCATGATCACTTTTGCTTATCAGTTGCTTCTGTTTCTCATTAGGCCCAGCCTGGATGCGTGCCCGGAGCTGCCGATCTGGCTGCCTGTGGAGGTCCCCCGACGACTCTAAATTGTTTCCAGTTACTCCTTCGAAGTTGAACTCACTGAAGCATCCCCTTCAGAAGGCTTCCTCTGCCTCTTCTCACCTTGTTTCTCCATGGCTGAGGGTCTCCAGCCCTATCCGGACATCAGGAGCATAGTTAGAAGGGGTGGAGGAGTCCGTCTCACCCCTTCGGAGCCGTTCCAGGTGGGGGGAGCAAAACGGAGCCGTACGGCTCCGTTTTGCTCCCCCCACCTGGAACGGCTCCGAAAGGGTGAGACGCACTCCTCCACCCCCTCTAGCTATGCCACTGCCTGACACTGATCCCGGCTCCATTGGAGGACATGACGTCACCATTGGAACCAACAATGCTTGGTGCACATGCCACGGATGGTCAAGCCAACACTGACACCGATCTTTCCATCCGAGTCTCAAACACCACACAGGTTTTTGAGAACGGCGTTCCTTGCAGCCGCACCTCCCCGTTCTTAATCCTTGCGCTGGCTTAGCTGGTGTGGCAACAATCAGTCCTTTATACGGCACTTCAGCGAGCGCAACGCCAGATCGTTTTCTGACCTTTGCGCTTCCAAGACACCAGCGCACTGGTTTCCTCCACGGACTATTATTCCTTCATTTAGAAAAACAACATCAACCAATAAAATCAGACAATAAATAAAAATAGTCACAGCCATTTGGAGCAACACACAATGTAACTCGGAGCAAAAAACAGTGTCCGTGGAAAGGCAACAATGCAGCAACACAATGCACAATACGCGGGAAGAGCAGGCCAATGAAGGGCAATACTTTGAGGGGTGTTGGGCGTGGAGCACGTGGGTGTCACCCTCAAGGGCTGACACCAACATTTTTTTAAAAGTTTAAAAACATTTTTTAAAAATTCCCAATTACTTCAAAATGGTATATTATATTACTAGCAAATATAACTAGCAAAACTAGTTATAACTATAACTACAGCAAAACTATAACTATAAATATAACCAGCAAAATAGGTACCCATGTTGCAGGAGTAAAATTCCCCCATACACAATCCCCCCTGGTGCAACATCCCCCTATGCACATCAACCCCCCCAAGTGCATTGATCCCCCAAGCACATCAACCCCCCATGAGCATCAACCCCCCCAGAAGCATCAACACCCATGTGCGTAAACCCCCATGCACAACAAACCCTATGTGCAGCAACCTCCCATGCAGAACAACCCCATGCACATCATATCTTCCATGCGCATCAACCCCCGTGCACATCATCTCCCCCATGCACATCAGTCCCCTATGCGCATCAACCCCCTATGCGCATCAACTCCCAGGCTTATCAACCCCTCATGTGCAACAACCCTCATGCGTATCAACCTCCATGCGCATCAACCTCTCATGCGCAACAACCCCCCATGCACAACATCTCTTCATGCACATCATCTCCCCCATGCGCATCAACCCCCCAGTGTGCATCATCCCTCATGCGCATCATCTCCCCATGCTCAACACCCCCCATGTGCAACCCCCCCCCCTGCACAGCATCCTCCTCAGTGCAACCTCTCCCAGTTTGTGCAGATCATCCCCCCCCCCCCCCCCCCGTGCACCAAATTGGCTGGATGTTGGTCAGTCTTCCACTTCTAAGTATAGGACAAAAACACATTGCACCCCTTTTCAGCCCCTTAAGGGTTAAATTTCTCCACATCAGTTCTTGGTGGGTGTTGATGTGACTGAAGGAACACCCTCCCCAAATTTCATGTTTCTAGGTCCGGCGCTTAGGGCAGAGCATCCCTCAATCGGGGATTCTTCAATGCAAAGTATAGGGGGGGAAATGCATTGCGCCCCTTTTCACCCCCTTCCGTTTCCAAAAATTGGTTCTTAGTGCACCCCTCAGTCACGGAAGGAACACCCACCCCAAATTTCATGCTTCTAGGCCCAGAGGTTTTGGCAGGGTGTTGATGAGTCAGTGAGTGAGTCAGTGAGTGACTTTTCATTTGTATATATATAGATATTATATTATATTATATTAAACGAGGTGTGATCAATAAGTATCAGGTCAGGTGCCATAATAAAGGAGCTAAAATATTCAGAGTGAAGCCACTTGGCACAGACTGACACATCTCATATTTGAGATATTTATTCCCACTTTTCCCTTGCCAACACAAATGCCCAAGACAGCTTACAAAGCTTTAGTTCTCCCCCTCCTGCTATCCTCACAACACCCCTGCGAGGTGTTGGTGAGGCTGAGTGTGTCTGTCCCAAGGTCACCTAGGAAGCTTCATAGTCAAAGAAGGATTTGAACCTTGATCTTCCAGATCTCAGATCAGCTCTAACCACTACATCATCCATAGCCATGGATGCTTCACAATGGCCATGGTCAGCTTCAGATCGGCTATGGATGTTGAAATATGGTCATGCTATAACATATAACCCATTTAATATGCTATATGGTCATGCTATAACATATAGCCCAGTAATATGGCCCATTTAAAAAATTTCTGTGCTAATTGCCTGCTTCTTAATCTCACTGTCCCTCCACTGCAGGATGGGGGTAAATCATGACCATCTATAAGTCTGTAGCTACCTTCCGAGCACCCTGGCAAGGGGGAGAAAGCCCTGGAATGCTATCAGACGCTGCCAGTGGCTTCAGACTTATTGGGCTCTGCGTTGCAGAGAACCTGGCATGAGGCTCATGTCACTGGTGGGAAGTTCACCGTATATTTTGACTTCTCACAGGTAGTATACCTGCTCATTTGTCTGTGTTATATTATGGAGGCTCAAATGTTCTCTAACGTTCTTGAGGACGACTCTTGTTCTGCATGGAAAGCCTTAGCACAGTGCTCACCGACATCACCCTGCAGGCACATGTGTGGGGTGGGAGCAGAGACGTACCATCTATATGGCACGAGGTGTCTCATGCCAGGGGTGCATATGTCCAGTTTAGTATTATTGACCTTTAACATTAGCTAAAATGTGGGTTTCAGGTGTTTGATACGGGCAAAATTTCAGTCCTTCTCTGGGTGCCATTTTGGTCTGTCACAAACCAGAGGAGACTCCAATGCAGGCCACTCCTCAACTGCGCATGGCAGACTTTTGCAATGCTCTATGACTCATATGATCTGCCTAAATCTAAGGACACAGAAAGAGAGAAGCCACCACGAAAAAAGAGTTTGCCTCCAGTCATCGTGCCTGTGGTGGACTTTTCCTCCATAAATCTGTCCGCTTCCCTTTTAAAGACATCTTGGCTCGGTGCCATCGTGTGCATCCCTGATATCTCGGCACAGCACAGTGTTGCCTCTTGGATCTTGTCTGCGGAGGCAATGAGGGGTCCCTTGTTCTTGGTACACCACAAATCTTTTTTCCTGTGGTGTTTCTCCTCTCTCCTTTTTGTAAGGACGTTGCCCACCTCCAGTCCTGGTGCATCTTTCCCGTTCCCCACCAGTCTGCCCCTTTCCCTGGGCATTAGAAGCTAACCGGTGAATTCCCCCCATCCAGGCTTTCCATCTCCTCTCCCCAGTTTTCAGCCACCTTCCCGGAGTTTGTTATGAAACCTCAAAGAATCCACTTTTTCCACCTTGAAAGGGAATGCCTTGGAAAGCGGCCGAGCACAGAAATAACGCTGAAAAGGTTCCCGGTTTCAGAAAATAATTTGTTTCCATCCTTTGACTTAATAGAAAAAAAACCTTTGTTTTTTCTTCTTTTTTAAAAGACCTCTTCCAAACTATTTCCTGGTGCCTCCGTGTCTCATGAACTAAATCCCGGGCACAGATCATAGCCAAGACTCGGTGCCACCAAGATAGGTTGGGAGGAAAAACACGCACTTTTTTGTGACCTCCCTCGACTGGCAAGACATTGGCGCTCTCTGTCCGCCCTGCGCGGAGGGGCTCTGGAGCGCGGCCATGCGCAAAGGTCATTCCCACCTGGCAACCCCCTCATCCCCAAATCACTGCAGCTATAATGGCATTTATATTTTTGTGGAACTCAACCTAGCTCTTAAAATACTTTTTCTCCCACTCAACAGGGTTTCTGGGAAGAGGGTATGTTGTTCACTATACAGAACTGAGCCGTTTTCATTTGAAAGAATCAGCGTGTAAAAGGAAAGTCCTATTTATTCTGGATTTGGGGGGATGGCGAGGTTCTTGTCCGCATGTGAAGCTTTCCAAATGATTCACTGCCTGTGATGTGTTGCACAGACTTATTTCCTCTGTGGTGTGATTTCATGCTTGGCTTCTGTGGCTCCCTCTATGCGCATGACACAAGCCCAAAAGCTGAGCTTGCCCAGGTTAGCAAACCTGGTTAGCCCTACAATACAGAGTAACTACGGGAGCACTTAAGAGACATCATGTGCACCCGTAGTTACTGCACCACCTGGTGAAAACCTATGGGAAATTCATATTGCAATCCAGAGTAAACTGTTCTTACACCAGAGCAAGGACTCCCCATAGTTACTCTGGATTGCACCCTAGGTTGCACATGTGCCAAGTGCATCTCCAGCATCCCTTGCGCTGGGTCTGGTCAGTGTCACATCCGTCTTTCAAACCACCAGGTGTTGCAACTGACACACACACACACACACACACACACACACACATACACAGAGAGAGAGAGAGAGAGAGAGAGAGAGAGAGAGAGAGAGAGATTCTGCTTTGACAGTTTGGGAAGATGCACAGCACACAATACACTGTCAAGAATATGCAGAACCCAAGAGGCCAGGCTTGTGAGGTCTTCTGCATGGAGGTGGCAGTGGTTGGAAATGTCTAGATCAGTGTTTCTCAAACTGTGGGTCGGGGCCCAACGGGTCATCACGAGCCATGTTCAGGTGGGTCCCCATCAGTGATGGGCCCACCGAGCCCCAAGATCCGGTTCGCTGGAAGTTGGGGGGTGGGCCCAGGGTCAGGGCTGGGGTCAGGGGTCAGGGCGAGGGGCAGGCCCTCACTGCGCATGCGCCAGACTGAAGCCCCGCTTCAGGAGACCTGGTGGCCATTTGCGAACCGGTCCCCGTGGCTCTTGCCAGCCGCGGGTCTGGCTGGTTCGCAAGTGGTCGCCACGTGGGAAGATCCGGTTCGGGTGAGTAGGCCCAAACCGGCATCTGCCCACCAGTGGTCCCCATTCATCTCAAAATTTTATTTTTTATCTAGTAGACTTGATGCTACACTTGAAATGGACTATATTTGGGGCAGCGGAACAGATTCGTACTTGCAACAGTCACTTACATTTCTGCTTTTAACAATGATAGTGCAGTAAATGGGACTGAAGCCTGGGAAAGTGTGGGATTGTAGGGATTGTACACTAGGATTGTAGACTAGGATATTTAAAAATCTCCCTGCCTAATGATGTCACTACTGGTCATGACATCACTTCCGAGCCTGACAGATCCTCACTCTTAAGAAGTGGGTCCTGATGCTAAAAGTTTGAGAACCACTGGGATGGTGTCTGCAGGGCCAGCTCACCTTTTGGACATTAAGGACAATGTAAGTCTTGTTGGGAAAAAAATAGTTTGGTGTGATTTATTCATGAAACTATACATCAAGTGATATATAACGTGATGGTATTCACGTGAAAATACCAAGATTTCACCATTTTGGCCACTAGTGACTGCATCACTCCATACTGTCCTCACCCCCAGTGATGCCACTGCTGGAGGGCTCTTGCCTTCTTCCAGGAAGCCCAAGGTTCTCACCTTCCTCCTGTGGTCCTCGCAAACAACCTTGGAGTGGTGGTGACGGTCAGTTTCATGGCTGGGGGGGATTGAGGCTTGGACCAAGAGGACCCGGGGACAGCCCCACAACAGTTACACTCACCTCACCACATCTCCCTCCTTCCGTTGTGCTAGCGATGGATTTGTGTCCATCAACACAAATTGTCTTCAGTTGATGGAGATCTCCACCCCATTGCAATGATGAGGCTTTATTTGTGTTACTCATGGATAGGATGGGGTTCTCAGTCTATTACAGCACTAAAGAAAAAATGTTGTGGTTCTATATACACCTACAGAAGTGATCGATCATCAACGTAGTGCAGAACCAGCCCCCTCCCCCCATTACTTAATTATTTTTGTGTCTTTCGAAATATAGTGGCCTTTTCTGCTGTTTTCACACTTTTCCTTGCGGTCTGAGAAGGGGGGAGTTTGAAAAGTTTCATAGCTTTGAAATATGCCTTAAAAACCCATTTGGTGCAGGACATTTTGGCAAAACCAAAAATGATTTTGGCAAAGGCAACACAGTAAAAATGGAAGCAGCATCACAAATAAGATGATTAAAGTGTTTTTTAAAAAATAATGTGTATATTTTTACATGCACACGTCTACCTGCAGTCCCAGTCCTGGGACACTGACCTTTCCAAACAAGGAGAAGATCTTTTATCATCTGAACCAGTGGCAGAGCTAAAAGGGGTGCAAAAGTGGCATAGCTAAAGGGGGCGATCTCTGAACCAGTGGCATAGCTAAAAGGGGTGCAAAAGTGGCATAGCTAAAGGGGGCGATCTCTGAACCAGTGGCATAGCTAAAGGATGCTTTACAATGGCATACAAGCAGTTCCTTACCCTCTTTTCCCTTTGGAGCCATTTTGAACAGTGGGAGCAAATCAGAGGCATATGCTGGCCTGGAATGGCTCTAAAGGGAGGAGGGGGCTACTTGCATACCACAACACAAAACTTTGCACCCCTTCTAGCTATGCCACTGCCTCAAAGCATTCAGTTTTGTGCTGGAAAAGAAGGTCAGATGGCATTTGAGACCCACCGAGCGCCTTTCACTGAGCTATATTTTCCTAGAACCGCATGACGCTGGCCCAGAAAATGTCCTCGGAACCAAAATGAGCACCTTCCTGTCTTGCTCAGAGATTTGTCATTGCAGGAAATGGGGCTGGAACCATCGTCTGGTCCGCAGAACGCAATTGCAGAGGTGGAGGAAGAGTCCCTGTGAACAATTAACTTCTTGGATGCAGATTTGGGACACATCAAGCGGAAGTTTCCAGTGGGTCCGACTGACGCATTAGTCCAACGTCATCCTTCCCGAAGATACTAAAGACGGCGCATCAGAGAAATTCTCATGAAAAATGAGGTTTATCTTCTCATGAAGGCTACCAAAAGCAGATGATCCAAGACAGGCTGGTGCGTGGGGGGGGGGGGGGCAGGGGAGAGCATCTGTTTGCAATCTCTGTAGGCAAAGAGATGCATGTAGGAGATGATTGGCAGGTGGTGTCAATAGAGTTTTGCCCAGGATCAAAACAATGTGCCTTCCGCGCTCCACGCCAGCCTGGTTTGGAAGCCTAAAGAATGAGTGGACCTTCTGTAAGGCATGACCAGCCCTTTCCTTGAACCACAAGAGGTCAGGCCTCTGGGACACTTTGCTCCAGAGATTCCTAAAATAGCACTTCTGGCTCTTGTGTAATTGGAAGGCAAAGTGTGGCTGCATCTGAATCCTTTATTGAGGTGGAACCAAAGGAAGCCAAGGCCTGGATAGCCCACCCATGAGGTCATCTGCTCTGATGGGGCCAGGGTGAACATGTGTCCTCAGGGGGTTCTGGAGGTATTTGTGGCAGAGTTTATCCCTCTCTTACAACAACCTTGCAAGGTGGGCCACTCTGCTAATTGCCTAAGGCTGCAATCCTAACCATGTCTACTCAGAGGTAAGCCCCATTGTGCTCAATGGGTCTTACTCCCAGGAAAGTGCTGTTAGAATTGCACCCTAAGTCCATCCTGCAAGATTTCTGGTTGGTCAGAGATTAGTCTCCAGGTTCCCTCACCCATGTATAACCCCCTTGTATGATATGCTGGGCACAAGGTGGAATTAAGTGGGAATCCGATGAAAAAGGCCTCTGGATGCCTCCATTAGGACGGCAAGAACAGAGCGCTAAAAATGAACGAGTGGTCTGCTTGCTTGTACATCTGCCTTCCACTGAAGGACCTGGAGGAGAGAAACTGGGTTGAGGGGTATGTCTCTTGACTCTGGAGAAGGCACATTCCAGATAATTCTGGCTGCAGAGGAAATTCTGATGTCAAGAATGGATGACTGTGTTGGGCAGCAGCTTGTGGGAATATCCCATCCCTTCTTCCTGGCATCCTTGGATGCTTCCAGGGTGGTGGAAATGCCTTGGTTGACTTTCTATGGGAAAGGCTGGACAGAGGCCCCTTTCCGCCACTTGCTAACCAGCTTGATAAGCTGACTCAGAGGTGAAAACCATGAAAGGCAATGATTTCAGAGGCTGGTGGCAAAACACCCGGGGACCCCGAGAGCAAAGAGAGGTCACAGATCTATTTTCTAGATGAGACACCGAGTTATCTGAAAGTCCTCTGAGTCATTTGTTTCCTCTTGTGGCTGCAAGACGGAGTGAGTGCAGTTCACAGACCTCTGTGGACTCCAGATGCAGCTGCCATTGTAGGCTCAGAAACCTGGCTCAAGAGCAGCAGCCTTTCCAGGTTCCAGACTTGTCAAACTTTGGGTGCTTTGCAGTTCCAGGTCCAACAAACATGGCAGAGATTGCAAGACAAGTTGCCGCTCAGGAACCTCTTGCAGCCGGTGCCCCTTCATCCTGCGCCCATTGCTCATCCTGAGGTTGCCAGACAACATCCTGGTGTTGTCAGAGTGGGCAGCCAGCCTTGAGGAGGTTGGCCCACTTGAAGACCAACCCGGAGCATCTACCCCAACAAAGATGGTTACCCCATCTAACCCCTTGCTTAGCCTGTATTCAGTTTACAGAGATTCAGTTTAATTCTGAGCTGCTCTTTCCAATGGAAATGTGCATGCTTTGCCAACATGTCTCCAGAACCTGTGGCAATAAACATCTCAGTCTCAGCACCTCCATGGTTCAATTCAGTGGTTGAACTGACCACATTTGCAGCCCCTTTCAAAACACCCAGACCCAACCCAGACCCGTTCAGACACTGCCTGCTTTGGATGCCCCTCGGGGAGAAAAGGATGGTAAAAATGTAGTTAAGAAAGTAACAGTGCTATCTTAAGCCTGTCTACTCAGAAGTAAGTCCTATTGTATTCGATGGGGCCTACTTAGTGGTGGGATTCAAATAAATTAATAACAGGTTCTATGTCCTATTACCAACCGGTTCTCAGAACCAGGTTACTCATTAGCAAGAGGTTCTATAGAACCTGTGAGAACCCCCTGAACCCCATCATTGGGCCTACTCCCAGGAAAGTGTGTTATAGCAGGGTATAGGTAGTCTGTCCTCGATTCTATATGGTCAGCTTGGCTGATCCAAAGGCATGGGAAGCAAGTGAATGCCAGGGAGCTTCTGCCGCATGACTCTCTAGAATGAGAACATGCGGCTGGTTTTCAATGGGGCTCTCCTGTGGATGGATCTCTCCCCCCACAAGTGTACTCTGCTTGCCTTTTGCCTGAAGCTATTTTCTCCTCTGCAGCACCTCCTGGTACACCAAGAGACACATGCCTTGCCGATGAGTTTGGCTTCCATGTGACATGCACAAGTACACGCGCGCACACACGCGCACGCATGCACGCTTACACACACTTGTTCCGCACACAGGGAAGGAAAATAAATAATGAAAGCATCCCCTCCAGTGGCTGCCAGAAAAAAGTCCACGGCTCCTGACTGGTTGCAGATTGCATTTGTCAGTGGAAAGAAATGCTTTGGAAACCTCAGGCATATGGTAATGTTTGGGGGGGAGCAGGGGGAGGGTGGGGGTGGAGAGGGGAGGAGAAAGCGGAGTGTCAGCGCGGTCAAGGCGAGGGCAGAAGTTCAGGCAGTTGGTGGTTGCTGAAAATGTGTTTTGTTTGTTCTGGATTAGGCTGCGGATTCCTAAAAGCAAACATGTTTTAGTAAGCTAATTTCACTTCGGGAGAAGAGGGGAGGAGAGAGAGGGAGTCGGGTCAAGGGCAGCACAGAGCCCCATCTGGAGCTGAAAGGCGGATTCAGGCCGCAAAGAAAGGAGGCCATTGAGGCAGGAGGGCGGCAGGTGAGTGGCTGCGCCAGTCACTTGGGGGCTGCCTGCCGCCACCTCTGGCTCAAGGAAGAGCCCAAGATTCGCCCCAGCACTGCGGCCACTTAGGGTGGCAAAACTCCCAGGCCCATCTCCAAGAGAAAGACCCCGCAAGTGGAAATCCTGGCAAGAAAGTGGCAGGAAAGTGTCAAGTGGGGCTCTCCCTCCACCCTGTAGTTGGTTGGTTCATTCGTTGGTTCGTTCAGTAGTTTGTTCATTGGTTCGTTCGTTCGTCAATCATTGGTCATCAATCGTTCATCAATCAATCATCATCAATTGGTTCATCAATCATTCATCAGTCGTTGATCAATCATTGGTTCATTGGTCATCATTCAATCAATCAGGAGCACTTGGCCAGCAGGGCTTACTTCTGAGTAGACACCTACAATCATAGTCGCGTTCTCCATACATGTGCAGACCAAGCACATCACAGGTTCAGCGGAAGGAACAGAGGTCAGGCGTCTGCAAAACCAGTTGGGGCTCGTAGTTGGTTGGTTCATTCGTTGGTTCGTTCATTAGTTTGTTCATTGGTTCATTCGTTCCATCAATCAATCAATCAATCAATCAATCAATCAATCAGTCAATCAATCAATCAATCACTCAACAGCATCACACTGTCATTAAGTACTTGTCTAAAAAGGGCTCGGGGAAATTTGGTGAGGGGCTTTGAGAGATGGTAACAACCAGGTAGCACCAAGATGGCATCTGCCATCTCTGACTGGCCTGTCAAAAGCAGGCATGGAAGGAGACACGGTCCAGCCCATGAGGCCTTAGGAAGCCCATTGACCTAAATGGGTCCTCCTTTGCTCAGTTTGCTGCTGCACCACCAAGCCATTACTCATGTCAACTTGTGCACAGTCCCCTCCAGTGGTCTCCCCTCCATGCTGGACTAGAAAAGGGTTTGGAACAACCAACTAGGAGGAGATGCAGCCTTAGGTTTAGATTGCCCTTTAAATTATCACTATACAAACTATAAAACACATAATGATAAATGTGAACTCTTGTCCCTTTCACATAACACCAGAACTAGGGGCATTGGGAGGGTTAGGATAGACAAAATAAAATATTTCTTTACCCGGTTTGTAGTTGGTCTGTGGAACTCCCTGCCACAGGATGTGTTGATGGCATCTAGCCTCAATGCCTGAAGGGTTTGGACAAACTCCTGGAGGAAAGGACCATCACAGGGTAGAAGAAATGAGGGGTGTGTTTATGTGTGTGTGTGTACCAATAGATGTGGGCAACTTCCAAATGCCACGTACAGGGGGTCACCTGGATGCAGGTGTCATGCATGCTTCCCAAGGCATCTGGTGGGCTGCTGTGTGGTACAGGAAGGTGGACTGGATGGGCCTTGGCCTGATTCAGTGAAAGCTCTTAAGTTCTTATGTAGACATGCATACAGCTTGACAAAAAATGCAAAGAATATTGCATTATATATATATTTTTCCTTCTCTTGATGGCATCGACTCATCGAGACATCGACTCATTGATACACCTGACAAGGATCTACAGTGAGGATATTGGGATGTCATTCGGCCTGGAGAAGTGCAGCCGAATGATCATAACGAGAGGAAAAGTGGTTAAGACCAGTGGGGCAGAACGACCAACAGGGTACATAACAGATGTAGAGACCAGCTATAAGTACACAGGTATCCCACAATCCCACCGAAATCATGAAGAGGAGGCAAGGAAGACAGCAATATCCAAGTACCATCAAAGAATATGACAGATCCTGAAAAGCCAGCTCAATGGGAAAAATAAGATCCATGCCATCAATACATATGCGCTGCCAGTCATCAGACACCCTGCTGGCATAGGAAGCTGGCCACAGAAAGAAATAGAGGCAGCCGACCCAAAAGCTCCTCACAATGTATGGGGGTTTCCACCCCAAGTCTAACATCCAGAGACTATACACTAGTCGGAAAGAGGGCGGCCGGGGTCTGATGAGCGTCAAAACTACTGTCCTGGATGAAACCCAGAATATCCAGGAATACATCACTGAGATGGCATCCAAAGATGAGCTGATGAGAGAATGTCTCCAGCAACAACAACAACAGCAAATACAGAAGGAAGATCAAACTGAGGAAGTGTCCTGGCAAGAGAAGACCCTGCATGGGATGGACCATCGCCAGATAACCGAAGTTGCTGATATTGGGAAATCCTATCAGTGGCTGGAAAGAGCTGGCTTCAGAGATAGCACTGAAGCCCTCATCATGGCAGCACAAGAACAGACACTAAGGACCAGATCCATAGAAGTGGGGATTGACCACACAAGAGAAGACCCAAAGTGCAGGCTGTGCAGAGAAACCTCAGAGACAGTCCAGCACATCGTGGCAGGGTGTAAGATGCAGGCAGGAACAGCATACATTGAACGGCACAACCAAGTCGCCGGCATCGTGTACAGGAACATCTGCTCAGCCTATGGACTAACCCTTCCCAAGACCAGATGGGAGACCCCTCTGAAGGTGGTGGAGAATGACAGGGCTAAGGTCCTGTGGGACTTCCATATCCAGACGGACAAGAAGGTACTGGCTCACCAGCCAGACATTGTGGTGGTAGAGAAGGCCCAGAAGACAGCCCTGGTGAGAGACGTAGCGA
Organism: Cryptoblepharus egeriae; assembly: GCA_030015325.1. Classification (NCBI taxonomy): domain Eukaryota; kingdom Metazoa; phylum Chordata; class Lepidosauria; order Squamata; family Scincidae; genus Cryptoblepharus; species Cryptoblepharus egeriae. The sequence continues at coordinate 948,806 of JAREYC010000007.1, forward strand.
TACCAAACGACAGCAACATCAGGAAAAAAGAGCATGAAAAGGTGGGAAAGTACCAGGGTTTGAAGGAGGAATTAGAAAGACTGTGAAGGGAAGTGAAGGTGAAGGTGATCCCAATAGTGACTGGAGCACTAGGGGCTGTGACACCCAGGCTGGAAGAATGGCTCCAACAGATCCCAGGAGGGACAGCAGAACACTCGATCCAGAGAAGCGCATTGCTAGGAACAGCTCAGATACTGCGCAGAACCCTCAAACTCCCAGGCCTCTGGTAGAGGACCCCAGATTGAGGATAATACACATAGACCACCCATGGAGGCTGAGAAAACAATAATTTTTATTTATTTAAGCAGAGTAGCTTAAATAAAAGAGTTGCTTGATAAGAAAGCCAGCAAGAGACCCATCAGGCAGACCCCTTTGAGTGCCGGTTTCTGGCTTCCACTTCAGCCCCTTGCAGGAAAAAATGCACCCTGTGAAGCCTGGGTTGGTGCAATTCCTGCAACCTCCTCCGATCACTTCTGGCTGCCTTTCCTGCAGTCCATCAGCCTGTTCCAGTCAGACGTGGCTTCAGATGTGGAACCCATTAGAGGCTGAGGGAATAGCAGAGTCCTGAGTCAAGCGTCTGGTTCCTTTCCATTTAATGCATTGTGGTTACATGCGCCGCGGAGGTTCCAGAATCCCTTCCACTTAGAATTCATCCCACACGTCGAAGGTGGTGGAGTGTTCCCGAGGCAGCTTCTCCTGCTCATCCTGGAAAGTGTTTGGTGCTCGGTCGGGTAAAACCCCTGCAAGCTCATCCCTGGCCAAGGGCCTTCCATCAAGGAGGCAATATTAGATTTCAGCTTGTAGCATCCATAAAATCTAATTAGGAGTGGTGCAGCCGAGCCAAAGAGCCTCTCCTTTCAGGTCTCCTTGCCAGTCCGCCAACCACTCGGCCAGATGTCTTCATCTGCGTCAAGGAGGGCTTTTTTCTGGAGATGCCTCTAATGTGGATTGCAGCAAGATCTTGTCCTGGGGGGTGTTCTGGAAGCCTGATTTTGGGGAGCCTTGTGCTCTTCATGGGCCTGCAGTATTTTCTGTATGTCCAGCAAAACATGGAGCTCCCTATTGGGTCTTGTTATGGCCAGCGGTGTAGCTAATGATCACCTAGGCCGGTGCAAAATGTTGCACCGGGAGTGATGGCACAACTTGAAGTGGTATCATCCCTGGGTGTTTTTTAAAAAGAAAATTGGGGGGAGACCTGCCTCCTCTTCCTCACAGGTTCACCAATCATTTCCTTTGCTAGTGGCAGAACTTAAGCACCTATTTGCTATCTGGAATCAAAGAAGATTTTGTTGCCCCCACCCTGCCCCGCAACAACAAAATCAAATTTAATGGAGTAAAAAAATAAAAATTGTGTCCCTTACTGGTTAAGGAAACTGTGCTGGTGCAAAGAGGAATGGCTATTCTTTCCCTGCTAAATATAAGAAGAGCACCACCTAGAAGTGTTTGTAGGCCCAGTAAGCCTGTATTATGATATACATACTGTATATGATACATATACTGAGAACTGATTCATATCAACACCTTATTCGTTCCATATAGTGTCAGAATTACATCTCATTGGTTCTCAGAATCACCACTAACATGGGAAAGTTTGCATTCAGGAAATCCATAGGCTTTTGGGTTTTCATTTTCTGGTTAATTGGCCATAACCTTTAGTAAATACAAGTATTACTGTTACTAATAGTATTAGCTATTCCGGTGCAGTTTGTTTCACTGTATTCTGCATAAAGTTACCTTTCCAATGATATATAACATGATGGTATTATCATTCATACATACCCCATTTTTCACTATGCACAGTCCTAACCATGTCTACTCAAATGTAAGCCCCATTGTGTTCAATGGCTCTTACTCCCAGGAAAGTGTCCTTAGGATTGCAGCTTTAGTCACTAAAGTCAGGCTCAGCTTGTAGCTCCTCTAAAGCTTGTAGCCCAGTGCAACTGCACCCCCTGCACCCCCCTAGCTACACCACTGGTTCCAGCTTCCTGACTCGGGAGATCTTCCTCCCACTAGGACTTGCAAGTCTGCGGAGGCCTTGGCCAGAATCTGGAACAAAGAACTTACTCCAGCCACTGACAGCATCACGTCCAAGAATACTCGGCCACCTTGTCCCAGGACCAGACCCGTTTCCTGATTTCTAGGGAGACGTTGGCCGTCAAGTGACAGGGCGGACAAGGAAAGTGGCTTGCCCTTTTGGGGAGGGTGACCATTTGACCAGAAATGTCCGGATTTGTTCTCTTTTTTAGCCTCCTGACCAGGTGTCCTCCAAAGAGGCTTAATTGTCCTCCATTTTGGCTTCCTTTTGGAACTTTGCAATGCTGTGCATACCCCATCATGTTATAAGTCGTTGGATTCGTATTGAAGAGCAGAATCCAATGCAAAACTCTGTTTTGAAATATCTCCTTCCTATCAAACGTTATGGCCAAAAAACTAAAAATCAAAAATATGCATTGAGCTCATTAGGAAAGTGAAAGTGCCCAATATCGCAGCTTTACTCGTGAGTAGGCAAATGTGCCATTGTCCACTGGAAAGGCCAGGCTGAGAGAAATCCCAGATCTTGTCCTTCTTTTGAGGTTTGGGCATCTGGACATCCTGCTTTTGGGGTCTGGTCTGCAGTGAGAAAGTCTGCTCCACAGACACCCTTTTCCTACCTTCCAAGGATGACATCTGAGGCACCCATTTCCAGTTGCCTCCTAGCAAGGCTGGCCCAGAGGAACATCACATTAGAGTCTCTGATCCTTTTAGGAGCGGGGCCTCTAGCTTTACTGTACTCTTTATTGTTTAACCAACTGCTGGGAACACGGCTTGGTAGAGTGTCACCAATGTGCAGGTGACACCCACATCTACAACACTATTCTGTCTGGTGCTGGAAGGCTCTAGAACCCACACCATCTGGGGCCAGCAATGGGCTGGATGAAGACAATCAAGTTGCAGCTCCATTGAGATCAGTGCTCTGCAATCCAGGTGGTGGATTGTCAGGTTGGTTGGAGGGTGGACCACTGCACTCCCCTGCAAGGACCAGTTTGGGGTCTTGCTGTAGGATTTCTGGGTTGATGCTCATCGCCCTGAGAACATTGGCCAGCTTGGACTGACACTCCAACTGCATCCTGACCTGATCAGTATGGTTATCTACATACTAGTTCTCTCAAGAGAGGCATCAATGCAAGTAGGATGGGGGGGTAATGCTCAGGGAGTCCTGAGCCCCACCATTAAATTGGGGTATCAGAACCCTCAAGAAGAGGGGAAAGACCAGAGCCCCGATGAAAGCAGGATGAGATGACCTCAATAGCTGGAACAGGCCAGTTTAAACCTCAGCACCACCAGCCAGGCAAAGGGGGCTTGTGGTGGAGGCAGCCAGGTGAGTGATCAATGGACAGACAGCAGTAATGGGGTTGTCTGGAAGCAGGCAGGATGGCTGGAGTCCTCTGAGTCCCACTGGGGGAGTAGCCTGCAGGTCAGTCGGATAGACTTGGGCAAGTGCCATCCTGCAACTCCATCCCTTGCCTGAACTTTCAGAATCCGATTGGAGTGGGGAGGGGGAGGCTTCTTGCTTCTCCTTTTAATACAAGAGGATCTCTGTTAGAATTGGGGGTGAACGGAGGATGAATAATAGATGAACTCTCCAGCTGCTGCAGCGGATCCTGTCCGGATTGGAAGAAGGGGGTGCCGTTTGGCCTGCCGTGATTGATGACTGCCATCAAAATACGGGGAAGGCGAGCTCGCAGACGGGCTGGTGCGAGGGCTGCAAAGCAAGGCAGTGTCAGATCTAAGCCTCCGAGGCGCAAGTCGCAGGCTCGGCAGCTCGCATCCCCGACTCCTGCTGTCCCTCTGCGGTTATGGCTTTTCATGCCGCACCGGCCAATGTGTTTTAGATCAGGCCTCGACAAGGAATGCGCAGAAAGCCCTCTGCCTTTGCTCTAAGCCCCGCGTCTTAGCTGATGATTAGGCTTCGATCTTTCGAGCTAAGTGAGGCCAAATGGGTGAAGTGCCTGGATGGATCGGCGCCAAGGCCCATCTGTGCATCTGCACAACCGAGCACATGGGAGAGGAGAGTGATAGATGGCACTGTGACTTCAGAAGAAAGGCAAATGCTCTGAGACAGAGTCCTGAGCGCACTTCAAGGTCCTGAGCGCACTCCAGCAGAACGCACTCCAGTCCTGAGCATACTCCAGCAGAACTTCTCTCCATGTCCTTGTTCAGTCGCTGAACCTGTGATGGAATATTTACAGATGTGTAGAGGCATACCATTTATGTAGCGCAAGGTGTGTTATGTGATGGGCACATATGCAGTGGGGGCGCAAGCAAACCCAACCCAACATCCTTCTATGCCAGCTGGAGAGCACTCCCCAGCTGGTTCAGAAGGGCATGTGTATGGTTCCAGCTGAGCTGCGCATGCGTCCTCCTGAACCAACTGGAGAATGCTCCCTGACTGCACGGGGGGATGGTGCATGGCTGCAATCCTAAGGGCACTTTCCGGGGAGTAAGAGCCACAGAACACAATGGGGCTGACTTTTGAGTAGACATGGTCAGGATTGTGCTCTTAGTAGCATTTTTCCTCCTTCTCACACATTGCTGCTGATCCTATGCAGAGTTAAAAATAAAGATACAGTTATGACTGTAGGGAGAGGTGCTCATCCCCGTTACAAACATGAAGCGCATTGTCCAAAAATGTCTCCTTGGTCATGTGGCTGGCATGACTGAACACCAAAGGCACATGGAACACTTCCTATTGGAGTGCAACCTATTTATCTACTTGCAGTTACAGTGATAACTGGGTTTACAAGCATAATTCATTCCAGATGATGCTCGTAATCCTAAACACTTGTATATCAAAGCAAATTTTCCCATAAGAAACAATGGAAACTCAGATGATTCGTTCCACAACCCAAAAATATTCAACAAAAATTATTACAGTACTATAATATAATACCAAATAATAAAGAAAATACAAAGTTTAAAGAAAAATAAAACAAATTAATCTGCACTAAGTCTCTTAGGTCTCTCTGGCTCTCTGCCCCCCTTTTTCAGGAGTGAGCCCCACTGATTATAATAGGGTTAACTTTAGAATAGACATGCAAGGCTGGGTCTCAAGCTCCTTTCCATTGCCCCCCTTACATAGGAGTGAGTCCCACTGACTGTAATAGGCTTACTTCAGAGTAGACATGCATAGGCTGGTCTCTCGGGAGAGGCTGAGCAGATGCTGGCAGAGCACCAAAACTCGCCGTATCCTGGCCGGGACTGCTTGTTTTATAAGACATAACTTGTATTGCATGTCAAAATTTATTAGAAATATTTGCTCATCTTGCAAAAGGCTCTCAGTCCAAGTTGCTCCCAATCCAAGGTTGCCAGAAGAGTTAGGTTCATGTAATTCTTCATAGGTTTGAGCTCGGGGGTGGGGTTGGGGGTCAGCCACTGAACGAAGATCCATGCCCATTGAAGAGCCCTCCTGGACAGATCCAGCCCCAGAACCTTCAGCACTGTGGCAGTGATAGCAGCCAGTGCCACACCATGATCAATGGGGAGTCAGAGGTCGGCTGACACTGCAAAGCCTGCTTGTAAAGAGTCGGAAGGACACCTATTCATGAGCAAATTCTGCATCTGCCCCCTTTCCCTTTGTGGGTTTACAATCTGACTTCTCAGATCCATCATCCTGGGACAACTGGCCCTATCTTTATGGATTAGGAGCATTTGAGGGACAGGCATGTGCTGCCCCCACTGGAGAAAACATCCCTGCTGCCATACATACAGTGTGCCAGGATCCCCAGCGCACCGATCATCCTCTTGGGTTTGTGACAGCAGCTGATGCAGCAGAATTCCTGCCCCCCACTAGTCCGCTGTGGCGTCATGCTTTGGGCTGAGCACCGGCGTCCGAGTGCCCCATGCCTGCAATCAGATTCAGGACCCGAATGGGGGCTGCTATGTTCAGGCTCAGACTCCCCACTGCTCAGTAACTCTTCCATGCGCTGCCGTTCCAAGCGTTTGCCGAGAGAGGAATTGTTAGTATGTTAAAAATGTAACAATTATCTTGTCTTCTCTGCAGTATCGGAAATTCAACTCTCCTTGAACTGAGGTCCAGAACGCAAGAGGATGCCAAGAGAAACAGACAGGCCAGCTCTGCAGCGCAAGGCTCAGAGGCCATGGGTTGGAGCCAGTGCGCTGCGTCTCAGCCCACCTGAGTCCCCTCGGCCAGAGTCAGATGGCACTTTCTTACACAACACCGGCAATGGCGCATCAACCAGTGAAAGGAGACACTTTTGTTGAAAGGGGGATATAAATATTATTATTATTAATAATAATAACATAATTTTTGAATTTCTGCTATGAAAATTAGTAGTAGTAGTAGTAGTAGTAGTAGTAGTAGTAGTAGTAGTAGTAGTAGTGATGGGATTCAAAGAAATTAACTGGTTCTATACCCATCTGGCAGCCACTTTTAAATGGCTATTTTTAAACTTTATATGTCCTATCTATCATTAACAACCAGTTCTATAGAGTAGGTGCAAACCCGCTGGAGCCCACCACTGAGGAGTAGTAGTAGTAGTAGTAGTAGTAGTAGTAGTAGTAGTAGTAGTAGTGTGAATATGAATAGCCTATTTCTATTGGCTGCAATCTTAAACCCACTTTACTGGGAGTAAGTACATTGAACACGATGGGGCTCACTTCTGAGTAGACATGGTTAGGACTGTGCTCATTGTTAATCTGATGCGTAGACTGCAAATAATTGCTATGATTAGCAATAATAATATTATATATTTAAAAGATTTATATTCTCCCTTTCCTCTGTAAAATTTAAAAAAAACAACAACAACAGGTGCCCAGGGCAGCTTACTGTCATTAACAAATCAATAATCAACAGTAATTTGAATAATATAATAATTTGATTAATACAATCAATAATAATTTAAATAGCAAAAACACACAAATGGTACAGGCCCATTAGCTTTTGATAGAAAGGTGTTTGAAACTTTGACCTAACGGGACTGTTTGTAGTAGAAATAGTAGCAGCAGTAGTAGTAGCAGCAGCAGTAGAAGTAGTGGTAGTAGTATGGTAGTAGTAGTCGTCATTGTTGTAAAGAATTGTTTCATACTATTCTAGTGCAAGGAGTAGTAGGTAACATAAATATGGCAACCACTGCTCAGAGACTTTAGAAAATGTGATCCTCCATGTAGCTTGCACAGAGAAACCACAAAATTCTGTTTTTTCAGTGCTAAGGGGGATAATTTAGCACTACTTCTACTCTGAAAGTGAATTGCTATCAATAAATGTACTCCCACAGCTATGATTGCTGCTGCTACTACTAGGTGTGGGGGGAAGGCTGCATGGGGAACATTTAAGAGCTCCAACCCTGTCTTACCTCACTGTGGAGGTGCTTCCCTGGGCACTCCCAGGACTCAGAAACTGGAAAGGAAGGATCTTGTGATGGTCAGTGAGAGATTATCATTCATACTGCACAATTGTGGAGCGGTATTTTCGTATCATAAAATGGGAATGTTAGATTTCAGTTCTATAAGGTCATCTAGTCCAGCCTGCGGTAGGAAATCCTCTAACCCTACAATCCAGAGTAACTATGGGAGCACGTAAGAGACATTACAAGCACCTGTAATTACAGCACCACATAGTGAAAACCTATAGGAAATTCATATTGCAATCCAGAGTAAATTGTTCTTACACTGGAGCAAGGACTCCCCATAGTTACTCTGGATTGTGCCCTAAGAATATCTCCAGCGGGTGCTTGTCAAGCTGCCACTTGAGGATCTCCAGTGAGGGAGAGTCCACCACCTCCCTGTTCCACTGCTGACCATCAAGAACTTCTTCTAGATATTTTACTTAACTAAGGACACAATCTTAACCTATATACCCTACAATCCAGAGTAACTACAGGAGCACATAAGAGACATTTGCATCGACATAGTTACGGCACCACCTAGTGAAAACCTATGGGAAATTTATACTGCAATCCAGAGTAAATTGTTCTTATGTTGGAGCAAGGACTCCCCATAGTTACTCTGGATTGCGCCCTTAGATGGATTGCGCCATCATCTCGTGGTGATGTGGGGAGGCCAGCGAGTGGGCCTAACATCCGCAGGAATGGCTGAAGTTATTTCCGGCACTTTTGCGACACCCCAATGCCAGCAGGGAATTTGTGCCAGGAGATATGCCAGCCTTACTGGAGATTAGGATTGCAGCCTAATCGCACAATTACTTACCCCTAGATAGGCTGGCACAAGTCCCATGCTGGCCTGGACTTCTGTTGGAGGTGCTGGAGACTGGATTTGGAGGGACTACGGTGTCTGCAGCAGGATCAGGCCTGCTTTGACCCACTTGCATGGGTTGTGGTGCTGGAGACTGGTTAGGGGGTCTGCAGAAGGATCAGTCCTGCTTTGACCCACTTGCATGGGTTCTGGTTCTGGAGACTGGTTAGGGGGTATGCTGCAGGATGAGTCTTGCTTTGACCCACATACCTGGGTTCTGTTGCTGGAGACTGGTTAGGGGATCTGCAGCAGGATCAGTCCTGCTTGACCCACTTGCATGGGTTCTGTTGCTGGAGACTGGTTAGGGGGTATGCAGCAGGATGAGTCTTGCTTTGACCCACTTACATGGGTTCTGTTGCTGGAGACTGGTTAGGGGGGGACTAGGGGTCTGCAGCAGGATCAGTCCTGCTTTGACCCACTTGCATGGGTTCTGGTGCTGGAGACTGGTTAGGGGGGGACTAGGGGTCTGCAGCAGGATCAGTCCTGCTTTGACCCACTTGCATGGGTTCTGGTTCTGGAGACTGGTTGGGGGTCTGCAGCAGGATAAGTCTTGCTTAGACCCACTTACATGGGTTCTGTTGCTGGAGACTGGTTAGGGGGTCTGCAGCAGGATCAGGCCTGCTTTGACCCACTTGCATGGGTTCTGTTGCTGGAGACTGGTTAGGGGGTCTGCAGCAGGATCAGTCCTGCTTTGACCCACTTGTATGTCCACTTCACATGTGCACCGTTGTTGAAAACCGGTCTTGCAAAGAGGTTTTCAATTTTAAAAGAAGTACTAAAGTGTTGTAATTAAGTACAGGAAAGCAATATCAGTGTGTTTGGCTTTATTTTAATATTTCCTACATTTATCCTACATTTGGGGAGGGGGGCAGTCCTACAATTTAACCGGGTAAGAATTTTGGCTTGGGGACAGGAATTTTTACAAACTTGGGGAGTGGGGAATTTTGCGTTGGGGGTCTCGTCACCCTGCAGCCAAGTGCATCGGAGAGTTGGTTACATTTTATTGTGCAACCCATGGCTGGGAGGCTCGGTGCGCCAGCGTCCAGAGTGCAAGGTGAGGCCACGTCCACCTTATCTACAAATGCCACAAGCAATGGCCTGCTGCACTCCCGGCTACCTTGTTGCAAGGAAGAATGTAACCAGCTCTCCGAATGAACGCCGTCTCCTCCTGCGGAGGGTGCAGCGCCAAGGCTGACAAGGATGCGCTCGGCAATTGAAGAAGCCAGCTGGCTTTGGATCCTCTGTGTCGATCCGATACAATAGTCCACAGAGATAAAATTGTTATTGGATTGTTGCATCCTCCTCATAGAGCAATACTGTAGCAGGGTGATCATAGGCCATTACCCAAAAAAGAGGAAAAGGCCCCCCCAATGTAGGATACATTGTAGGGCGTGACAAAATAAATGCTAAATACACTCATATATATATATGATAGATAGATAGATAGATAGATAGATAGATAGATAGATAATTTAAACACCATATTACTTATTATTAAGTTTGAAACTATTGCATGTAAATTATTACATAAAATTTATTAATTACAAGCAGGCTACATGGTGCCTGCTTACAAGGAAAAGGAGGACATGAGGTTTTTTTTTCCAGGATCCAGGAATTTTAGCCTGGAAAAAAGATGATATTGTCACCCTGTACTGTAGCTGCAATTGCAGGCAGTTGCAAGGCAATTGCAGTAGAGTGGAGTGGAGTGGAGGTTTTCTGGGAAGGGGGGTGACAGGCTCTATTAGATTTGTACTCCGCCTTTCTCCCCAAAGAGCACCCAAGGCAGCTAACAATAAAAAAGATTCATGGTAAAATACAGTTAAGATAAAAATAGGGATGCCTGGTAGGGATGTGTGGTGCCCAGTGGTACCCACTGTTGGGTGCCCAATGCCTGCCATCTGCTGGTGCCAACTGGTGCTTATTGCCTGGTAGCAGTACCCAGTAAGGGTCCCATTGGTGTCTGTTAGGGATATCTGGTGCCTGGTTGTGCACACTTGTGGCCACTCTTCCCTATGCAGTGGTGCCTGTAGGGATGCCCAGTGCCTGATAGGGATGCCCAAAGCCCACTCGTGTCTGCTGCCCACTGCTGTTGGTGGTAGCCATTGCCAGATGATGCCTGGTGGGGTGCTCAGTGGTGCCTGCTGCCACTTGTTAGTGCCTCCTGCCCACTGGTGCCCACTCCCTGGTGGTGTTTGCTGGTGCCTGCTGTCTGCTGCCTGGTGGTGCCTGGTGCCCAGACCTTTAAGCTCAGTGCTGCCTAGTGTCTGTTAGAGATGCCCGGTGCTTGGGAGGGATGTCCACTGGTGTCTTCCCCGTGTAGTCTCTGATGCCCAGTGATGCAAACACCCACCAGTGCCCACCACCTGGTGCCACTACTTAGTGTTTATCAGTGCCCAGCCATCCCTGGGCCTGCAAGCTTTACTGCCGTGTTTATTCCACTGGTTAAAACAATAAAATACCATTAAAACAGTAGAAAATCATGCAGTCAGGCAGGTAATCATACAATTTCCCATCATAACATGGTAAATGTAGCCTGATTTTATGCAAATAAATTCTACATGATTTTGTCTCGCAGCAAACTGAGGTTGGCTCTTTAAATAGTAGGATCAGCTTCCCTTAAAGAGCAGTTAGTGGTTTAAAGGCAGCCTGCTTAGCAGGGCACCAGGGCAGGCAATGCAGCTTCTTTGCAGTTTCATTTATGCAGAGCCTCTCATTTCCCCCAAGGGAGCATCACTTGTGAATTGCTCTGAGCTGAAACTGCCTGCAACTTGCAGGAGCTCAGCCACTTGAAAGGGAACTTGATTCATCTTCTTCCATTGCTTGCGTGTTCCCGTTGAGTCGGCTGTGCCGAGAAAGGCGGGACACAAACCCCGGCAATAAATAAAATAAAGAACTAATTGCCTTTA